>JAODJU010000138.1:6043877-6058181 GCA_026776725.1 Gnathonemus echidnorhynchus | reverse complement strand
TCGGTTAAGGATTAATGTTCGGTTAACGAACGGCGGTTGTCGGTTGGGAAAATTAACCGAAATGAGCATCCCTAGTAACAATGTTGCAAATTCATTTGTTTCATAACAAACATCCATTGACAAGCATTGATAACATATCTTCCGCACAGACATTTTCTTTTTATTAAGTGTCACAATTTTTTGACTGACTCATTAAGCTGCCGTTTTGCTATTAATTGCAGTTGTCAGTGGCTCCCAAAGGGATACTTAAAACAAATGTTTGGTGCTTTATGTTACTGCAAAGGTGTTACTAATTAAAAAGCACCCAAATGAGACCGCTTTCAATAAACTTTATAAAAGTCAGAACAGCTCTTTTAAAATTATAATTTTGGTTTCAATTTATTACTACTTGAAATGAAGATTTTACCTAAAGGTACTGATTGTTTCTATTTTGATATATGTATTTTTTAAATAAAAGAATAAAGTCATGATTTTATTGGTTATAAACCAATCAATTTGCAATATATTTACTGAATTAAGCAAGTATCCCAAGACTTTCTGTGTGCTGTTTATGCAGCTTTTTCACATCCAAAGCAATACAAGAGACTATGTTTCTTTCACGCATTTACAGATATTTATTTATTCATAAAAATGAGGTACAGGTGTCAGAGATCGGGGTCAGCCAGCTTCCTGGAGCATTTGTTGTTGAGGGCCGAGCTCAAGGGCCCAAAGGTGATATTATCAATCTTCCGACCTCGAGATTCACACCCACAAGCAGAGACCCCTGAGCCGCTGAACTGCCCCCGTTCTCCCCCCTCCCCCCAGCTCTTTCAGCGGTTGCCCAGCTATGAGGCTGTCCTGCAGCAGGCCGACTGGCTGAAGGACAGGATCAGCCTGCTGGTGGGCGGCATCCAGGTGGTCCACATCGAGGGCCTCAGACCCGTGCTGCCCCTGCAGGACCACTACAGCACCCTCAGCACCTTCCACAAGCGGCTCCTGCCGCAGCGACCAGCCCTGCACCCCCGCAGCCTACAGGGCCTCACCATGACACTTGAGAAGTGAGCGCCCCCTAGAGGCCCAGCCCTCTAATTTCATCCAGCCATCTGGTATAATGCTCAGGTACACTTGGCTTTTGGGTTGCATGACCTTAAGTGAACCGGGGAACCGGAAGGTAGGCGACACCCAGAGCTGGTGAATTAGACCCCAGTTCCCCCCGACTATGTGAGTTTGGCCTGGCGGAGTCACAGCAGGCCACAGATCAGTATCAGGAGGTTGTGGGATCGCAGCTCCCCCTTAAACCTACCTCCCTCTGCAGTGACTGCTCCAGTCCCCGCCTGCACGAGCTGGGCCATTTCATCATCCCCACGGTATGTGACACTGCTGAGCTGCCGGTCTTCCTCCTCAGCCGAGCCCAGGAAGCCCGGAGACTCGTCCGAGACAGAGAGCAGTGAGTGTGCCCCCACCCACCGGCCTGTCAGCGCCACGGTCCCCGGGAACCACTGCGCTTAGCGCCAGGTCTCTGTCGCCCCCTGCAGGCTGGAGGCGGAGGAGCGGGACATGGTCAAGCGATGCCTGGGCTCGCTGTCGCTGCGCAGTCTCCGCAAGGAGCCGAGCGTTAGCAGCAGACGCATGATCCCCTGCTGCCTGCGGCTGATGGAGCAGCGGCTGCCCCAGCTGCAGGGTCTGCGCGTCTGCGTATCTCACTTCTACTCCGTCATGCAGGACGGGGACCTGTGCATCCCTTGGGATTGGAGGGGCTGAGGGGGGCCCCCAGAGACTGGAGGGGCCAGTCATTTAAGGATGCTCTTAGAATAGGGTTCATAGGAAGCTAAACCCACAGCAGTGTTTCCATGGTGACACTGTCCTGTCGCCTCTCTGTATTCAGGATGGACATACAGCCTTGGCTGGATGCAGGAACAGACATTTGTCAGCAGTGCCCAACACATTAGTCTGTTCCTTCATCACATCCTGGTTAACATTTGAAGAGAGACCTGTCAGTGTGTACAGACCCTGTGAACAGCGCCCCCTATGGCTCACAATGCTGCTGTTTTCCTGTCTCAGGGGCCTCATCAGCCCCTCCTCCAATCATATGAAACACACCCTTATACCTGCGTAGTCAGGAGTATGTAAGTATTATGTCTGTGCTCACAGACCATAGTGAACCAGATGACCTCAGTACTGCTGCAGTACTGCTGCCAGATCATGGGTCTTTGCCCTGCTAAACCCACATAAGCTTTATACCAGGCTCAGTATTTTGGGTGTACAGGTTGCATCCCATCACCGGTTAGCTGCATGAGTGACCCTGATGCACCTTAAGCGTGTGTGTGTGTGTGCATATGTATATGTGCGTGCATGGGGGCCTGCCTAGGGTGTATACTGCCATATGCCCAGTGCATGCTGGGATAGGCTCCAGGACCAGATCAGGTGTCAGTGGGCGTGTCCCTTGTGCCCTGCCCCCACCATCAGCCCAGAAGGAGGGGCGGCATTAGTTACTGCTGATTGGCCATTCAATGCAGTCGGTTCAGAAAGGCTCACAGATCCCTCTCATTCTGAAAGGATGCATTTGATTTCTGCTTTATGTGAAGGAGTTGCAGCCAGTGATCAGGGCTGGGCTCAGATATGGGATTTAAGGCGGATGGAGTGATGACTGACTCCGTGTTGCTCACTGAGCCAGAGTGATTGGCGCCCTCTTGTGGTCAGCCTGGCTTTTTATGTCATCCTCACCATAAGTGTGAGGCGAAAGATGACGTAAATTTGTTTGTGAGTTTCACGTTTTTGTGTTTTCCATTTAAAAGTGACAAATGCTTTTTTTGTTTACAGAAAATGATCTAATTGGTGAAATTATACACATAACAGGCCACTTTATTTGTCAGCAATGTCCAACACTGTCAGTGTTAAAATAAAATTTTAAGAGAATAAAACTTGACTTTTTAAAAAATGCATTGGTACATGTTGTGGAGGTAAATATAAGTGTCAGTATAAGGAAGTTAACATGTCTGTTAATGCAGACGTCAGGTCTCAAAGTTCAAAATAACTGAAAAAATATCCAAGAAGTCAGCCTCCTGACTCGCCTCAGCCTCCTGACTCGCCTCAGCCTCCTGACTCGCCCCAGCCTCCTGACTCGCCTCAGCCTCCTGACTCGCCTCAGCTTCCTGACTCGCCTCAGCCACAATGCCTACTTGCGTTATTATTGGAAATATCTACCATTCTTATTTATTACTGTGCTTTACTGTAATGAGACATTTCCGAGTTCACCGCCTTGTTCCTGATCCTTTTCTGTTTTCCAAATGATTGAGACCTTGATGTAAAACATGCCTCTACGGAGCCCCCAGGGTCACCCTCTCATTCGTGACACTACCTCTACCGTTCAGTGGTACCTTTTATTTAGAGGTATTTTTAATGATACTGCAATTGAATATTTATCCGTGAATCACTGAGGTCTTTCTGCATATTTTTTTTTCTTTGGGATCGCTTAGTTCCTCGGCCCCCATTTATGAGCTTCTAAAATGGCTCCTGAAGACCTGAACTCGCTGTAGATAGCATGTGGTGCATCCTGGAAGATGGAGGTGCTGCATTATTTCATTAATAATGTAGAGCGACCTCCCAAAACAGCCGGCGTCTGGGAGACACAGTGCCCTTGTGTGATGTGAAGGCATGTGGTCCACCGAGGTTTTCACTCCTCTGAACGCCGCACACCCTGCAGGACCCGATGATGCCAAAGATTGTCCCACGGCAGCATAATGCTCATGGTCATCTGAAGATCAGATTAAGAAGCATGTGGCCACGTTGGTGATTCTGCGTTAGAAGCTATGGCCCCAAACCTTGATCAAATTAAACCCACTAGGAAGATTAATTCACATTTAAGCAGGAAGAAGAATCAATTTCCTGTCAAAGTGGGCTGAACGACTTGCTTCCTTGTTCAATATTCTCGGAGGGAGGGTAAGAATAAAAGAGGCGGCCCCCAGTGTCACCCACAGCCATCTTGAACATGTCCTCTGGCCTTTGGTTTTCCACGCACGCAGATCATCTGTCCTGTGAGTGAAAACCCAGCAGGAATGAGCAGGGCCCATGGCCCCTGATCTGAGACGGGGTAATGGGGGTCATGCGGGGGCCTCGGGGCGTCGTCATTCGGCTCGGTCACGCACAGCTTCAGTGGCTGCCGCAGATCTGGAGTGTCACCTTAACAGGGCGTCCATACACCCCTCTGCACAGTGACACGGCTATGTCTGTCACTCATTCAGCCTGTCGCCTGGGATACCATTCACTCTCAATGGTTTGAAGGATGTTATATATGGAAGTGATTGTAATTACTTGGATCCAATCATTCTTCCCTTCCTTAGACTTCCTTAGAAGATGCGCAAAGGAGTTTTTAATGGCAGAATTTAAAAATACCAGCCACTAACCCAGGAGTAATGAAATGAAGGTCATTGATTTATTTCTATATGTACAAATAGTATTACCGGTGTATATTTCACAGAGAGTAATGCTGAAACAATCTCTCAGCTGAATCCTTGGGTTCCTTTAAATTAGAGCTAGATGATATTTTAACAACTCTGAGCTATTAGTTAAGTTCTCCCCAAATGAGCTTGATGGGCCGAATGGCCTCCTCTCGTTTGTATAGTTCTTATATTCTTATGTTCTCACTTCTGCAGAATCAGAAACACAGCACATTGCAAAATAAGCATTTCATGGTGATCACATGCTTCACATTAAAACATGGTCCCTAGGGCCATTTTATACTGAAATATTGTAATTTTCTTCGTATAGTTTTCTAACTATTTCAGGATGACCATTCGCCACAGAGAAATTTCAGTTCGATGGAGGCTCAGCAGATCCGTCTAGTCAAATGAATTCTCATTCATAACCGCATTTTGTCTGTTCCATCTTGAGGTGGTATTACAGAAACTTCCTAACTTCCAGATCCTGTTGTAACTGTTTGGTAACCATGGTAACTAGGGTTAGGACCTGATTTACAAATAAACCGTTTCTAAGTTATTGTTCCCATTCTAACTTAAGATAGGAAAAGTGTCTTACACAAGCTTCCTAAATTCCCAAAGTCTTAAATAAACTCCCCTAACTTTATGATAACTACACAGCCCTGCTCGTTACATAACGATAAAAAAGTACACACATTGCGGCCATGTTTTACTGCGGTAGTACTGCCATGTCCACGGGTGTCACATTCCAAGACCTACTGTGGATAATAGCGAACAATCCGAGGATCCCAGTATTTTTGTGTACTTACATATGGTAAATTATGAATTACTCAGAGTAAAACATTAAACATTGTAATTAAATACAGTCATAATACATACTAACACATAATAAAGTACATTGTACATTACACAGTACTGTACTTGTCACTCGCGGGTAAGAACGGGAACGGAGATCCAGAAATGCAAGGAACGAGAGCCTTTATTAAGGTAAGGGACGAGCGGACGCAGGTAAGTCGAGAGACTGAGCGGGCCAGGTGCGCTGTCTTCTCCGCCGGGACGCAGATGGTGAGTGCTGGCGAGGCAGCGGCGATCCCGAAGGACACTGGCCGTGGACGAGGTGCTAGAGGGGCGCGCAGAAGTCGTAGTCCAGGTGCAGGTCCGGGGGTCTTTATCCGTGATATCCGTCCGACGAATGGGCACGAGACAGGGGCACACGAGGAGGGGAAGACAGGAGGCGCCGGGCTCAGCAGGACGGGCAGGTTAAGGACGGGAGCGGGTCTAAGGAGGGAAGGTAAGTAGGTAAGGAGCGAACGAAAGGAGGACAAGCAAGGCAGGGATAACGGGGCTGACAGGAGACGAGAAAAACGCTCAGTATGGCTTGTAAACATTGGCTCAGTACTTCGCAACGACAGTCTGTGTCGACTCCGTTTATGAAGGGCGTTGAATGGCAGACGATGAGCTGCATCTGTCGAGTCCCGCCCCTGTGGGCGTGACAGTACTCTTGAATGAAAGGGATAATGACGTTTTTGATTCTCAAGAGACAATACGGCAATGAAAACATATGTATCAAGGGATGAAGGAGCAATGAGATTCATGCTTTTTAATCCATTAAAGGACAAAGGAACAATTAAAAAACATATTGTTACACATGTAACTATATTTTTTCAAGCCACGGTAAACTGCAGGTAACTGAAGTCAACATTCAATTTACATCCTATTAAAGATACAGAAAGCACAATGAAATTTTATGTACTTTTATAAAAATACAATCTAACCAATTAGATGTTAGGTTTTGTGGTAACACTTTATAATACTGTTCCGCAGTTAACAGGTAAATATGCAGGAAGTAAGCAGCAACAAATTAGTAGTGCTTCATTAACACCTAAATTAGTACTATTCACTACTAAGGAGTTATGATTAATTACTCAATAGGTAATAGTGAACTGATTATTATAGTAGTTTACTTACTAGTACTTCATTGGGTACTATTAAGTATTGCAGGTCTCATTGGGAATTATCTACTAACAAGGGAGCAGTCATCCTCTCTGATCAAATTATCTACTAACTACTAACTTCTAATAACTACTAGTTCATTACTCGTCAAATGAACAGTGCTTTTTTTGGACTAACTGGGATGTATAGGCTACTGTTCTCAATGGTTTTTGGCATTCTTTTCCTTTTGGAAAAACAGGCTTGTTTCTACCTACTTGTTTGTATGACATAACTTATTCTACAAACCGTTACTGCCTAAAATATGTATACAGTACCTACATTTTACTTATTTACCTCACTTCAGTCCGTGTGCCAGTGTTCTTCAAACTGTGCTTTGAAGTCCAACTCAAGGGATGGTCAATCAGAGACTCATGTTTTGCCACATGATGTGCTCCACCACATATTGTTGATCTTTTCTAAACATTTAGAAATTAATGTATGCATTTTAAATAAGGAATGAAGTTTTAATGATGACCTAAATAAAACTAATTGTAACCATACCATACATTTCGCTAAGCGGAGTTTAAAGTGCAAAGTAAAAAGTGATGTGACTGATCTTTTAAAAAAGAACAGATACTGTGTCACTGTTAAATGGCAAAGATTTAAAGCCCTAAATGACCTAAACTTTGTTAAAGGTCTGTGATGTAAATCTGTAATATTTATAAAAGAAAAGTACATAACTAGTAGTAACTGGTGTGTCCATGTAAGCTGTTTGAGTGCTGACAAGTTGACCTGAGGACACCTTTGAACTGTAAGATTTATTTATTCACTTCGAATTAAATTCTAATAGTGGAGCCTTTACAGCACCCTGCAAGCATAAGTGGCTTTACTCAAGAATAAAGATTCATATTTTGGATCATTAATTATAACATTCTGTAGGAGTATTAACATGATTTAAGGAAGCCAACGTTAAGATACAGGAGTCGCCGTGTTTCTCCTGTTTTATGAGAGCAGCTGTAAAAGGTCATTTTAAAATGACTGGTCAGACATTTAACTTCATCTCCGGTGGAGACTGTGAGGGAGCACTCATCCTCTCTGATCAACTTCATGTCCGGTGGAGACTGTGAGGGAGCAGTCATCCTCTCTGATCAACTTCGTGTCCGGTGGAGACTGTGAGGGAGCAGTCATCCTCTCTGATCAACTTCGTGTCCGGTGGAGACTGTGAGGGAGCAGTCATCCTCTCTGATCAACTTCGTGTCCGGTGGAGACTGTGAGGGAGCGCTCATCCTCTCTGATCAACTTCGTGTCCGGTGGAGACTGTGAGGGAGCGCTCATCCTCTCTGATTAACTTCGTGTCCGGTGGAGACTGTGAGGGAGCGCTCATCCTCTCTGATCAACTTCGTGTTTAGTGGAGACTGTGAGGGAGCAGTCATTCTGTTTGATTGATGGCTTTCTAAAATATAAACGCTTTAAAGTAAAGGCATATGGAATGAAAGCTTTCGCAACACATTGCATTACACTTGCTCTCTCAAATGTGACAGTATTATTATTATTATTATTATTATTATCTCAATTGACGACTTACTCTGATGCTTAGTTCTGAGAGATGGCCTGTACTGTAAGGTTCTAGGTGCTGTGATGAAACTTCCACTTCCCGGTGATGGATCCAACAGTGCTTAATGGGACATTCAGACTCTTCTATATATTTTTTGTAGCCATATCCTGGCTTTTGCATTTCAATGACTTTGTTTCTCACATCAGCAGAATGCTCCTTTATCTTTTTGCAGTGATTGTCCAACAAAGACAATGGCCCTTCCAAAGGGCATTTTTATATGCAGAGAGAAACATCAGGACTAATTTCCAGTACCTAATTATTTTGAATTGCGGTCTAATCACTGTTACCTTTGTGTCATTAATTTGTCATTTGTGTAAACCTGGAGCTTCCAAAACATAGGGCTTTGAATACTTATGCAAACAGCATGTATCATATTTTTATCTTTTTAACGTTAGTAGATAACTGACATATTTTGCCATTTAAAAGGATGCCGAAGCAAAAGAATTCTCAGCGTAGATGTTATAATATATATATTATACTCTTGACAATCATCATGTCTTTCAAGGGGGTTGAATCCTTTTGCAAGCTGCTGTATCCTGTGTTTTAAGTAATGGAAAGAACAATCCGGCATAAGACTTTCATTGTATTCCCTGAATGCACATGACAATAAAACTGTAAACATGCATATTTGTGACATCCATGGCAGGGGCCCTTCTTCCAGTGCCCTTCTTCCAGTGCCCTTCTTCCAGTGCCCTTCTTCCAGTGCCCTTCTTCCAGTGCCCCCCCTACTCTTACAGTCTATGTTATTTTATCCTGTGGCTGTACACACACCTACACATATCACAGTATGGAAGAAACCAAAGAGGGTGATGATGTAAAATCTTCTGTATATAAAACGTGTGACTGGCAGGATGAGCAACAAGAGCTGCAGCGACTCCAATGTCACTAGCAGCTGCAAAGCCGTTTTGATTTCCCATGTATTTTCAACCATTTTACAATATAATGCAATTTTTATAGAAAACAAGAAATAATTTGAAATGAGTCAGTAATGAGCCTCTGATTTCAGAGTTACAATAAACTTTATTACAGGAACCTGATAAATGCTGTTCTCAATATGCAAATGTCAAATTGATGAGACACATTCAAAGCAACGGAAAGGAATTGAAATATTCAGAGTAATTTACTGTAATTTTATATAGCAATTACCTCCCAAAAAAAGTCTTCCCAGATAGTCACTGGCTGCTGACAGACAGGCAGCCAATCCAGTGGTGGACTCAGGGAGGGATGCAGTGCCCTATAAGGTGCACTTACAATGGTCTAAGTGGCCCGTATGGCTATCCCTCACGATGCAAAATGGTGCCGTTATGAAGTGCCCTTTTAATGTCATGCAATAGGTAGCCTTTTTATTTTTGTGTTCCTGCCATTCAAACAGCCTGAGTCCTCCACTGAGCCAAACTCACATGATCTCACACATTACCAGTATGGAATAGAATGTCACTTCTAAGTCTTTCAAAGAACTGAGTTCCACGCGTATCTGCAAACATTTCCGCAACTTCGTTTCTAATGGCTGTAAATCTCTGCTCTCTCTTAAAATCCTTTTCAATCCATTTTGCCATTGCAAAATAATCCACATAAACATTCAAATAATTCATGATCTCAATAATGTAGCTCACCATCTCTTTCGACTCCTGGCTTCCATCCTGCAGGAACTGTAGCAGAAATATTCTCAGTCCTTCACCGTATTCACCATACAACTCTGCATTAGCATTGATGTACAACTCATCAGTTCCAAAATATGCCACCATCTCACGGATAGCATTTTGAGTGGCTTTTATCAGAGGGCAGCTTATATCAAGAGTAGTCTGGCCTGATCTATCTTTCAGATAGTCTTCCACAAGTTTACAGTGAAATTTAATGACATTGTTGTTGATCACATGCTCACCCTTTCTAGACCTTATACCAGTGTCTACAAGAGGCTCCCTGAACTTATAGTTTGGACTTATAAGTTGAATCTTCTCCAGTGTCTCGTTTTGAATTTCCTCCATTTTTTTTTTATCTTCCGCTGATAGTGGTTTCTGTGACTGTTTCCCTGATTGCTTCCCTTTGTCATGTTTGCCAGCTTGTATGAAATCAAGAAGGTTGCTCAATACAACACCTGTGAAAGCAAATCATTGTTTGGGTGAGTTACCAGTAAGAGAATCTGACACCTAACGGTTCCCAGCTCCAGTAGAAGACAGTATCGGGAGAGTCCTGTGGATTATAAGCAGTTACATAAAACAGCAGGTACTGTCACATTAGCATCAAAAATCACTCTTTTCCCAAGATTTTATCATGGCTCCTTATTATATCACCAATTTCATACATGTTCGATAACAATTTTGTTCCTGTTGGATACTTAACAAACGTGCCAATTTTGACCTAGTCTTAATCATATATGATTTACAATGTGTGTATTTTTCATTGTCATTCTGAGACCCTAATTTTTTATGGATACCTTTCATATGTTAAAGAGAATAGTCTTGGGCAATTTTGTAATCTCTCATGAATATTGAATAAAAAAGCTTAAGCTTATGCCCATGAAAATTGCAAGTGCCATTCTGTTGGGTCTCAGTTAACTTAACTTGATAAAAGGTAACATATGAATAGTTTGAACTATGCAGCTAAACATGTTGACAAACAGTAAACGAAATAATTTCTTTATTATTATTATTATTATTATTATTATTATTATTTTTCCAATTTTGCCACACAAGAAACACAAGAAAAATTTTAATAGGCATATTGCATCTTATACACTGCATGATCTCATCACATGTCTGCCATTTTATGGTGACAGGCCTTGATGACAAAACCTGGTGCATATGTCCAGAATGAGATGATTCACCTCACATTTCCCTATTGTCCCTCCCACTTACCTTTTACATTTACAGCTTCCCTTTCCTCTCCCGAACAGTCCCCAGATGAGCTAGCCGTGGATCTTCCTGAATGTGTCTTCTCTCCTAATCCCAGTCTGGCTCTCATCATTCTCTTTTTCTCCTTAGCCAGAAGAGAATCTCCAGCAGCCACAGCTAAGACAAACTCCACAGCCTCTTTTACAGAGCCAATGACTGGAAGAACGTCTATGAACCCAACCCACACCAGTTCCCCCTTAACTGTGGACATTTCATCATCACCGGATATGTCACAGGTGGACATGGGGGTAGGCATGTGTTGTTCCATACTTGTAGCCATGACACAAGTTCAGACTAGCTCGGATTAAATGGTGATCTGTAAGGAAGACAGACATGAGATTTCAAGTGTATGTGATTATGGACAGTTATGACATAGACATTTTTTAATCAGAGATCTGGCAGCCATTGGTCCAGATATAATGGGTGATAAGACCTTGATCCCATTAATAAGGTAAGTTAATGAAATGAAAGAGCCTGAACATAGCCCACAGATACTTGGTCAGGGTGGACACTTTTCCAGCTCCATTCAACTGTTCATCGCTGTTCAGCAGTCTTTAAATTCGATTCAGTCCAATTCAGTTAATTTTTATTTGTATAGCGCATTTTCACAACATTACATTGTCTCAAAGCGCTTTACATGATCCCTGCCCAATAGCTGAATGCCTTCTAGACAAACCAGTCTCAAATATCTGTATTCTAGTCAATAAGGAATCCACTTCCATTGTGCTTTTACAACTTGTTTGCTTCCACAGTTACTCTGAGTTCCTTCTATCTTCACATCCCCTGCTTTAGAATTGCTTATAATTTCCCTTACAAATTTTAAGATCCCCATGCAAGGAATAAGATACCTATCAACTTCAAAAAATGCAGATTTTTAAAATAATTTACAAATATCAAATGACTTACAGGGAAATAGTACATTTAACATTTATTAATATTGTGATTTTTGTTTCCTGTTTTGTGTTTGACACTCTGTTCCACCTGTGTCTTGTTTTTCCTGTCCTTTACTATGTATAAAACCCATTTCCCAGTGTCTTTCTCATCTCTGTGTCTCCTGAGTGGTGGTTATCATTTCACATCTAGTTTTTAGCTCTAAGTTGAGTTCCTGAATTATTTGCATACAGTAGTTTTGGTTCTGGTTTTTACCCAGTTATTGGATCTGTTAGAGTTTGTTCTCTTTCATTAAAATAACATCCTGCACTCGCCTTGAGTTTCCAACTCACTGTTGATGACATAATGCATTTTCTGCCTTGCTTAAGTATTGTACTGAGCTAATTTCTCACTTTATGTATATTACTGGTGCCTGAAATAGAACATGGTATATGTCTGGTCTAAAATTAGCGCTAGATCAGCATGAATGCCTGTTATTATGCACTATATACTAATATTAATATTACACTTTTTTCTATACAGACCCAACACAGATCTATACCTGAAGTATAAAATCCAAGTTAATGGGAAATATTGAAACCCAATTTCAGTGTGTACCTCTAGAAAAGGACATTTCCACAGTGCATATCCACAACTCAGCTTGCTGTAATCTTTAAAATCCATGGGATTTTTTACTAAACATAACTAACCCTTCCTATTGTTAATGACTGTTAAAATGACAGGTCAGTGACATACCTTTTATTCGTTGAACTATTTATGTAGGCCAACGTATGTACGTACCCTATCATTCAAGTTAGGAATCAATGAAAGAATAATAATAAATAATGAAAGAATACTTTTATTCACCATTAGGTGTCATTATATTTCCTTTGTTATAAATTGCAATTACACTTATCCACGGGAGATCTGATCTAGGGTCTTGCTCAGGATACCAAAATCAGCAGATGCTTAAGTCTGGTATATAAAATGTAATAATGTATGTATGTATGTAAGTATGTACGAATGTAATCTTGTGTGCGTGGCTACAACATGTTAAAAACAATCACATCACTTAAACAGAAATGCAGGTACTTACTGTAAATTACTGCTGTTGATTACAGTCACGGTAATTAAATCTTTCAGCGAGGTGCGATGTTTGGCTGCCCAGATGCAGAATTGTTAAGTGAGGACTCTAGAGAGGATGATGCTACTTTTGCTTCCTGCAAGGAACATCTGTTTCGAAACCTTCTTTAACCTCATATGTATTTCTCTGAAATCATGTGATCATTTTATGTACTTACAGTCTCAACTGGTCTGACGAGTTAAGCTACCTATCGAGACGTGCTATCAAGCCTTTCTGAGAATGTGCAGTTCCACCATCTTGGGTTTAGGGTTAGGTTTTAGCAGTTAGGGTTAGGGTAACGATTTTAGGGGTTATTTGGGGTTGGGGTTAGGGTAAGGGTTAGGGCTATGGATTATCACTACGGTAGCCTAACTCGACAAAGTAGCTCAACTCGTTAGAACACCGGTTAACGGTTTTAAATGTTACTTTACAGGACTTAACATGGTGTATTTCCGTATTTCCATGGTCTATCTTTTTGTGAATTTTGGAAAAGTAGCTTTTAAACAGCTGATAGTTGGCTGGTAAAAATTTTAACTTATATAAAATGCCCATAACTTGCTCATGACAGAAAGCACCTCATTATACCTTCGCCCAGAGATACGTCAGAAATAGTGTATTTGTGATGTGGGTTGTTGCTTTAAATCCGGAAGTCAGTCTGGTATCCCTGGTGTTGCTTTGGGTTTGGAGATTCTGGACAGTCCCCTCAACAGATCCGGTGTTATGTCGAGTTGAGCTACTTTGTTGAGTTAGGCTACCGTAGTGCTTATCAAAAGCCCGACCCCTAACCCCAAAAAAAAAACCCTTAACCTAACCCTAACCCCTAAAATCTAACCCTAATCTCAAGACAGTGGACCTGTACATGCTCAACTCATCAGAACACCAGCGTACCAAACTGAGCTATTCATGGTGACAGACACATTTCTTACTTTTCCATAAGGCATGACAGACTGGAATATTACATGTCATTCGGATATCCCTTGGGAATTCAATGGAAAACAGTGCGATTTGCTGAAAGAAAGGACTGCCCTGTGGTTAGGTAAAAGCATGTCTCAAGCACTGAGGACTGAATGCAAGAGATTTATGGAAAAGCCGGATATGTCCGGATGCGGCAGGATGCAACTAAAGGGACACAGATACACGGAGGCGCTGCTGCTGTTGTGATCTGATCACACTGATGGGTCATTTAACTGCGTCTCAGAACTCAGCCTGTTTCTCGGGGTCTTTACCGTGAAAGATGGTGCGATGGTGAACTAACACGGAAAGGAAAAACCAAGCAAATTATAAAATACACCTTTAAAATGGCAATATATTTTCATCGACAAAAGACAAACAACAGATTTAAAGTATGTCACGTTTGGGATTTTTTGCAATTAACATTTTTGCTGAACAAACCTCCTGCGCTTTCCCCACTAGCTTACATTGTAACAGCAAAGACCACAGATGTTTGGGCCAGTTCAA
>JAODJU010000138.1:6009169-6034990 GCA_026776725.1 Gnathonemus echidnorhynchus | reverse complement strand
GGGGTCCAGTCGAGGAGGCGGGGCCAAGATGTATCCGGCGAATGAGGACAGAGGCGGGAGGTCCGGAGTGTCGGCAGGGCTCCTCCTAGAACTTACGGCACGTAACAGGAGGTATATGGAATTACTAAAATGCTAAATTAATATGAACATGAAGGACAATCGGTAATAATTGACATTTTTAAGGAACAAACTGTTTTCATAATATTACACACTCTGAAATGGTTTATATGTTTGCTTTAAGCTTATTTAATATCAATAACTAAGTGATTGATGTGATGGGTGGCAATGTGATGTTGATATACTATATTTTATTATGCTTAACCGTTAGCGAACAAGGTTTGGTAAATCAAGCTCTCTAAAGAATGCAGATGTATTTGTTAGTGCAGAACATCTCCTAAGTTCACGCTGCTTTTGACAAGTTCCTCAGCAAATGGCTTCGTATTCGGACAGTGATTTGCAGACATGTTCACTCTGCAAAGAGCTCTGTGATTCCTCTGCTTTGGTCTCCTGCAGCTCCTCTACCTCATCCTCCTCTTCCCAGACATCTGGCTCCTCCACCTCCTCTGTCAGAAGGCTGCATGTTCTCCCCTGCTTTCACTCCTACTGCAGCCAGTGCCCGGAAGGACAGCGCGACAGCAGAGATCCTCTTAAGTTCTCCTGCCCAGCGTGTGACCAGAAGGCCCCGGTCTCCGATTCGGATGTGGACGCCCTGCCATCGCCGAGTTTCCTCTTCAGAAACCTGCTGGAGGCGATAGTCTCCTCTGAGGAGCCGAGGAACATGAGCTGCAGGAACGATGGCCAACCTCAGGGTGGCGTGCTAAGGGCTCATGGCCTAGATGAGCCCCAGTGCCTTTCCTGCGATGAGGGCAACCCTGCAGCCTATAATAATTCCAGCACCCCAGTCAATGTGTCACACTCCTTTCACCCAAAATATTCACCACCGTCTGCTTTCCAGGACAGTATGAGCTTCTGCCAGGACCATGACAATGAGGTGAGTACAGTTCGGGTTCCTGCATCATGATTAGATGAGTACAGTTAGGGTTATCCTATCTACTGCAATTTTTTAGCAATGACCTTACAGGTCTGTATGTGTTAAACAAGCGAGGAATTTAATGTGGATGTAACTAACGTGTTTTAAAAGAGTCACTGTTTGTTCACTACACAAACCAGTTAATTCAGGTCTCATTCACAGGTACAGTTCCCTGTTATGAAATCGTATCAGAACAACGAAGCAGTCTTTCTCGAGGTCTTTTTCACTGGTGATGAGCTATGGTCTTTTTTTCGTTGCCTATAACACCTTTGTATTATTTTAGTATTTGTCCATAACATCGTTCTAAATTCTGAAAGATTTTCATTGCTTTTGTTCGGACACACTTAGTATACTGCCGTAACTTTGAAGTATCGTGCATATCATGCCATCTGCGTTCAGAGAAGAGAAGATGACAAAAAGGCTCGGATACAGAACACAACTGTGTATATCTACAGTAAGAGTGTGGGGCCCCTTTACCAGCACAGCTTGTCTGAGCCTTTATCAATGTTCCTGAAGCCATAGGTCTCATGCAGCATGGGGTGCAGATGGCAGGATCTATGGAATACCAGCACATCAGCTTCAGATGGTGGCATGGGGGGGGGCACACGAGTGGGATTCCCATGTGCTACTCGTACCCACCTCCCATTAGATTCGGCCCCCTGCCAGGTGCCAAATATTAGCTTGACCAGAGGGGCTCGTTTAAAGCAGCCCTCTTAAACCTGGAATGCGTGCTTAGGAGATCTGCTTCAGAAGCTCAGTAACTTAACATTCCCATTACGACAGGAGGGAAGGAAATCCTCGGGGTGAAAGGTCAGGCAATAGCGGGGGCAGCACGCAGATCTGGGGGCCTAAATCAGTCACTTCACGCCCCGGCCTTTAATAACCTGCATGGACCTAATGGAGCCAAACTGCAGCCATCCTGTCTCTGCGGAAATCTGGGATTTAGTCCCAAGTGGGGGGGGGGGGTCGTCGGTGGATTTACATGATGGGAGCCCTCCTTTGAGCTGGAAAGCTATTATGGCTTAACGAGATACCAGCTACTGATGATTCGATATGGCAAAGTATCCGCCAGGTTTAAACGGCTGGTTTCCTCTGTAACGGCCAGGGGAGGAGAGAGTGCAAAGCTACTGAAAGACAAAAATGAAACCAGGAAAATACCACAAACACAGATATATTTTGTCTTTCATCTGAACCCCAAGTCTGTAATAAAAGTTTGAATGAATGAATGAATGAATGAATGAATGAACTTAAAGTACATAAAATAAAGTAGATAGAAATCTAGCATTGCTGCAGTGTGTGTGTGTTGTGGTAAAACCTGTTACTTTATAACTTGTGGGGACATTTTTCAGTAGACTGAAATCTAGCATTGCCACAGTTCAGTGTAACAGTCAGTGCTGTATATGTGTGTGTGTGGGGGGGTGGTTGAACCGGTTACTTTGTAGTTTTCGGGGACATTTTTCAAGTTCCTGCAATATAAACCTCAATTTTATAAAAATTGAAATGTGAATCCAATCAAAAAACTAAAAGTGCCAAATGTCCTGTATTTAGTTTGGTTACTTATGGTTACGGTTAGGGCTGGGTCAGGGTTAAGGTTGCCATTGTTGGGATTATGCCCACAGAAATGAGAAATGAATGGATAAATGGAGAGTCCCCACAATGATATAGATGCCTAATCTGTGTGTGTGTGTGTGTGTGTGTGTGTGTCTGCATGTGTGCTTGTCAGTTGTCTAACCCTGAAGATGGAGGGTCTGGCTTCCACAGACTGAATGCGCAGCATCTGCTCTGGCTTTGAGTCTGGGCTGAACAGCACTGTCCCATCACCTCTGCACAGCACTGTCCCATCACCTCTGCACAGCACTGTCCCATCACCGCTGCACAGCACTGTCCCATCACCGCTGCACAGCACTGTCCCATCACCTCTGAACAGCACTGTCCCATCACCTCTGAACAGCACTGTCCCATCACCTCTGAACAGCACTGTCCCATCACCTCTGCACAGCACTGTCCCATCACCTCTGCACAGCACTGTCCCATCACCTCTGCACAGCACTGTCCCATCACCTCTGAACAGCACTGTCCCATCACCTCTGCACAGCACTGTCCCATCACCTCTGCACAACACTGTCCCATCACCTCTGAACAGCACTGTCCCATCACCGCTGCACAGTGGGTGATTTTTTTTATGGCACTATCAGAGGAGCATCTAGAGAAGTATTTTAGTGTGCGGTTTTTAGCTCCTCATTTAGTCCAGGTCCCGCTTCTCACCCTAAATAAGCAGGTACCCATGGTGCCCCCTCCCAGGCAGAATCCTCAAGGAAGTGCGGGGGGCGGCTTTCAGTCAGGCTTGGATACATTGGGGGGTATAGCTGAGGTGTTGAAAGTGATGCAGGATGTGGACGGGCCTTTCTGACTTGCAGACCCATTACATCTTTGAACACTATTCTTGGGACGACTGGTGTTTAAATTTAGATTTTCCGGCTTTCAGCAGCAGGTTTTAGATTGGATCATACCATCCCAGACGAGACAATGTTACGGCTTTCCTCTGCGGAGAAAATACCCGATTCTTGCAGGAAATTATTCCCCCCTTGGAGTATGTTGTCATTTCTTTCATTACCCACTTAGTCACTGGGGTTTCTCTCGCTTGGCTTTCCCTCAAACTTTATTTCAAACCCGAGTCACAGGGTGACACAGCTGTCTGGTACATCAGCAAGAGTTCAGAACTTCAAAGGCTGTTGGAACAAAGGCGAAATAGTCCCCTTTGTAAAGACCATACGTTGTTATAAAGTGCAAAATGACAACCAATGTCATACTTGGCATTTGGTGAACTGGCCGTCAAACCTTCTTTGTCTAACAATAGATATTCTTTTCATGAAGGGTTATCTCCCAGACATCAGAGAGCGTAATCAGTCCATCAGATAAGCTGGAGGCAATTAGCTGAAATGTATAAGTCATACAGTTTTAGATTCAGACAGTACATCTTGTAAGCATTGTGAAGTGAGGTTCCACTGAAATGACGCACTTCACGTCTATTCTTAGACTTGGGATGTTTGTCAATACCAAGAACGTAAAGATCATACTTGTGGTCTTTGTAAGATCAGTCTTGCTAACTTCCCAAGAACGAACTTGGGGTGCAATGAACCACGGGATTGGTCTCGTTGCAACTGATGTATCCTTGATATTTGGGGCGTAGCAAGAACGACATCCAGAAATTTTTACTGTCAACTGGATTTTTGTTCTTGACTATTGTAACTGGTCTTCGGCAACGGAAGATGCCGTAAAACAGGTACACTTAAACACAAGCATGGTCAAGTATACATACTGAGAAACACCCCTGATTTCACCCTAGGAGGATTTGGGCAATTTTTCCCCAGAATGCACTCGTCCTATTTCATATTCACCCTGGGTCCATCAGAGCCGAACAGCACTCCTGCGTACTTGAGGGGGTAGCGTGAGCGACTGTAGCAGATGAGGGGGCGCCGTCAGCACAGGGACGGATACGAAACACACCCAGGCAACATGCGCCATCTTAAATCATGTAACATGAGTTCCCTCTGGTGTACTATCAAAGCAGCTCTTTTTTTTTGGGATAGAGTTCTGAGCAGTGTTGAACAGGGTTCCCGTGTTGGGGTTTGGGAACAGTTAGTGGGGGGACTCTCTGTCACCATTCTGGATCCACTGGGCCTATGTATGGCTCAGAATGTTCTGGAAGTCCATCACGCATGGCCCTCTAGGGGCCCCAGCTGACTGCTCCTAACGGGGTTCCCGCTAGCGGACACGTTCTCAGCGTAGCTGCCAGTAGGACCTCAGAGCAGCCCGAGTGTACATGTGGTTTCCAGACCGCCGCCGTTCCCTCCCTGTCAGACGAGTAGAAAGCATTCTTGGCCGCTGATTTGTGGATCTCCTGCCTCATTAATGTCACGCTTAGGTAGACCAATTATAGACCTGCAGATAGATTTGTGTCCTTAGGAGCTGTAACCCTGAGGTCGCCCTCAAGCAGACTGTCATTTGGCTGACATTGGCAACATTTCAGCTTAAGTTAAATACATTTCCACTAATCTATTTGATAGGTACACGAAAAAGAACAATAGATTCTTAGCCAAAGATGTCAAGACTGCGAACGATTGCTTCCATGTTTTAAAAGACAAGTTAATTGTGTATGTAGGTCTGCATCCTGCAGTGTACCTTACTGTCACACTGCTTTAACTGCTAATTAATAATCAGGCCATCGGGGGCGCCAGTGTTCCTGCTCCACTTCTCCCTTTCTATAGAATCCTCAGGTAAGGCCTGAACAAAGACCCTGAGTAGAAAGTGTTTTCAGAAAGAGCTCCATTCCTTCCTATCATGCTCTCATTACCCTTGATAATGCAGGGGAGTGGGTTACCGAAATCCTATAGGGAGCAAGGGTTCACCATATGACTAGTAAAACAATACATTTTACAACATGGCTCCTATTTAAGAAACCCAATCCTTAGACACCTGTTAAGACACTTTAACTTGAGTTTGTCTGGTGAAGGGGGGAAGGGGGAGGACTTTCTGCTGATCAATGGAGATCCAGAGCTGAGCCGGAGCGAGAGAACAGCCCCATGAATGATTCATGTCGAGAGCAAAAAGATATTTGGCGTCCTGCAACTGAAAACTTAACCGGCAGCCTTGCAGTGATGGGAATCTACTCAGCCTGAAAGCTGCTGTCAGTTTACTTAGTAAGCGAGACTTTCGGGACCCTGAGAGGGCTGTCAGGAGAATTATGTAGCTGGTCATTCCATCTGTCACATGCGCATCCGTGTTTCCATGGCGTGTGGTTGGAGACCGAACCAACCCGCACTGGACCTGCGGCAGTTTTCAGTGTTCCAGAAGAAATCCTACCCCGGCTAGTTCCCCACGGAGACTGCGCATTGGCAGTCAGAATTTCCTTTACTGCTGGAATCTTTACATACACCTTTTGTGCATTAGCATTGATATCTACTCAAAATGCAAAACATCGATAGATTATTGTATATTACTTTTGAATTGATATGTAATTGATATTTTATATAGGTGTGCAACATGAAGTATGCTTTATCTCTTAGATTAAGCCATCTTGGTTTCTAAATCAGAGCATTGATTCTCGTAATCTGCCAAAAACATGGTGAGGGGATTTATCATTGAGGCAATAGTACTGTTAGCTCTCTGTCAGTGAGAAACAGACATCTGCTTTAACTCAGGCATCACCCTGTGATGTTTTGTCTGTTAACTGCTTACCCCACAATGCAATCCACATTCCTCACTTTTGTTCCTGGCAGAGACCATTGAAATATCTGGGGGTCTGCACACTGGAGGGCGTTTCAACCCACGTCTTTGTCATTAGATTGAATGAGAAACGTTTGGGTGGGAAAAAAGCCATTTATTTCACTCGGATTGGTTTCCTTGCATACATGATCAAGAGCATCGGTCACATGTTTGCGTGAGAAGATGCCGTCTGGAAAGGCTTTGTCGTGCTTTGTGTGTAATGGGTTTGATGTTCGGTTTGGGGACTGACAAACTGCGTCGTCATCTGTACCCCGTAAATATACAACATCTCTGCATCGCAAAGGCTGGCAGAAAAAGCTGAAAACCACTGACCGCTAAAAACTTTTTTCCTTCCATGTTTTAGAAGACGCAGATTGCTGTGGATATGTAGGATGGTCGTTAGGGTGGGATTTGATCAAAGTCTTGTTGACCAGTTTATTTCTTTAGTTTGAAATGATTCTTTTATCTGAAGAAACATAAAATTGTACCCCTAATAAACACTTTAAACCTAACCTATATGCTAATGCTAAGCCTAACCTATATGCTAATGCTAAGCCTAACCTATATGTTAATGCTAACCCTAATTCCAACACTAGAGTTGGATGTCTCCGAGACCGATCTTGGTCTCGAGACCACTTTTACGTGGTCTTGGTTTTGTCACAGTCTCGACAGTCTTTGGTCTTGGTCTTGTCTTGGTCTCGGATCCCTCGGTCTTGTCTTGGTCTCGCTGTCTTGGTCTTACTGTCTCAGATCGACATAGTGGTCGGGAGATTTGGAGCAAAAAGTATCCATGACACACAACGTAACGTTCAATAATGCAACATTATTATTATTTCGCCTTTTGCGCCCTTCAAATGCAACCAATCAATGACATACATGCATTTTGTTGTGATTCAGATATTGATGCTCATCCAATCAAAATACACATTATACACGCAAAATAAGTGTAGCGCTAATTAAACGTTAGTTAAATGTGTAATCACATGCCACTGCAGACATCAAGATGTGAGAATCTTTTAAGCACTTGTCCTTATTCTTATTAATGCACAATTTGATGTGCAGTTTGTATTGATATATAGTATTTCTAGTTTGATTCATGTGACGTGTGTGCATGTCTTTGTATTGTTTGATTACAGTATTTTACTTAAAATGGTGTTGTTTGACTAAATAAATGTGACCATTGACTTTTAAATAACTGCATATCACGCTGTGTTGACTTAACAGGCCTAATCCATTTCACGGAAGTTGATATCATACAGTGTCATTTGGCTAGTACTACTACAATGGGACGTTACAATTTCATCAACAAATTAAGTATAATTGAAATCAGTAACATATTTCCCATCCTTTACACAGTTGTTGGAGGTGTTAGCTGTTTTGTCAGATGACTTTGGGACCAGTCAGTACCCGTCACGTCAGTCCTTTTATTCGCTCTCGGTCTTGGTCTAGTCTCAACTTTGTCTTGGTCTTGACTCGGTCTGTCTTGGTCTTAGTCTTGGTCTTGTCTTGGTCTCAATAGCCTCTCGTCTTGGTAGTGTCTTGGTCTTGGTTTAGGCGGTCTTGACTACAAGTCTAGCTAACACCAAACCTGACCCTTTGTAAACCCCAACACTAACGCTACCCGTAACCCCACAGGTGCTGTGCCTTTTCTGTACCACATGCTCCCTGCCCATCTGCCAAGCGTGCGGTGCAGGTCGCCATGGAGACCACCACCTCATCTACCTCCACGACGCCATGCGGGACTGGCGAGCCGTGACAGTGCAGCTCCTGGCAGACGCCCAGCAGGGCAGGCGGGCTGTACAGGTGAGGCTCCTGCACTCAAATCCCAAACCCACGTCTGTCACAGAGCATTACACTTACTGTTATAGTTTGTTTTTCACCTACTCGCAAAACCATGTCATAATAACCACATATGTAATCGGCCTCTCTAAATTTCCAGTACTATACGATTGTGTCTGAGTGCTGCCCTGCAATGGGTTGGCATCTCCTCCAGGATGTCCCCCTGCCTTGTGCTCTGTGTGCATGGGGATGTATGGTGTAAAAGGGTCATTTTCAGATATGTTACACTAGCATCTTATAAAACAGGCAAGGATAAAGAATTCTTAAAAAGTTAATCATTTTAACCTCCAGAAAAAAATAAAATTACTTTTTGTAGATGTTCTGTTGCGGCATCCATTTTTTTAAGCATTAAGCATGTCCAGTATTTATGGATTTGATTGTGTGTGAGGAGATCTGAGTAACCAGGACCCCCCCTGCCTCCACCAGTCTTGATAAACCAGAATGATGCACCCCAAGGTTATATGGCGCTAAAGCGATTCCTAATGGCTCCGGTTGACAAGCCCCTCCCCCACCCAGGCCCACCCCAACCCCTGCCCTGCCCCCGCCCCAGCCCCTGCCCCACTCTGCCCCCACTGCCAGTGCTCAGTGGCCCTGACACGTCGCATTCAGGGAAAGGACAGCCGGAGCAAGACGGGTCATTAGTGAAACACAGTGGAAATGTTTCTCTCATCCCGGAACATCAAAGGCCAGGGGCCAGGAGGGAGGGGCCCCGGGGAGAAGGGGGCCAGAGAGCGGAGGCCGGGGCCCAAGCCGCTTTTTTCCAGCTCAAATATGACCTGGCATGAACTTGCTTGAACATAGATAAGAGGCACCCAACTGCTAAGTGATGCCAGTGGATTCGGGGGTGAATTGGGATGTGAGGCCATGTGTGGGTGGGTGTGTGTATGGGAGGGGACCCTGTCTTCTCACCCAAAAAGGATATATTGAAAGTCATTGCTGCTATTTCACTGTAGGTATTACAAATATTAAACAATTAAAATCAGCTACTTTAACAAACAGGGACTGTCAAAGGTTCAGTGGTAGCCCGTGATTGGAAGATTGCCGCCCCAGGGGTGCGGCATGTTAGCTGACCCTGCGCTGTGACCCCCAAGCTATGGAGAGCTGTATGGGGTAGGCAAAGAGAAGAATTCCAATGTACCTGTACTCGTGCAAATGGCAAATAAAAGAATTTATCATTTTATCATTTATCAAATTTAATGTTTATGCTGAAGTTGGCATCTTTGTTCATTCGAAAGAGGCCACCGGTTTTGTGTTTGGTAGTTGTTCTGGCTTTCCAAAGATCGTTGTAAAGATGGCTGGTTCTGAAATAAGTCATCACAACTGAGCTAGAAAGAACCTGGTGAGAATAAACCAACTCATGGCAGATATTTGTAGGTGATTCTCATCAGAATTGTCCTTAAGGCTCACCAGTGGAGCTGTTGTCTTCATGTCCACCGAACAGCACATGTCCATGAGAGAGCGCAGATAACAGTGTAACATTGCGGGTGTCTGTGGGATACTGAAGGTGTGTTTAGGATACTATAGATAGCTGTGGGATAATGCGGTTGTCTGCGGCAGAAACTGGTGGTGTCTGCAGCAGGATACTGCGGGTGTCTGTGGCAGGATACTGCGGGTGTCTGCGGCAGGATACTGCGGGTGTCTGCGGCAGGATACTGCGGGTGTCTGCGGCATGATACTACGGGTGTCTGTGGCAGGTGTCTGCAGGATGCTGTTGGTGTCTGCAGTGGGTGTTTGCGGGGTGATACTGCGGGTGTCTACGGTGGGTGTCTGGGGGATACTGCGGGATACTCCAGGTGTCTGCATCATGCGTCTAGGATGCTGCGAGTGTCTGCAGCGGGTGTCTGTGGGGAAATAGTGCGGGCGTCCGCATCCCCATGTGCCTAATAGCCTGTCCGCCTGTGTGTCTGCAGCTGAGCATCGAGAAGGCCCAGGCCATTGCAGAGCAGCTGGACATAAAGGCCAAAGTGGTCCAGGCCGAAGTGAAAACCATCACCCTGCAGCACAAGAAGGCGCTGGAGGAGAGAGAGTGTGAGCTGCTGTGGAAGGTGGGTGTCCACTGGTCTGAGCCACAGGGGGCTCCATACTGTCAAAGCGTTGGAATGATGGATGGGCCGTTGGAGACCACAGTCACATTCTGTCCTGCACCAGTTAAAAAGCAATGCTCCTCTAGTTTGTACTGATGCATCTTTTTGCAGGTGGAGAAGATCCGGCAAGTCAAGGTGAACACACTGTACCTGCAGGTGGAGAAGCTGCATCAGAAGCTGAGCAGGCTGGACAGTAGCATCTCAGCAGTGCAGCAGGCTGTGGAGCAGGGCCGCGGCCTGGAAGCCCTGCTGGCCCGCCAGTGCATGCTGGCACAGATCGAGGAGCTGAATGCCCTGTGCAGCAGTGGCCTGCAGCCCCAGGAGGATGAGCGCATCATGTTCACGCCGCCTGACCAGAAGCTGCTCGTCTCCATCCGGTCCATGGGCTTTGTCAGTGGGGGGGCCTTTGCCCCCGTCTCCAAAGCCACAGGAGACGGTCTGAAGAGGGCCCTCAAGGGCAAGGCGACATCTGTCAATGTGGTGGCCTACGACCATGACAGCGAGCCTAGAAGGACAGGCGGGGATGACATCGCCGCCCTGCTGTTGGGCCCAGACGGGAAGATCTTCACTGCAGAGGTGACCGACCACGAGAATGGCACCTACACGGTGAGCTACGTACCCAGGCTGGAAGGGGACCACCTCCTCTCCGTGCTCGTCTACCACCAGCACATCGCCAGCAGTCCCTTTAAAGTCAAGGTCAGGTCTGGCCGCAGCTTCAGGAGCATGGGGATTCCTGTCGGCTCCTTTGGGGGGGAGGGCGATGGCGACGGCCTGCTGTGCCGACCTTGGGGCATCTGCGTGGATAAGGAAGGCTACGTTGTGGTGGCTGATCGCAGCAACAACCGCATCCAGATCTTCAAGCCCAGCGGTGCTTTCCATCACAAATTTGGCACGTTGGGCTCGCGGCCGGGTCAGTTCGACAGGCCAGCTGGGGTGGCCTGTGACGGCCAGAGGAGGGTAATCGTGGCAGATAAAGATAACCACCGTATTCAGATATTCACCTTCGATGGGCAATTCCTCCTGAAGTTCGGAGAGAGGGGAGCCAAGAACGGCCAGTTCAGCTACCCGTGGGACGTCGCTGTTAATTCAGATGGCAAGATCTTAGTCTCTGATACCCGCAACCACCGCATCCAGCTCTTTGGGCCCGATGGGGCATTCTTGAACAAATACGGCTTTGAGGGTGCCCTCTGGAAGCACTTTGATTCACCCAGAGGTGTTGCCTTCAACCACGAGGGTCACCTAGTGGTCACAGACTTTAACAATCATCGGCTGCTGGTCATTCAGCCGGATTGCCAGTCAGCACGCTTTCTGGGCTCGGAGGGGTTGGGTGATGGGCAGTTCTTTCGGCCACAGGGGGTTGCCGTGGATCAGGAAAACCGAATTATCGTGGCCGATTCACGAAACCATCGCATCCAGGTGTTTGAGGCTAACGGTAGCTTCTTATGCAAGTTTGGGAGTCATGGAGACGGCTTCAGGCAAATGGACCGGCCATCTGGAATAGCCGTTACGCCCGATGGAATTATTGTTGTGGTTGACTTTGGGAATAACCGAATCCTCATGTTTTAAACCACATTTTCAGTTAAAATATGAAAAAAAACAGTGGAACGGAAAGGCCAGGGTCAGAGAAAATTGAGTTTTGAAGTCCTCATTAAGGACAGCAAACGGAAAAACAAGTAGAATAAACATAGCAAAACCAAAAATGCTCCACCTGTGGAGAAGCCTTCACCCATGCCTCATCCTGATTTCCTCTGAAACCCCTCCCAGATCTCAACCTGTAAGACCCCAATAGCACAACCTGGGCCAACTAGTCACCTGTAGCCACAGGTGATTGGTCAGCTGGAATGATGTGATCATCTGCATCTCCTGATAGTCACCCCAGCTGAAACAAATCTCAATATTCTTAAGCCAGAAATCAACTGAATCTTTAAAAGATTAGTAGTAATGAAAGTAATTTTTTATGGTATACATCAATGGAAGGATGTCTTGAATAGGGGAGTTTCCTACGATTTGAGAAATTATTATATATTCATAAATGTTTGTTAGGGGTAAATGAAGATTCAGAATTTAACTCCGTATTTCAGAGAAAGAAAATGTATTGAAATGACTAACGTCTTGGGGTACTTTCCACATGTAGGACTGATTTGCCATCAAAGTGTTTCCTAAACATAATTTTGCAAAAATTCTCAGGGAGAACATTCAGGACTTTTGATTTCCGTACGATGGCTACCTCACCACTTATGAATGTATTTCCGGTGTCATGAAGGCGTGTAAAGATGGCTTATAGGGAAGGAAAAGAATTCTACCTCAGTGTTTTCCCATATCAAAATAAAAGTTTGGTTGATATTTGCACAACTCACAATGGTAGACTGAACTGTTACTGTAAATTGTAGTTTAAAGCAGCTAAATCCTTGCTGAAAGGATTCAAGGATTCAAGAAGTTTAATTCCCATATAGTATTCATATACTACAGCAATAGGTTATATAAGGAAAGAGCACAGATATTGACTGGTCTTTGTCCTTAAACTGGCTTTATGACTCTGCAAACCAGGATGAAAATGGGAAACTTGTACTGAATGTACAAAATACAGGCTGTTTGTCTTAAAATGTTATTTAATAATTGATTTTTTATCTTCTACTTAGAGTGGATTGTTATGCTTTGCCATTTAAATATAATGATGTCTGAATCACTGTGGTCGGCTTACTAATGTGTAGTTAAACTGTGGTTCAGTGAATTTGGGAAATGTCACGTAGAAGCACTCAGGTCAATGGTCAAGCATTTTAAAACTTTAAAACCAATCTGCTATAACTGCAAAGGTTATATTTATTAATATTTAATATAATACAGAGCTAAATTCTGAGAGAAAAAAAAGGTCTTGCTCAAAAACCAAAGTTGAAAAGTATATGTTGGGAGCAGTCACTTAGAAGGCTAATCTCCTATTCCCCCCCCCTCCAATTTTTATGGTAGGAGAAGCTTTGTTCTAGGGCCAGGTTTCAAATGGGAAGGTCCATGGGCCTGTAGTGGCCATAAACTGTGCTTTCATTCCATTTTGAAGTACATCGATTTCACAGGAAGAAAACAGTCTTTTGTTTGCTTTGCTTTTTTAGGATTTACAACTTAAATACATATTTATTATTAATTAGCATTAATATCAGTTTCGTATTTTGTAAAGAGATGTGCATGACACCTTTAAGGGACCTCACAATGAGCGCACACACACACACACACACACACACACCCTCTGTGCTCAGGGCCAGTTAACCCAGTTAATACTTTATTGTTTACTTCATGCACCAAAGGTTTGAGAGCAACAAACTGAGCCATTTTGAAGTGTCCGGATTTTCTCGGGGGGAGGGCTTACCTACCTTCTATTGGAACAAGACTGTGAGCTTTAATGTCATGCAATTTATCAGTGGCTGGGCTGCGCAGTCACTCCCCAGGGCTGGGGGCCTGATTCCCATCCCCATTCTGCATGTTGAGTTTGCAGGTTCTCCCTGTCAGACAGGTTTCCTAACATTTAAAAACATGCTGTCAGGTGAACTCTGGCATCTCTGTACTGTATGTGAGGGTCTATGGCATTTGCCCTCTGACTGATATATTTAATCCCAGCAGTTAAAAAATGAATGAAGGGATCATTTTATCCAGTGTCATGGGCAAGTTTGTCTTTGTTTAACAATGTATGGTTTCTTAGATTGGATTATTTTGAGAATTAATCTTAATACCAATCATCTATGGCATATTTTATGTGATATGGGCCAGTGACTAGACTATATAGTATTCCAGCCACAGGAATACTGTCAGCTACAGTGACATCACAGGAATACTGTCAGCTACAGTGACATCACAGGAACATCTTTCCCAAAAACACCCAATGCGCAGATGCCAACTCCAATGGAATCGGTTGTAGTTCTACACTCAATGATGGCAAGAGTAATTTTGTCTGAAAATCTACTGCTGCCTATTTCAAAACCGACAATTTATATAAAAGCATGATATAGGAATTAATGGCAGCCAGTTTGCAAAACTAGAACTCTATTGTGTCTTAATCTGTAGTGTACTTTGCGCCTTTTGGTAACCATAGCAACAGCAAGCATAGTTGTATGCAATAAACCAAAATGTAATGTGAGAAGATAGACTCAGGTGCCAAAGAGGAGTAAAGAAGCGTCTGAATGATGGGACTCAGATGTGGTGGAGTATCATGGTCTGTTTTTTTTTTTTTTTTTGCAGTTCAGGTCTTAATCCTCACATAGCTAGTTATATGAGTCTTTCTGAACTGAAAGACTCTTATCTTAATTACCTAATTTTTGTACATTTTATCTTCACAGAATAACTGTGGAAATGGGAGCCCAGCATTTGGGCAGTTGACAGCAACTGCGCTCAGGTTTAGTGACTGGAAAGAGCTTTCATTTAACATTAATAGTAATTTAATAATTTTATGTTTACATATTTAGCAAGAGATTGTGAGTTTTATATTTTTAAATATATACTTCTGAAAACAGTGTTATTACACCCCAACAGTAAATATAACACGTACATTTGTCTAAATTAATTAAAAAGTTAAATTAAATTAAATTAAATTAAAGTCTGAAGGCCTCGCCTCTGTCAGCTACATTTGACAATATTTTGATATTTAATGGCCATTTAAAAGGCCAGTACCTTCCCAAGCAATTAAGACAAATTATAACTGCACCTTTTTGCAAATATATGGTGTTCGAGGAATCAGAGAAAGTGTGTTTGCATCTTCCCTGACATCAGGCGCGCAAAGTTCCTCGCTGTTTTTTGTGTATCCTACAATCAGTCAAACACGACTCCTGACCGATGAATAAATGCCTTAATTTCTTGATTGTCTTTCAAATATTCAAGATGATAATATTATGTGTGATATTACTTTTGTGTAAAATTTGTTAAGTCAAAGGAAAAAAATTAAACAAGGATTACAGAATTTTGGTATGTCTGTCTGAAAAAGGAAAAGAAACACATTAACAACTCTACACCATGAAATTTGGGACGTTAACTGAAAATTAAAATGTTTGTATTGTGATAAAGTGTGATTTTTGTGCGCATATTACAGTTAAACTGACTGATCATTTTTTGTATACATTTTCTGTTTCAGCCATTCATTCAAATTAAGTAAAGTGAAAATGACCAGATGCGATCATTAAAAAAAATGTTTTTTTTGACTGGGTCTTTGGATTTTGTTGGATTTTAGAGCTACCAAATGGTGAAAGATTGCTCTTAGAAATCACACAGATAAAAAAAGCTTTTAAAGTATATTCCATTCTTTATAATAATGACAGATGCTTTTAAACAAAATTCTTGTTGCTAAACCCATTATTAAACACATCTTTTGGCCATACTGGTCTATGTCCTTTACCACAAAACCCACCAGCTGAGAGCACAAACTTTCCATGAGGTTCTGAAAGCTTCCATGGGATGTTCTGCATTAAGTTGGCAGCTGGGGGCCACATCTGTCTGAACTGGCTCTGAGGAGATGGTTAAACATTTTAGTTTCTTGCAGTTTTCTTATTGTTGTGTGACTGTTTCTAGTCTTTCTTTACATTTCAATTAAAATTAATGTCATCGATGCATTATGCAGTTTCAATGTCTATTCTGTGATTACTTAAATGCCACGGCAGTCATGTAATTTTATGAAACGCAAATCTACATTCAGGGTTACAAAATGTGTTCCTGTGCCTGCCACCAAAGTTTCACAAGTACAATCCTCATTTTATAATTATGAATCACAATTTACCAGTTTATAATGTTCAAGTTGCGATTATGAATCGCAGTTTATGCATTTGAAACCAGTACTATGTTGATGAATCGCTACTTCACCAGACTCGCTCATCCATGTCCCTATGCACCTTGCTTTGTGCACTGGTGTGCAGTCATGTTTGAACTGGAAGGGGCCATCCCCAAACTATTCCCACAAAGCTGGGAACATAAAATTGTCCAAAATGGCTGTGAATGCTGCATCATTAAGAGTTCCTTTGACTGGAACTAAGGGACCAAGCCCAACCCCTGAAAAACAACCTCACACCATAATCCCTCCTCCAGCAAGCTTTACACTTGGCAAAATGCAGTTTGATTTTATACACCTGTGGGTATGGAAGTGATTGGAACACCTGAATTCAATGATTTGGAACGATGTCCCAATACTTTTGGAAATATAGTGTACTGTACATTTACTTCAGATGTAAATCTTCCTCCACTTTCAGCTCAGCCCACTCAGTTCTCTGGAGTTCTCCATTTGGTTTACGCTCATCTGAATTTTATGACAGTGAGATTTTTCATTAAAACCCATTGTCCACTGGCAACGTAGCTTTTCCCACATAAAACTAGTAATTTATAAATGTAGTGCTCAAGTTGTAAATTCGTAATCCCAACCTGAACATCAGCTTATAAATTAGGATCCGTAAATGTAATATAAGGATTGTGCTCGTGAAACTTAAGTGGTAGGTACAGGCACACATTTGCAACTCTGAATATGGATTTGCGTTTCATAAAATTATGATATCATTGTGACATTAACGTACGATTACTTTAGACATAAATCTGTCTCCATATAGTGAGTGCATTTTTCAACAATGGCACCCATATCTTTATGGGCTATTTCTGAGCGTTACACTGGGCTAGAAAGAAAAAGTACGACTTCACAGCGATAAGCGTTATTCTGTTGTATGAAAGAATATTACGCATGAAAAAAGACCATTATATCATATGACCCTTGTGAGTCATGAATTAATAACAGCCCACAAATCCCCTAAAGGAGGTCTATGTGGCTGTCATCCTTTTTCCATTCTGAGAGTCCGGCCCCCTGCAGGAGCCCCATAAAGCCACAAATGGCCTTTGAGAGTAACTGCAATAGTAGGTCCCATTTGCCATCTCTACAAAGTGTCAAGAGGGTGTGGCAAGGTCAGTCAAGGGCTCCTACTCATTCAGGAATCCAGCTTTAGACCACTATCCATTATAGAGGACAGACAAAGACTGAACTATGTCAATTACCATCCACAAGTGCAGCAACTTCCCCATTAATGGTCACACCTCAATATTATTTTTAAATTAATTATGGTGGAACAAATTTAATACGTTTAAAGCCTTTAATGTCTACTTATATTTGTGAAACAAGTGAATGATCACCCATTTAGAGTATTACGTTGATGGGAATCCTTGCATATTGTCACAAATCAGAATTTTTTTTTTTTTTTTTTATTCTCATTCTTGGAATGTGGTTCCCTCAGTCAGTACTGGTGGTGAGATGAATATGACGAGTGCTCCAGCCTGGCTTTGTTGTGTGTGTGGTCCTGCCTCTCCTCCCCAAAACCTCTTTCCTTTCTCATGCTAAATTCCCCCTGCCCACGCTAACCCCCCTTCCCCCCCATCAGCAGGACAAGCAGCCCGGCCCATTGTCCAGCCTGGTCCTAACCTCGCTGCATTCTCCAGGTGGCTTATAAGAAAGCCTGCAGGAACAGCTCAACCGAGCCCTCGAGGAAACAAGAAATCGTCGCCAGGGTGCCCGTACTGATTTCAGGAGATTTGATAGCTTTTCAGGTATCAAATCTGAGGATCATAAATCGGTCAGTGATTTTTCAAAAGATTTTGATGCATGATGCATACACATGAATTGTTGCAGCAGTTTTCGTATGCCATGCAAGGCTTCTGATTTCACATTTTTAGCACCCGATCCTGGGCTGGGAGGACTGATCTACACGTAATTAAACAGAGGTGGAAAGTTAAGGTTGAGGAAGTGCAAATCTATCCATCCACCCATCCATCTTCTACCTGTTATGAAACGTGGGGGCACCGACCGGGTAATCAGGTGCAGGAGTTGGGAAGTCGGGTAAACATGGGATTTAATAGCGGACACACACTCAGAACACAACAAACGTTAATGACCGAATGGGGAAACATATTCAAATGCGGACTTAAATATACAGGACTAATTAACTACAACTAGACACAGCTGAGAACACCGGGATTCTACACGAGGTAAATTAGGGGGCGTGGCACACGGGAGGATCGGACGAGCAAGGCATGACACTACCGCTTTTCCGGGTCAGAAAATAAAAACCATCTCTTTCCTTTTATGGTTTTTAATTTCAGTAGTTAACTATACAAAAAATGGCAAAAAGGTAGTTTAACTATTTGAGCCACTGTGTAAATACTCTTGTAGCAGAACTACCAGCAAGCTACTACAACATGTAGTTAAATTACTTGTTTAATTATAGTGGTTGAAAGTTCAGGTTGAAGAAGTACAAATCCAGACCAAGATTTTGTTTCAACCATCCAGTTGAGTATAAAGAGTCACATTCACAGAGTACACAACTGGTGATGATCAATGGGACTGTTGCCTTTTCCCAAGCAGAACTGTAACATTTATGGTGCTCCATTTATTGCATGCAGATCTTTAGACCGATTCCCAAAATTCATCCATCCAACCATTTTTTGAAACTGGATGAACTGCTGGCTACCTAGACAAGCTTTTCCATCACAGATGATCACACTCACATGCAGATCGAGAGGATCACGCTCACATGCAGGTCGAGAGAATCACACTCACATGCAGGTCGAGAGGATCACACTCACATCCAGATCGAGAGGATCACACTCACATTCAGATCGAGAGGATCACACTCACATCCAGATCGAGAGGATCACACTCACATCCAGATCGAGAGGATCACACTCGCATCCAGACAGATAGAAGCACACTCACGTGCTGAAGGAGAGGAACACGCTCACATTCCAATGAAGACTGAAAAAATGGTCCCCACAATGTTAAAATAGTAGGTTTTCATCAGATGTGTGTATGGTGTATATGGTGTTGCTGTTTTTCCAGTGGTAACTGAGTGTACCAATTCCAAAAGAAGCATGGCAGTAGAGGATCGTGTTTAAAATGGCAATCAACCCATCAGGTCAAGTCAAAATGTAAAGAAATGAAAAATAAAAAAGGGAAAAAGAATAGGGATCCAGCACCGCTATTTTCTCACATGTCCGGTTGGTACCTGGGCTGGGCACCATCTGAACTGGAGTCCTGGCTCAGTCCCATGAAGGGGTGACATCCAGAATCGGACCTATGAACTGTAACATCGTGGGTGCAGCCTTCAATGCCACATCCACACAGGCCAGCATAGAACACAGACTGATTGATGGACTTTAGCCACCATACACAGGCCAACGTAGATAAAAGACTCATTGATGGACTTTGTGTTGATCCATAATCACAACTTACACCTTGGTTTTAGTAAGCAAGTCTACTCTTTTCTGCTTTCAATAATGTTAGTACGGCCGGGGGGGGGGAGGGGGGGGGGCATGGGTCAGCCAGTTGACCTTGGACCCCCAGAGGTTTTTTTTCTCCCTACCTGGGCGTTTTTGGTTCCTCTCCTCCATTGTCATCTAGCTTTCTTTATTTAATTTCTTTCCTTCCTTTTCCCTGTTTTGTATTACTCTCTCTAATGATGTTTAATGTATCACAACACATGCATGTAAAGCACCTCGGGACGACACTGTTGTGAAAGGCACTATATAAAAATCAACTGAATTGAACTGAATTGTATATTGCTTGGACCCCTAAATAAGAATTTCTCCAACTAAAAATATAAACCAACAGCCATCCATCTTCCAAATATTCATCCTGGTCAGGGTCACCTGTATCCTAGTCCAAGGAGCTTGGGCCACAAGTCAGGAATTCTCCCCGCATAGGATACTCGTTTATCGCAGAGAACATGCACACACGAATATTGTGGGCAAATTACGGAAGCTACTGAACCTTACTCAATGTTTTCTCTCACCTCCTTTAAACGTACCCAGGTCCTGATGCCCATCCCCATCTGTAGCTAAATCTAAAACTAAATCACACAAACACTAAGAACAGGGCCCTTTCAACTGGTTGGTTGAAACCAATTCTTGATCTGGATTTGAATTCTCCACTTCTGGATGGTGGTTATTGTACGTACATGACTAGAAATACATTTAAGTAAACTGAAAGACACACTTTTAGTATTTCTTTAAGATTATATTTTGTAAAACACAATTAGATTCTGCTGTGACACCGGCAACATTATTTATTCAATGGAAGGTTCGAAGCCTCGAAGCACATTTCGGCGCAATATGGGGAATGTTTCATGAAGCGTCATCAGCCCATCACTATTATGCATTTTTTGTCGGCATGAACATTAAAATAACATAACCAAAACCTTATGTATACACATGAAACCCATATCAAATGTACATTAACATTAAAAATCTCTGAAGCACTGTCATTGCCTTCCGCCTTGTTTTTATTGACAAAACAAACCCACCTCGCACGCATGCAGGGCCTCCACACCTGTCTCTGGGAGATGGTCGGCAACTTTGGTCGACGCTGAACGGTATTCAACGTGACTTTTTTAAAGTGCGGTAAAAAAACACATGGTTTTAATGATAATTCAAATCTGAAACAGTATGAACATTGAGTACTTGCAAATACGGACTTATGAAGCAGTGCAAAAGCATCGCTAAAATACAATAACACTGTATTATTGAATCTAAATTTAAAAGGGGCAGTTCACCACCAAACTGAAAAAAGGTATTTTTAGAGGGGCTTTAGCGCTATCCATCTATCTAGGTTGTTCTGCTGGGAGTTTAATATCATGATTATAGTGACCAAAATTATCTGCGTTAGCTTTTTCACAGTATTGTTTTGATATGTTTAAGTATTACTCATGATCAATATATTCAACCTCCTCCACCACTGCCTTCAGCTCCGCCTTTGCCTTGATCTCCTCCTCCACTGCTTTATCCTCCACTTATACCTGCACCACCACTGCCTTCATGTCAAGCTTCATCCACTCCACTGTCTTTTCCACCTAAAATGTCCCCCAGAATTGCCTTGATCTCAGCCTCCATCTTTATTGCCTTTTCCATCTCACTTATGTCCTCCAATTTTGCGTCAACCTCAGCCTGTAACTCCTCCACCTCTACCGGTGCCTCATTCACTTTTGTCTCCTTCTCCACTGCTGACCTGTACCAGACAGCAAATCTGTAGGCCTGGACATCTAATGCAGGGATGAGGGAAGGAGTAGTGATTTTAATTGTCAATGGTAGTGGATGTCAGTTCAACCAAAGAGGCATGGAGGAACTAAACTGGGAGCCAGCCAATGTGTGTGGGGTCACAGCAAGGGCTACAAATAGGGATGGGGTTGGGCATCAGGGTCTGGGTACATTTAAGGGAGTTGAGAGAAAACTTTCAATAAAGTTCAATGGCATCTGTAATTTGCATGTAGTGTGTGTGTGGGCATGTAGTATTACAGTGTAGGGACCAAATGCCCTCACAATGTGATAAAAGCCTGTTCTTTTGACTTTGTGGATTCGTGATGTCATTTAACACCTACCTTAAGACATACTCAGCTGCATTACTGTATGGGAGAACATTATCTAAAAATCATAAACTAGTCGTTGATCACATCTGACAACAGTGCCTTCAGGTGCCTTTGAATGGAACAGCAACTTAACAATTCAATCAGCAGAAGGCTTGTGTCAAAATGAAAGTTATAAGACTGGATTAAATACTTAATTTGCCACATATAATACAGAGACAAAAGACCACCAGATTATGTGGAAATGATAACATTATCTAACATATCATGAATTTTCAGCAGAACCTAATATTTTTGGAAAGGCTAAACATCACGCATGCAAATTATTACACTGGGACTGTTTCGGTACTCCTGTGATGATATTTTCTTGTAGGCTCTACGTCTGCTCCCTCACTCCGTATGTGCAGTTCCTTTTCTATCCACGAGATGTCAGTATGTGATAACATGCAGTAATACATGCATTGAGGCAGACTCTGACTTTCGATTTCCTAGCTCGGACTGATTTGCTGGGGGATTCGGAATCCATCCCTCACTGCATAGGTCAGGGTTATTCAAATCACGGTCCTCGAGGTCCAAGCACTGCTGGTTTTCCAGTCTTCCTTTACCTGTCAATCAGGTGTGAAGCCTCTGACTAATCAGAATCAGTAATTATTAAACTAACTTCCTGGGAGAACTGAAAACAAGGCCTGGATTTGGAATTGAGGTCCAGATTTGGAGAACCCTGGCATAGGTCACAAGCAGGGGTACATCCTGGATGGGATGCCAGTCCATCACTGACAACATTTCCACACACAACTGGCAACCAAAAGACACCAATTAGTCTGACTGCATAACTTTGGACTAAGGGAAACCCACACAACAGCAGATGCACGTGTAAACACCAGCAGTACAAAGAGCAGGGGTGGGATTCAAACCCACAACCCTAGAGGTGCCAGTGCTACCCACCACTCAACTGTGCCCAGTAGGATCACAATTCCTTTCATTTCAGCTCTTAATGCTCCATAGTGGTACTGTGGCCTCCCTGATGAGTCTGTCACAGAAAAATTCGTATCAATCTCCTGCAGTACAGGTGGCAATTTGAGCAATGTCACCAATAAGCTGCAGTCTCCTGCTGAGGCACACGGAGTGCTATCTCACGGCCATGTCCCAGGACTGGTAAATTGCTTCCGTTTCTCACTTCTAACATCTGTGACCTGGGAATTGAGAAGAGAATAAAGCTTATGGCTGGTGTAAAGGTTGCAAAGCTGGACAACAACAGCTGAAGGGAGCAGGAATAGTTGTTGTTTATGATGGTGAATCTGCTGATGGTGTGTTATTATCTGGAAGAAGTTTTAAATCAATTCACAACGTGAGCCGCATAGAGATGGCGAAGATCTGCTAGAAATTATCCAAGTGATTATAAAAATAATAATCACATGGATGTTGCATGTGATACTAACTTCCTCAAAAAGGATTGTGGTCATTTGAGCGATTCTGGTGAATTTCCCCTGTGTGAAACACATCATGTTAAAAGTTAGCTATCAGTACAGATGATATCAGATCTTGATGTCCAGTAATTCATTATTATATATATTAAGAGGAACATGGTGCCGTTTGAGAATTGATGCAGGATTTATGCAGATACTGTGTGCAATACCACCCCCTACAGGCAGAACATTTGAACTCCCTCTTAACATTAGGGGAATATGCCCCCACACTCCACTCCACTCCAATGTTCCAAACATTTTTCCCCCATTTTGTATTTGATGGCAAATAATTTTAATTATATAAGCAATGAAAGATTTTATTGCCCTCATTGTCCATTTTTATTTTCCAGCACCCTCTTGCTGTAGTTGGCTTATAAAGAAAAAAATCCTTTTACTGTGAAGGTGTGAAACCACACAGACACTGAGCAAACCTGTGCTGTACAGTGCTGTGCAGCCGTCTCGGCAGTCTGTACACCAGGGGTGGACGATCACTGTACCAAGAACCTGAGAAAAGGTGGAGATGTGCTATGCGGGAAATGTGCTATGCGGGAAATGCTGGACGGCTTAAGGTTCTGGGACAGCTTCGCTCTCATGGCTGTTACACAGACTAATAAAAGGAGAGCCAATTTTCATAGATTTAATAAACCACCCTCTGTCTGGTGGAAAAATGAGGCGTTTCCTTGGGGAAATTAAAATCCAGTGCTTTCAGAACAGTGCAGGTTCCCAAAGCAGGGGCAGTAGAAAGTAGAAAGATACAGACACTCAGACGCAGAACACAATGTAGTAAAGATGGTAAAAGAACATACAAGCCATCTGTATTCAAAATAATCAAAGGATAAGTATCTATTCGGAGGTGGCACATTGTACTGACATGCTGTCCAGGGTGTATCGCAGCCTTCTCCCGTGGGGGGGTGGGCTTCACCCACCTTAACCCTGACCAGGGGAAGAGGCTGAAGATGATTGGATGAATCAAACTTATTATCTACAAACCAACTGAAATTAAAACTCAGTCAGTTTAACAAGAAATGGATGTCACTGACGCTGTGTGCAGCATACACATGATTAAAGGCGGGCAGGCAGAGGGAAAGTTACTGCTGAATAGCAGCTGCATAAAGAATCGCGTTGATTCGCTGAATTTTCATTTGAAACTCCGTACAAGCATGTTGCAATCACATAATTGTGTGTTTTGGGGTCTATGAAATGTTTTGTATGCTTGACCCAGTGTTTTACCATTGTTCAGAGCAGAATACAAAACAAAAAAAAAGCACCACAGGAGCAGATAATGGAATTGCTAATTAGGACAAAGGACAAACAGTACCCTGGTCCCTGAGCAAAAAAAAAAATAAAAAAATTTTAACAGTTCAGAAAGGTATTTAAAAAAAATGAAAGCCTTACTTCTACTTTTAGTCAAATTAATCTCCATTAGTGGTACGCGTGACATGCTAAGGGTCAGCATTTGGTTGAATGGGGTGTTGAAGCAATAGCTACATGATTTACCAGATGAGCTTTTGCAGTCGCCCTTTGCCATCCTCCACTTACGCCCTATGAATAAGCCCCTCTGATAAATGCGGGTCTACAGTCCGCTGAGCTTGTCTAGCTTCCTCTCGTCCACACTGGTTTTTCTACTTTCTTATTTTTAGCTCTTCAGGCCATGAAATGGTGCAGCATTTCTCTGGCTTGTGTCAATCTGACTGAGAAAAGAAATAATCCTGTTTGGGGTTGGAGAGAGTTGGAGAGAGAAGTTTCGCTTGGGCAAACCAACAATCTGTCTACAGACTGACTGCCTCTACTATGAGCCCTCAATTGTGAGGGCAGGCACTGCCTCCTCCCAGCTGTCCTTTTGCACGCTGAGAGTGCTTTTCTAAGTCTTTTTTTAACTGATGAAATACACAGCTGTTAGTAGACAGAAGCTCAGACCTCACTGTGGATATCCTCAGCCGCGAAGATATAAAAGGCAATCAGGCTGCTTGAGACACTAATTTTAAAGACTTCCTGGTCCTGTTCAGCACAGCATTACCCAGATGTGCCTCATGACAGCTTTTTATGGATCCATGATTACACAACAGGAAGCACCTGACCAACAATGCACACCTGGCAATTGGCTCAATTATCCTGAAAAGGGAACATTGAAAACTTTATTAACTTTACTAGATATGTATTCCGCCTGAATCTCTTGATTTTAATAGGATAAAAAAACATTTATGACTCTCAATTTAAGTTTAAACATTGATTCCTAGTTTTAACATATCTGTCATTTGATTTTCTCTGGTTAATCTTACAGGCATTGTTACATTTCTAGATTACATAACAATATGTTAAATATTTTTGTATATTATCCATAATATTTTGGGGAATGCAGGAAGCATTTAATGCTGGGGACTGGAAGAGCAGGCCCCCACCACTGCTGACTGCTCTGACCAGTGATGCCAGTGATATTTGGGTGCATATTAAGATTTTCTTGTTGTGTTGTTTTAAAATATAAATGAATACTGTCAATAAATAGGGTGGAGTGACTTTTTCTTAACATAATTTCATGGTAAAAGCCTTACCTATTGTCAGTGCTTCATTATTTATGGTTAGTTAAACATAAAATGATTTCATAACAGTTTGATACATCTGACAAGGATGAAAGCCCACATAAGCCGATTGCTGAGAAATCCATGTCTCAGGCAGGGTAAACATAAGCGATACCCAGGGACGGATTATGGACCGGGCCAGCGGGGCCGCTGCCCAGGGGCCCTTGGGGTGCAGGGGGCCCGTGGGGCCCCTAGCCCAAAACAATT
>JAODJU010000138.1:5967777-6001610 GCA_026776725.1 Gnathonemus echidnorhynchus | reverse complement strand
TTGTTGCCTGTTGACAGTCTTAGCTCTTCAGTTACCAGTTGACAGACTTAGCTCTTTGCTTTCCTGTTGACACTCTTAGCCCACTTGTTGCCTGTTGACAGTCTTAGCTCTTCAGTTACCAGTTGACAGACTTAGCTCTTTGCTTTCCTGTTGACACTCTTCGCTCATTGATTTTTTTGTTGTCATTCATAGCTGTTCTGTTGACAGTCTTAGCACCTTGGTTTCCTGTTGACACTCTTAGCTCATTGGTTGCCTGTTGACAGTCCAGGGTTTCCACTGGTAACTTTCCTCCATGGTGGCCCACAACCGCTTAGTGATTCGCTCGGGATTCCCGCCCCCATCCCCTGTGCACGTATTACAGAATTCAATTGGTTAACATCATACAATAATAGGCTATATTGCATTGTATATTACATTGATTCTTAGGTGTTTTCCAAGGAAAAGAAAGACAGACAAGGTAGAATAGGCATTTTTTGAGTGGGGTTGACAATGCATCTCTCTGTTCACTCTCTTATACCCCATACACACACTGGTTTGCAGGGAAGATTTTTTCTCATTAACCAATATAAAGCAGCCATGCATAAAGACTGTATAGTGCAGTGGAGCATGTCTCACTCTGTTTGCAGAAACCCAAGCTAACAGTCACAGCAGGCTTTTAGCATTCATAATGGCTTCAAATGACCTTGTTAGATATAAGCATCAACCTGTGTCTTCAAAAGATTAAGAATTTACTGTTGCTTGTACAATTATTTTGTATCTTTTAATGGATTTGTTTTATGGCATTGATTATCTCTGATAGTTTATGGTACCATGAGAAATAAAGATATGTGGCTGGCACATTTCAGACTAGGCCTTTATACCGTTTTGAAGTTGCATCGAGGATAAGAGATTATAAAGCACTCAAGGACTCATTTTTGAATTACCATGAGTGTTTGAAAGAGGCTAAGATATATTATTAAATCGCAAGAATATTATTACAGTCTGTATCATCGTTATCAGGCACTAATCAGCTATTGGTGAACTTTCATTGCAGCAGCACTGGCAGAATCACCACACTGCATCCCTGTGTGCTTCACCAGTTGCTCCGCTGCTGACAAGAAATCACTAAGGCGAATCTTCAGCACTGCACAAAAAATCAGCACCTACTTTACCCATTGCCTTTGCAGAGCAACCAGTATTGCAAGACAGATGATACAGAACCACCCAGGCCCGTACCTGAATAAGGAATGAGAATGAGGAGCAGTTTGTACCCAAGAACTGTTGCCCTGCTGAACCAGGAATAATCAATCCCGCCTGCTATACCGTCCACATCATTCTGCCATGTCTTTTTGTCCTACTGTCCTTTTGTCCCACTGTCCTTTTCTCCCACTGTCTTTTTGTCGCACTGTCCTTTCGTCCCACTGTCCTTTTGTCCCACTGTCCTTTTGTCCCACTGTCTTTTTGTCCCACTGTCTTTGTCCCACTGTCCTTTTGTCCCACTATCTTTTTGTCCCACTGTCCTTTTGTCCCACTGTCTCTTTGTCCCACTGTCCTTTTGTCCCACTGTCTTTGTCCCACTATCCTTTTGTCCCACTGTCCTTTTGTCCCACTGTCTTTGTCCCACTATCCTTTTGTCCCACTGTCCTTTTGTCCCACTATCTTTTTGTCCCACAGTCTTTTTGCACTGTCATGTTCTCATACTTGCTGTTACTGCTGACTTACTGCATTATTACCTCATGGTCATGCTTCTTTACTTCTCATCTAGTCATTTTATCCTTGTAAATATTTATTGTTGTAACGCATACCAATTGTATGAACAACCTATTTTTATGAAGTATTTTCTTTACTGTCAGCTTTTTTTTCTGCATTGTATGATGACAATAATGGTATTCATCTAATTATAACATTACTCAATGTTCATATGTAATTGTAAAAAAGTTTGATATCACTTCATAAAACATAAATGCTTTTGTAGATGTTCATAATATAGCCTAGTGATAACCTTAAGTAACTGATTAATTCAATGACCTTAATAAATAATTGTGATGTTCCTTATTTATATCATGTAATTAACACATCTTGCTGAATATTGATTACAAGGCTGTTTCTAATTCAGAGATTTTTTCCCCAGTGTCAGTTAAAAACCTTAATTACCATTCTTGTGACTAAGGGCGTGACTTTGGGTTAAGCTTTGAGGGGTTGAAGTCTCCACTAATTTAAGGCATTCTAGGGGGTTTTATTGTCTGGTTTTGATTATTGGGGGGTTACAACCCCTCCCGTCCCGCCCCATAATTTATGCCCATGCTTGTGACTATTCATAGTTTTGACCTCATTTACACAGTTATCGTTCAATGAAATTTTAAATAATATTTTGGCTCTTCAAGGCTCTCGTTTCTGTACACGTGGTGTTTCAGGAGGGAAAGGAGGGAGCAGGGATAAAGACAGCCCTGACCATGAAGCGTTAAAATCCTCACACAAGAAGAAATGGGAGTCAAACGTGAAAATTGAAGATGGTTGGAGCAAAGTCTGGATATCACACTGAGGGAGGAGCTGATGCAGAAGGGTGTGTGACAGGACTGGATTAGAAACGGCTCCAGGAATGACTGTTTGATCAATCACCTTGTTCCCTGGGGCAGCTCCAATATATTCTTTGAAATAGCACAATATAGACAATTACATCACAATATAAAATTTAGTCAATGTAAAAGTGATATGGATTATTAAAAAAAATACAAAACTGATAGGCACAGAATCCTAAAATACAAGAAATTTGATACCAGTGCTTTTGGTTGTAGTAAATGAAATGTTTATTGTGCAACATCTGATGCTTACTTTATGATATTTGCATAGGGTCTGGAAAATACCTTACAAATAGGCCAGCATGACTGAATTGAAATGGGTTTACAAGACCAGACTTAGCATTAAAATGCCCCGTGCTTGTAAATAGCAGCCTGTATTCATTTAAAAAATTCTGGAGGTATACAATACATTCAGTGCTTCTCTGAAAGGGTTCATGTTCTGACCTTCCTCACACATGGTTTTTTTTTGCATTGACTCTTACCTGCTGGTTTATAAAAGACTGTTTTACAGAATCTGAAGCATAAAACTCTTTTTCACAAAATTTTTATCTCAGTACAAGACTAAATATTGTATTTTATAGCTTTTCACATTTAAACTGAACATGTTGAAAATGTATTTTGCTTTTCAGTAACTATATGGTTTTCCTGCAGTGAAGTCTATAATTCCCATTTCTGACAAATGAATGGGCCTGAATCTTCAACAATAACCTACATAATTCCGTATGATAAACTAGTTCGGATTCCAAGATTAAAGAGCTTGAAGAAGATCCTTTGCTTCTGTTTTATTTCCAATTATTTAGTTGCTCTTCGGCCATATGTTATGTGCCAGGTTATGTTTGAAAAAGCATTCTTAAAAACTCGTCTAATAGTCCTAACAAGGAACTCTTAAGAAGGCCAGCACACATGAAAAGCAAGTCTCATAAGCCCACGATTCTGCATCTTTTTTATGATTCATGAGCACAATAGTTTGGTGCTTCCAACATATGACTGGCAAAGTAAAACAAAAATGTAACATTGAAATGTGCATTAAGTGAGCCTCCAGACTGACAGCTGCCATTTGCCGCCAAGTGCACCCAGTGAAAAGCCACCAATATGTAAACCAGACAATATTAAAAGGAAACAAACCCACTTCCCTGTCAAAGCAAAGAGGGTGTAGCGAAGGCGCAGTGAGCCCAGCAGGAGAGTCACAGCTTACCTCCCTAAACCAAGAAGCTGGTTCTTGTTCTGGACAACAGACCTAAGAGCACATTTTATAATATAAAGCTTATTACTGTGAACATACTGTGTAATACTTGCATACTGTATCAGTGACATAAGTAAACTATCTGCAATTACTTGGAATTAGCTGATTGGTTCCTAACAGAAACATGGAGATGACGTATTGTCACCGGTCATATCACCTGCAGTTCAGGCCAAGTAATCCCTCTGAGGTTAAGCTGGTTTGTGCCTTGCCAGCTCTTGGATGGCACACCTGCTAGGAAAGCTGGGTTGCCACTGCAGGAGGTGTTGGTGTGGCCAACAGGGGAGCCGCAGTGCCAGTGCCCCAGTGGAGTGATGCCACTGTGCTGTATAAATGGTGCCGTCCTTCAGATGACATGTAAAACTGAGGTCCTGATTCTCTGAGGTCATAAAATATCGCTGGGCATCCTTTGAAAGAGTATGGGTGGTACCCTGATGTCCTGGCTAAAATTGCCCACTGTGGCCCTATCACATCTGGCCTCCTAATCATCCCCTGTGTCTAACTGGTGAATTCTCTCCTGCCTCTTCACCCGCTTAGCTACTGTGTGGTGGCACAGAATGGCTGCTGTTGCATCATCCAGCTGGGTACTGCACATTAGTGGTGGCTAAATTGGCTCCCCGTTGGTTTGGTGTGTTGCATTTTTGTGACATTCATTCATGCAGTATTGTTCAAAAAATCTTGCTCAGTCAAAGAAAATTTAAGGTACAGCGTGAGAAAAAAATACACAATATTTTAAGGGTAGTACTAAGAACAAAATACACAATTTAACATTAGAATTCAAATATTGGGACACACCTCTTAATCATTGAATTCATTCAATTGACCCATTGCCACAAGTGTATAAAATCAAGCACCTGGCTATGAAGTCAGGCTTACAAATATTTATGAATGAATGGATCATTCTGAAGAGCTTATGATACAGTAATAAGATGCCAGCATTGCAATAAGTCAGCTCATGAAATTTCTTCCCTGCTAAATATTCAACTGTAATTGGTAAAATTGCAAAACGGAAACATTCCGAATAGCAGAAACTCAGCCACAAAGTGACAGACCATGTAAAGTAACAGAGTGGGGTTGCCAAGTGCTGAGGTGCATAGTGCATAAAAGTCACCAATACTCTGCTGCAGTTATTGAGTCAAAGTTCCAAACTTCCTCTGGTATTAATCCCAGCACTAAATCTGTGCACCGGGAGCTTCATGGAATGGGCTTCCATGGCCAAGCAGCTGTATGCAAGCCTCACATCACCAAGCACAATGGATGGTCTAAAGCACGCCACTATTGGACTCTGGAGCAGTAGAAACATGTTCTGTGGAGTGATGAGTCACACTTCTCTGTCTGTCAGTCTGAAGGATGAGTCTGGGTTTGGCAAATGCCAAGAAGTAAGTTTGGTGTGGAAGAACTTGATTGGCCCGCACAAAGCCCCGATCTCAAACCCATCAAACACTCTTGGGAGGAACTAGAACGGAAATTGCAAGCCAGGCCTTCACACCCAGCATCAGTGCCTGACCTCACAAATGCTTCTCTGGATGAATGGGTAAAAATTTCCACAGAAGAGTGGCATCTGTTACAGCTGCAAAGGGGGACCAACTCCATATTGATGCCTATGGATTTAGAATGGGATGCCATACAAGTTCCTGTAGGTCTGTAATGGGCAGGTGTCCCAATACTTCTGTCCATTTAGTGTATCCACATATTAGCAGAAACACAATAAAAACTAACAAGAATTTCTTTTGTTCTGATGTTTATCTACATGTTGGTGTAAAATGATATTATGTCTGTCTAAGTGTGTCAGCTTAGCCATTTCAAAAGCTCTCCTAAAGTCACCCCAGTATTTGCAGCAACCATCTAATATAGCCACGTATACACAACCTCGTATGGCTAATCAATACCTCATTGAGTTATTTAACTAATTGAGTTAATTAGTTCAGTTGGTGGTGAAATTAAATGAATACATGGAATGGCTGAGGTGCCCCTGAGGAGAGGTTTGGGAACTGAAGCGGTGTTCATCTAGCCATCCAACAAGTTATCCGTAACAGAACAGAGGAAATTCTTGTTAGTTTTTATTGTGTTACTGTTAAATTGCATGTAGTCTGTTAAATTGCGTATTCTGTCCTGTGAGAAAATATATACTTGTTACCCAGATAAATATCCTTAAACGTTTTCATTGACTAACACAGTACTGTAGGTGTAACATTCACCCAGCATTTCATTTAATGTTTGAAGAAGGAATTCTGCTTCCTCACCTGCCCTTCGCCGTCCATGGTGATCAATATGGCGTCACCCTGGAAAGTGCAAATATCAACTCTATGGCCTGGAATGATCACATGTCCCCTCACCTAACTATTTTCAGTTTCTTAACATTATTCTCAAATGTCCCTTTGGATCCTTTATACCCTATGTCAAGAAAAGCATCATTCAAAATTGTCCATAGGTCAAAGATCTGGGGTCTTCTCTAGGTTTTAGAACATACTGAGGCATTCCTGGATTCTTTGTTGTATTTTACAAAGACAGACATCCAAAGCACTGTGCACTGTTATCACTCATAATGGACAATGACAGATGTGAAAAATGAGGATCAAAGCCACAAATATTCTTCTGGAAATTATAGGGTTCTGCTATCATTTAATTGAGTCGACAACAATTCAGAAATTTCAACAGATTTGCAAGTAATTTTATGGACATTAGATCCCTAATGTTCTTCAAGCACTTTGGTATCCAGGAGGTACAGTGAGAACAATAAAATTCAAAATACCACACCAAGCCAAAAAGTGTTACACTCTGACCTGGAATCACTGAAATACCTGACTAGCATGCAGATAAAGATGTACCAGCATAAACCTTTACAGGAATTGTGAATGACACAGCAAGTGACGTCTTAATCTATCATAAGCATCTCTCTTAAGATCACTAAAAATTCCATATAAGGTAAGATAAGATCAGATCAGACGAGATAAGAAAAAATAAAACAAACTTTTAGCAAACTGATTAGATACATTAATGATACAGATTATAGGATTATGCCATACATTAATGATACAGATTATAGGATTATGCCATACATTAATGATACAGATTAAAGGATTATGCCATACATTAATGATACAGATTATAGGATTATGCCATACATTAATTCAAATCACAGCTGTGCAGTTCTGGCCATAGTTCATTTATTTACATTTACAAGAGACACAATCAGGTGGCAATATCATATTCATAAATGTTTCCAGAAAGAATAAAATACTAAACAAAAACTACGGTCACCCATAACTGTTGAACCTTAAAATATACCGACGTTGATCATTATTTACACAGTGAAGGATTCATGAACCCAGGGAGGTATTGGAGAAGGCAGGTTCAGGATTCAACCTTGACTCCGACTTGGATGAGCCTGAGACATAATTATTGATTCCGGAAACACTGATTGCAGCTCTGGGGATTGAGTCACATTACGTGAATGCTAACTGCAGTGCGGTCTTGCTGAACAACGAAATGCCACCACCAGCAGATCAGTGAAAAAAAAGATTTGCCATGGAAACGGATGCTAAAAAAGTGAGGAGCCCAATGCTTTGCACATGGAAATGGAGATATTGATGACTGAACGGACTGGGTGCCCCTGAGGAGAGGTTTTGGAACTGAAACAATGTTCTTCTAGCCGTCCAACGAGATATCATTAACTTTTTGGAGAACAGAAGAAATAATTCCTCTTACTTTTTACTGTCTTACTGTTCATTTGCATACATTCTAATGTTAAATTGTGTTTTTCTGAGCAAATATGCGCTTAATACCAACTGCCTAAGACCTTTGCACAGTACTGTCATTTAATGTTGGTGCATTCCACTTGGGGCCAAAGCAATGTGGCAGCAAGTTGCAATGAAATATATAAATGGAGTATCTATTTGCACCTGGGTGCAAATAGCATCTGCTAATTTGTTGAGGTATTTACACCCGGCCTCCTCAGTCCCTGACCACTGGCTATCGAGCCCCGGGTACAAATAGCTTTATTGGTTACCGAGACCTAGGTGCAAATAACACCTGCCATATGAAAATATAGTTCAAAACGGTAGAAATGTTACTGCTTAAAATATTACTGCTTATTTTGAATTAATTTTGAATCTAATGTAGACTAATGTAGGCTAACTTTCATTCTATAGCCAAGAGGAATAGAGTTGTGGTCTTTTTAACAGGCGGAGGGCCACTTCCTCTCCCCCCATCAGAAGTTCTGTCAGTGCTAACTCTTCAAACTCAAGTTTTCCTTTTTGCAGTGGGGTGGGGGTTGGCGATGTTCGTCCCCTAGTACTTTTAACGATTGACAATGGCTCTTAAAAGTAATCATCAGTCTCTTCCCAGTGTGTAATGGTGTTATTGCTCGACTGGATCCTCTTGCTTTTGTAGGTGATTGAATATCCTGCACATTTTGTCTGATAGTGCAGAAATACGTTACATAAATTAAAGCACTTATTAAAGGAAGAAAATGAGACTCCGTATGAGCCTGTTCAGTGATGGAACATACAGGGAGGAGAACAGAACAGTTTTTACCCAAGAGCGATACTTGAACTGAACTCTAAGCCTGACCCTATCTATTACAGTTTCCCTAAGACTGACATTCTGACTTTGGATGATTGTTATTTTAATTACTCTAATACTGTTACAGTGTATTTTGGTCTGCGTGATGTGTTGGAGAGCTTTAGGTTCATATGAAGTTTTATTATCTAGGTTTATATATTTTATTTGGGTTTACATAAAGTTTATTATGTTATGTTATTGTTTATATATATCTATTTCTTGCATTCTTTGTATGTTGTCAAATCATGGAGGCTTCTTGCACACTAAATTACATTGTACAAACATACAAAGACAATAAAGGTTTTCAGAGCTTGCAAGGTTTCAAAGAAATACAAGTTCACACATGAGTATGAGATATCTGAATATATGCATTTCTTTATTGTCCTCTAACAGAGTTTGGTTGACTCATTCCAAGATAATGAGAGTCTACCCATCTTGACAGCTAAGCACAGCCCTGCTAAGGCCATTATGAACTTTGTATAAGTGAAAGAATGAAACTGTCTGCTAAGGTTCATCTGGAGAAGAAAATGAAAAAGTATGATCTCCAGATTGCAGTGTATTAGTCTTTTAAAAAGAAAAACTAGTTTAGAAATTGAACTGCTGGAAAAAGAGTTAAGGGTGATTTTTGTGGTTGTCAAAAGATGGATGATTCTTAATTGCTGTGAGATGACTGAGAATTTTGTGCGTGTCATTTTTATTTGCAGGCAATAAAAAGCACATGAATGAAACTGTAGCAAATATATCGTAATATCATTTATTGTGGTGGTTGTGAGCCATTACTGAGAAAAATGGTTATTTGCAATCATGTCCCTGAGAAATCTGCCATCTCTGAGGCCTGCAAAGTGGAAGGGTTGTTCTTCCCTGGATCAGTGAGTGATACAACAGGATGGGACTCTCGCTCGATTGTGGCAACATTGTGCAGTACCACACACGTCACAGTGATATCTCCCTGGGGTGACTCTGACCCAATAGTCATCTTAACCCTGGCTCTGGCCCTGTTGTGGATCCCCTAGTGCATTGTCCTGTTGGTACATATAACTAAAAAGTTACATGCTTCTAAGATACACCGAAACACCAAGAACAGCCAAGCAGTCAGATGAGCGATCTTTGAAAGATGTTTTGCCGTGCAGTTCATGCGGGTGATTCAATGGATGGCTTAACACCGTTGGAATTGGTGGTGAAGCAGCGCCCCCAGGTTTTGCAGGTTCTGCCCCTGCTTGTGTGAGTTTCTCATGGGTACACTGGTCTCCACCAAAGTCTATAACACATAAGGGCAGGCAAATTAGTGTCCCTAAATCGCAGGCAGCTGATGGGAAGTGTTTCCACCCTCGATCGCACTGGCATCCTGTCCAGGGTGCTTCCTGGTATAAGCATTCGGCTCACTACCTCCTTGGGCAGAAGGTTGATGGATGGGTGGATGAGTGGAAGGACTGATTATCAATTGATTTATTATTTAAAGTATTATATTATTTTAGCAACTTCCTAAAAGCAATCTCTAAAAACAGGTTATCAGAACATCAGTAATAAACACAAAAGTGCACCATCTGTTTGGCACCACAGAATCATCCGTACTTCAACCCACTGGAGCACATAGAGATAGCAACCTGCTCAGGTGAAATTCGTGCTCCACTTGGACTCACCATTCTGACATTTGACCGCTCTGCAGGCTGGAAAACTGCTTGATCCTCTAATGAGGGCTATTCTGCAGAGGAACAAGCGCACAAAAGCTTATATAACCTCCACGATGTCAGAAATGTTTACTTTCTGCGTTGTTTTATTCAGGGGTCAGGCCACTGAAAGTGCCACTTACCCCAGAAGTCTCCGGATTACACTATAAAATTTAACTTCTCATACCTGAAGACGCATATAAACAAGGGGCAAGACAGAAGGGTGTAAGCTGTGGTTCTATTCTATACAGCAACGATTAAATCATTACAGGATAAGCTATGTCATAAACACTGCCCATTAAACCAGTTTTACCCCATTTGATCATGGCCAATCAAATCACGATCCAAGATTCAAGAGGTTTATTTGTCACATACACAGTTGTACACATACAACATGTAGTGAAATGTAATCCTGGTTGCTCTGAGCAGTTGTAGTAATAAGAGAATAATAAAATATATAAAAATAACAATAAAAAATATATGAAATATATTCAGCAGTACATAATCTATACATAAGTGATAAAGTAAAAGTGATTGTGCCGTGCAATATAAGCACAATGTTCAAGAGACCAGAGAAATTTATCGACAATTAGACAGTAAGAACTGAGCACTGTAAACAGTGCTCATGAGATTATGGGCAATCGCACACAGTGTCAGTATTACAGTGACTGAAGAGTCACTGGAGAGTCCAGTGGGAGACCTAGAGGCATTGAGAACTGTCCTGGTTTAGGAGCCTTATGACCTGGGGAAAAAAAACTCCTCTTTGACCTTTCAGTTCTGGTCATAAAGCTGCAGAACAGAGAGTTATTGGGGTGGGAGGGGTCCTTGAAGATTTCTGTTGCTCTGATCCTACAGCGCCTGGTGTAGATGTCTTGTAGGGAGGGCAGGGAAGATCTGGTGCAGCGCTCAGCTGCTCTAACCACCCTCTGCAGGGCTTTCTGGTCCTAGTCAGAGCAGTTCCTGAACCATGATGTAATGCTCATGGTCAGTATGCCCTCTACGGCAGCCGAGTAGAAAGCATTTAGGACACCAGGAGAAACCTTAAACCTCCTCAGCTGCCTCAGATGGTAGAGCCGCTGCCTTGCCATGCTGACCAGAGCATGTGTGTGTGTGTGTGGACCAGGTGAGGTCCTCCAGTAGATGGACGCCAAGGTATCTGAAAGTGTTCGCCCTCTCCACTGTAGCATCGTTGATGTTGACAGGTAGGTATGAGCTCTGCTGCTTCCTGTAGTCCACAATCAGTTCCTTCGTTTTGATGACGTTGATCAGCTGGAGACTGTTATGCTGGCACCACTTTTCCAGGTTCTCCAATTGCTTCAAGTAGACCGACTCATCATTGTTAGAGATAAGGTCGAGCATTACTGCGTCATCAGCACATTTCACGAAAGAATTTGAGCTGAGTGTGGCTACACAGTCGTAAGTGTAAAAGCATTGCTCCATGTGAGAATTGAACTCAGAACTTTCAGATTATAAGGCTGACACGCTACTTACTGCGCAAACAAGGCTGCAGCTAGTACTGTATAAGCGAATTGTACCTGTAGGAATATACTACTAGTCTTGAACACTAATCCCCAACTAGATGTGTGTGAGTGCATCTCGTTAATGTGAACGGTAACTACAGAATCTTAGTAGAAGAAAAAATTAGAAACATTTAGTTCCTACAAGAAAAAATTAAACAACAGTCTTTGTGTCTTTTGTTTTAGAAACTTTGTATTTTCTATTAATGATTTTGATGATATAGTCATATCATCATATATAGTCAGAGTATAAATCTGTCTAGTCTGATAATGTTTTATAACCCTGGTTCTAAATCATGGACCAGGTCTGATAAATAATGTAGTGTCAGTTCTCTAATTTTAAAAATGTGCAAACGGCACCTGGGTTTTAGAAGAGACCCTCTCTGTCTCTGCCAGCCTGCAGAGAGATCTCTTCCAGAGCCATCTTAGCATGTACAAAGAACCTGCCGCCACCCACTTCTCCATCTGTCTCGTTCGCTGTGAAAACGGAGGCCTCCATGCTGATCCAACGCTACGCTTCCGACACCTGAAGCACCAAGACTGGACCTTCTGATTCCAGATGGAACCAGCAGACTCATCCAAATACTGTTTCATCCACACCTCTCTCATTCCTGCTTGATAGTCAAAACAGCATCAACAACTTTCTGAAGGCTATTGTGATGCATCTGTTGAACTTCTGTAATATCATTGAGCCTCCTGTTAGCTTTTTCAATAAACATATAGTCCCTTTGTCTGAAAACAAATGCAATTGTCCTGCTTGAACACAAAACATTCAAACTGGGTTACCGTCCAGTAAAGTACTTTCTACTGGCAAACACTTCAAAAGCGTGCATTCATGCTTAGAATACAGAGTGCTACCTTACATAAAACTAGATACTAGCAGAATATATACAGTGAAAAGAATATAGCAAACTATATAATGGGCAACAAAGTGACCACACTGCACACTTTGTATTGCATGCAGTAAAACATTATAGCTTGTAGCAACAGCACACAATGGAAAATCTGCAGTGACATCACTGACTCTATTTACAGATACAGATCTTCAGAAATTCTTTCAAATATCCCAAATCTAATTAATAAAAATGGGATTAGGTCAATGGACAGATCCCATAGAAATACTGATATCAATGGACAACAATATACTGTACCTAGTTAACCGCTGATGACTATTTAGACTAACTAGAAAACTAACTCAGAATAGCCCCTGTCTGTTGTTACAAATAAAGAGCCAACGAATAGTCAATAAAAAACATCCATGAAAATCACATTTATAACATTTCAGGTGATGATAAAGAGGAGGGCTAACCCAGCCAGATTGTGTAGACCTCAGTGTGCACTGTTGTTTGCGACTGGGATGGACTTTTTGAAGCTCAGCGCTTTGTGTAAATCAATGGCTCTTTGATTGTTACCCTTTCAGTTCATATTTTTCACCTAAAACAAAACCCCTGACAGAACATGAATCTCTATATGATACTACTTAGTGTTGTTGTGTCAGATGTCTTGTTTAGGTTGACCACAGGTAGTACCAGGTATATTCTTCACTGGAATCAGTAAAGGTAGTTAAAGCTACATTCATTCATTTTAATTTACATTCCATGGTTAGAACATGCAAGTAACCTAAATGCACAGAAATCTTCATTTATTTTATTGATTTTCCAATATTTCTGGAAAGACTGATTCATGATAGCTTGTAAGGATTTATTTAGTTCTCATTCCATAGTTTTGACAAACATACATACTCAATTGCAAAAGGCTCACGCTGGAATCAAAACCTCTTTTTCAAAGCTGTCTAATAAGCTCAGAAGATCAAAGTCTGCAATGTAATTCTGCAGCTTCAAATTCAGCCAAGTCAATAGGGCCAAAAGAGACAAAATTACAGAATGGGAATGTGTTGGATGAAGGATCTGTTCCCATGGATACGATTCAAGATAAAACTGTTACAATCTAAATGCGATTGCAGAAATTATGCATTGAAATTAAAGTGTTGCTGTTAAACATTTTACATTTTAATGTTTCTGTGTTTGTCATTTGTAAATTCTTTTCACTTGTCAAACTGAATTGCAATTTAAATTGTGTCTATAATGGTCAGTAATAATAGCTGTTAAACTGGGGTCCCTGAGAACATGTAATGTCTGTGTATATTACATACATTGTCCGTGCAACATCCATGCAGTGCCCATGTAGTGCCCGTATAGTGCATACATTCTGTGAACTTCAAGCCTGCACTTAGTGACTGAGGATATTGAGCATTTGAGCCTTTGAGCTCTTTCACAGTCTCTCAGTGAAGCAGATTTCCAATACCGGGTTGGTTCTGGTGCAGACTGAGTACACAGCCTTCACATGAGTAAGAAACCTGCCCCTAAGCTGCCAGCTTTGGGCTGACAATGATTCTTTGTTCCCGAGTTACATGTTTGATTTTGATTTCTGTGAAGGAATAAGGTATTTTAGCTTCTGCGAAACAGCATTCTGTGGAATCGCCTCCGGAGCGCTCCAGGAGACCATGTGGAATTCAGTAGCACTTCAAATCTCTACCTTCTCCAGTGAGAAATACTCCTGTTTAACCCATAAGAAGTGTTCATCTTAAGTGCTGTAAGCATCTATGTTAAGTACAGCATAGGGACTATGATATGAACAACATTACACTATCTTAGCTGGTCCTAAGGCCTTTAGGCTTTGGGTACATGCTCGGTTCAAAATCACTTCAAATTCACTATTCTATAGCCATATGTCATATAAATGCTAATATTTTTATATAGAGAGATTATTTGGTTTAGGACAAGTGGGTATAGAAAATGGATGGATGGACGGACTTATTTGTAAACATAGGCAATCTTAAACTTGCCCTTGTCATAATAGAGAATTCATACACAATAGAAGTGAGTCACTAATTTGAGGACACATAATTTGAGGACTCTCAGCTAAGTAGATTTGCAGTTGATTTGCTGATGTGCAGTGCGCCCATTTGGCTTTTGTTTGTTGACCCGCTATTGGCTCGTGCTCCATGACACCGCCCACCGTCACACTAGGTGCTACTTGTCAGTCTTCTGTTCGGCCTTCGCCAGAGGAGACGACATTCAATAGTCGCCTCTCCCATCACGCGGCACAGTATCGAACACTGAGCACTTCCCAAACTCCCACAGGGCAACTGCAGCCACAAGATGATAATAGGTGGTAAATCAGTGGCACAGAGTCACTAGGCCCGAATCAGCAAGGTGGATAATTTCTATCATCAATCTCTCTGAGTGCAAGACGTCCTGTTGATCCCTGGAGCATGATAGGTCTTTGTGAGCTTAAAGGATATGAGTTGCCTGCAGGACAGCAGAATGTGTGTTAATTTCTGCAGGATATACAGTTCATTCTGAATTGTTTTCTATAGCTGCATTGAATTAACACGATTATGCATTGTTGAAATCTCCCGTATGAATGTTCCAAACAAATAAATACAGCTACCTCTAATGTGGTTGTGCAGCAGTGCTAGACAGGAAGCCTCCCCGGAACAATATATGTGTCATTCCTGTCCCCAGAAGGTGTTATCGTGGAAACTATTTTTATATGCCTGTTTAGGTTGGCTGTTTTTGGTCAAGTTTCCACAGCAACTGTGTTTCAAAGGGGGACTTTGTATATTGTTCTAAGTCCTTGCAACTATAGGTGCCAATTTAGCAAATACTAACTTCGGATAGCTTTTAAATATTTTCAAATGAAAATGTTGATACTGTTACTACATTCCATTATAATTCCTTTGTCTAAGTTTTTCAAAAAGACACTTTGAAGTACACGTTTATCTCCAAAAATTACCTAAATGATGAAGGCATGTAACTTAAAAGCTTAGAGAAATGTGAAAATATTGCACTAGATATATCATTCTGAGATCCAGGGGGAAATGATTTTTTTTTTTAATATTGATTAAAATTTTAATTTGACAGGAAGAGGAAGTTGTCCAGGTCACATCCCCACACATGTGATGTCATCTTAAAGCCCAAACTGCCCTCTTTTAAATAAAGACAGGACTTAATAGAGCATATATAGTATGAGAGATACTAGCAAAAACATTATGAAATCAAAAATGAACTGCTAGATCTGAGGAGGATATAGTGCAAACAGCACATTATCACTAAAACTGCCTCTCCAAATATACTGAAAGTCCAAGCATCCATCTACTAAGCACTTATCCTAGTCAGGGCCACAGTGGGGGGGGGCACAGGACCCCCAGTTGGGGCACATGCTGCAATGGATGAGTATATATGAACCCACACTAAGTACAGGTGTACTTGTAATGCTTGATGCTACATCAGAAAAATATATTAAATAATTCATTTCTAATTTCGAGGGAGAAAGTAAAATGATTGCATTTTTGGTGCTTTAAGGAATAACATTTCCTCATTTATATATAAAAGGACACCTGTGAACTGCCCATTCTTTTAGAATAAAGTTCTTTTCTCACCACTGTTGTACCAAGCAGGTGTGTTCAGCAGTTAGCTGGTAAAACCCTGTCCACACAGCCTCCACTCTATCAGAGTTGCTAGGCAATCAGAATTGTACTTTTCTAAAGAGTTAAGGGAACAAGAAACATAAATGAAAAATTTGGGGCCGTTTGCGGCAGGCCTGAACAACGCAGGACTCCCGGCTGTGACTGACTTTGGAGACACCTGAGATGTGATTCTCCAGGCATGCATCCACATCCAGAAGACTCTTATTGCAGTCACCCTGTGACAGATACACCATATGGACAAAAATATTGGGACTCACCTCTTAATCGTTGAATTCAGTTCTTTCATTCAGATCCATTGCCACAGGTGTATAAAATAAAGTGCCTAGCCATGCAGGCAGGTTTAGATATTTGTCAAAGAATGGGTCATTCTGAAGAGCTGAGTGAATTCGAGCGTGGTGCTGTCATAGGAAGCCACCTTTGCAATAAGTCAGTGTGTGAAATACCATCCCTCCTAGATATTCCATGGTCAACTGTAAGTGGTATTACTGCAAAGTGGAAGTGTTTAGGAACAACAGAAACGCAGGACTCACTGACCATGTAAACTAACTGAGGTGCATAATGAGTAAAAGTTGCCAAAGCTCTGTTGACTCAATAAATGCAGAGTTTCAAACTTCCTCTGGCATTGACTCCAGCACGAAGACTGCACTGGGAGCTTCATGGAATGGGCTGCAGCTGCATGCAAGCCTCACATCACCAAGCAGAATGCTAAGCTGCAAATAACCTAAAAGTTAAAGTGTTGGTGTAATGGCCAGGTGTCCCAATACTTTTGTCTGTAGTGTATGTGGGCATTGCAGAACATGAAATAATAAAATCCTCCAAAGATGCTACGTTATTTCAGTTTAAAGTCAGTTTTATGGAATTTCAATAGCTTCAGTATATACAGTCTTAAAAATATCCCAGTAAGCCGCAGCATGGAGGCGGAGGTGGGCAGGTCTTCACACCTCCAGCTTAGTGAGCTTGACTCCCACCCCCAACTCTGTGGGCTTCCACTGTGCTTCCTGATCTACTCCCACAGTCCTGTGCACATGTGCATCACTCTCTCTGAACTGGCCGTTGTGTTTGTGTGTGTAACAGAGCCCCCAGTGATCGACTGGCATCCCACCCATGTGATCTTGAGTCCATGGTTATGGAAAACGAGTTAATAATCATTAATGCTGTTGTTGTTTTGTTTTGTTGTTGTTTACAACTGTTATTAATTATGACTTCATTTATGTTTTTAAGGTCGACACCGACTGATGGATTGATCTGAGTAAACAGTACCAGTTTAAATACTCTCGCCAGAAACTTTGTTTAACATCATACATATTTCTGCAAACATTTGAAAATGGGAATCTGGGCGCCGTGTTTGAAATGCCAGGAGGGATTTACATAGAGCTTCATCACACTCTATGGCAATCCATGTAGCGGTAATATCTGTCAAGTTTGCTAATGTCGCAATAATGAGAAACTTGCAAGTTAGACTCCAGTAGCAAAGTTTAATTCAAAAAGACAAACTGCTAATCCTGCTTTGTCCAGTACTCGATTCTGAGTACTGGACAAAGCAGATCCAGCAAACAGAGTATTGCGGAAAAAAAAGAATTAGGCTGAGCATCACACACTAGAGCAGTGTTTCTCAACCCAGTCCTTCACATTTTTGCTGTCTCCCAGCACCCAACACACCTGTTCCGGGTATTTTGGTCTTGGTCACTTCATTGTCTAATTCAGGTATGCAGGGGACTGAGATGGAGGCAGATTGTGGTCTGTGTGGTCTGTGTGGTGGTCCCTAAGGACTGGGCTGAGAAACATGAAACTAGAGAATCCAAAATCAAACCAACCGCTCACACCATCACCTGATAAACAGGGAGGGGAGTTCACAGCAAAGGTGAGACTCCTGAGGGTGTGAGTAAGTCATTATTTCAAAGTGTACACAATCAGAATGCCGAACACTAAGTATTCTGTGGAGGGAACAGCTCATCAGTGCAGTACATGTAATTTGGGTTTATCCAAAGATCGTTCGAAATTCTGTTTAAAGTGAAATTTTCCATCCATTTTGGGAACTGCTGACTGACTAAATGAATAAGCCATACAAGCTGATCAGTATGTGCACGAGGGAGGAGAAACTTGTGCGATTATATAAGCTTTAATTTTATTTATGTAATGTAAATATTCATATATGATACTTGTAAATCTTAAGGGTGTGATATATAGTGTGAAATTCACTGTATTATATTACATACATATATTAGAGGCAGCTAAACTTTCTATTTATTTCCTTTGCCTTTCAACACTACAGTTGACATTATTCATTAAATTGTAAGATTTCACCAAAAGCCATTTAGTGCAAACAAAATACACATCATCTATATTACATAGGCGATTATCCAGTACCATTCACGCTCTATGTCTCTGTGTCCGTCTGGCATTTGAGGATCCATGTTCCAGCGGTTCCAGTTCCATGTTTTCCATGTGTACACTGTACAAAAATTGTTAAAAAAAAGAAAAAGTTTATCATCTTGTTGCTGATTCCCACTCTTTGTTCTCCTACAGAAAAAAAGAGGACCGTAAAGCCCCTTTAGGGAGCTTTTTGTGCTCTAGTCTCTGTTAGCGATTGATTGTGATTGGTTATTCTGTGTATTGTCACCTCAATATTTGGCTATTGACTACTTCTTTTGTATTTCCATTTGGCTTAGTTGTTCTGTGTTTAATATGTGTTTGTATTGTGACCCCAATTTTGGCTATTGACCACCTCTTTTGTATTCTGATTTGGATAGGGTGCCTAATCAATATATATTACATAAATATTCCATCCGTGATGCCACTTATTTTGCATGTATGTTGTTTTGTCTCTGTTTTTATTTAGGGAGGTGAGGTAGCATTTAGCTTTTTCGTTTCAGTTTTCTTTTGGCTTAAGGTGGGTATCGCCGTGATAGACTCTCACTCACTTACCTCATCTGTGTTCTTTGTTGTTTTGACCTGTGACCTGAAGTTCACCCTCATGTTATCGGGTCTCCCCTGAATTATACCATATAACTGGAGAAGAACTTCATCATGACTGTGGACGGGGACGTAACGTGGGGCTGTGGTGAATCTCAGATTTGCTCCAGTACAGACAGAGAACTGAGATGCCCTGAATGGTTCCCCCATCCATCTGAGGATGCCAACACCCTCATACACACAGTCACTATTACTAAAAGGAAAAAGCAGAGGGATTATGCAGACTCTGCAGACTGTGCTGGAGAACAAGTGCGGTTTTTTTCTGTTTGAAGGGCATGCAATATACGAAGCAATGTGATTGCAGCCAACCTCAGAAAACCCCACGTTTCACAGAAACTTGCATAATTTGTGCTTCTGGATTCCTGAGCCGGCTTTTAGAGAGGCGCTGATGCACGCCCTTGTTTCACAAACTCCATTAATCTCCTTACGCATCCGGAAACCGCATACGCTTTCATGTCACTGCTAGGATTATCCTCCAGGTTTCAAATGACATGCAATATAAACAGAGCCGCAGGGCACCACAGCGATGGCTCGTCGTGTGCGCTCAGCAGGCAATATGTCCTTAGTGAAATAAGGGTGTGTCTTATACATATTGAATAAAACATGCTTGGATAAAAAAATATGTTCTTTAAGGATTTAACATGACAGCATCGTAGCAAGGTTATTTTAAACCAGAGAGACAAGAGCAGGGAAACTGTTCTGTAGCTTAACAGCTTTGAGAAGATCCATCAGAAACGATGACATGAGTCAGACACAACAGTAAACAAAAGGGTGACGCACTTTCTGCTAGGAGAACAATAAAAGAAGAGTGATGCAACAAAGTGACAGAGAATGGTACACATACACCACATCACCTAATAAATGTGATGTGCACACCCCATATGACTTACTAAGTGCAATGTACATACCCCAATTCACCAAATGAACATGGCCTACATTTCCCCAATCCCATACTGAACAAAGTGTACAAGTGTAACATCACCTACAGAATGTGGAATACATACCCCACATCACCTCCTGAACATGATGTACACATCGCCTCATCAATAACTGAACGTGGCCTACATTCCCCAAATCTCTTACTGAACATGGTGTACATGAACAACGTCACTTACTGAACATGATGTACATGCTCAACGTCACCTACTGAACATGGTGTACATACCCCACCTCACCTACTGAACATGGTGTACATACTGCCTCATCACCAACTGAACATGGTCTACATTCCCCAAACCCCAACTGAACATAGTGTGCATGCCCAATGTCACCTACTGAACACAGTGTACATGCCCCACATCACCTACTAAACGCAGTGTACATACTGCCCCATCAGCAATTGAACATGGTCTACATACCCCAAATTCCCTATTGAACATGGTGTATACACCCCACATGACATACTGAGCATGGTGTACATTCTCCACATCACCTACTGCGCATGGTGTACATACCCCATAGCACCTACTGAACATGGTATACACACCGCCTCATCACTACCTGATTGTGGTCTACGGTCCCCAAATCTCTTACTGAACATGGTGTACATGCTCATCATCACCTACTGAACGTGGTGTACATACCCCACGTCACCTACTGAACATGGTGTACATACCCCACAGCACTTACTGAATGTGGTGTACATACCCCATATCACCTGGTATGTTCTAAATACCTAAAATGGTATGTTCTTGGAGGAAAAGGGAGTGCAGCCCACACAAAGTCAGCGTTAAACACAGCAGACAGGAGAAAGAAAGTGATTTCATGACAAGAAGAAAAACGAAGCCCAGAAAAGCGCGGACAAACGGGTGATGGTGCTGTGGTCCAGGAGAAGTGTAGCCAGACGAGGGGGCATCTGCTCCTCACTTACAGGAGAGCCAAATATGAAATATTCATCAGCCTTAAGCACACACACAAATAACTGGGAAAATAAATCTGCATCTCTTTCTTCTGTCAGACAAGTTGCCTGATTAAACTTTTTTTTTTCTCTGAACATAACAAGCATGACGGGTTTAATGGATCAGAGTTCAAGCTGATCCTGTTTGACATTTGAAACCAATTTAAGGGGGGGGGATTACTTTCTCCCAATTTTTGCACTAATGTACAGAGGAAAATGAGTGTACTAGAGATGGGGAATGGATAGGCCTATTTGAGACATTTTCCTATTAATGTGGCAGTGGAAATCAAAGGGTAAATATGTATGAATACAGATGAAACATATAAGAAAGCTGACCATTCTTTGGTAACATAAATAAATATACAAACAAACATATTAATTAAATAATACTCTGAGTATTTGTAATCTGCACAGCACCTAATTTACTGTAACTGCTTATAAAATGGTAAATGGACTGCATTTATATAGCGCTTTTCTACTCCTATGAGTACTCAAAGCGCTTTACAATACATGCCTCACATTCACCCATCCATACCACACATTCATACACCGGCTGCCATGCAAGGCGCCAACCTGCACACCGGGAGTAATTTGGGGTTCAGTATCTTGCTCAAGGACACTTTGATGGGGTCAGGAGGAACCAGGGCTTGAACCTGCAACCCTCTGGCACTACCTCCTGTGCCACCATCCTCCCCATATTATAAGAGTAATAGTGGTGAAGCAAAGATGCATGTGTACATATTGTAAGATGTACCACATGGTGACATAACCGGACAGATAAGTGAGGTAATGAATTATGTCGGTTGTGATCTCTGGCCTCAGCTCCCCGTATAAAGCCTAAATACGCTGGGCAGGAAAATGTGCTGCTCAGCTAAGGGGCGATCCGGAACATGCTCCAGGGCTTTCATTATGTTTTATGTCTATTGCAATCCATCCTGTTTCCTCCTGGGGGGGCTCTGAAGCTTTATATTTACTTTCATTTTTATAGTAAATTAGCGGAATGATTTCTGCCATCGCTACCGACCAAAAGACAGTTCCTAGCAACAATTATATATCTTGCATCGATTATCATGTGCATCTTCAGTGCAGGCTGCTCGCCGGCTCTGTCTGCCGGTTCAGGATGCAGTGGGGACGTCACATCGACTTGTATTTTGTCACATCAATGACTGAGACTTTTGTGAAGTTGTACTGCTGTTGGCTTAGTTAATAGGTATGCGGAATTGTAAAACTGTCCATTTCTCCTTATGTACCTATAAATACCTGCCATTTACATAACACAAAAAAAAAAAAACATTACAAAACCTTCATGGCAGCTTCATAAGCTCCATATCATATATGAATCTAGCAGTGCTAATCATGTCTGCAGACAAAAGCTCTAAAAGACAAAAGCTCTAAAATACAGCATACAAATGTCCCTCTTATGTACTTCAGATACACGATTGACGTTGTGTTTTTGTCAAGCAGTGCTGAACTACTTGATCACTTTTCAAAAAAATCAGCAATCAAGTGATTGCATGAAATCTCTAGCCTTTTTATCGTGCATGACACGCATGACCGATTCTATATATACACGTCGGTCCCGTCACACGCTGACATCATCACCATGCAAATGATTGTTGTTGAGATAGTTTGACGAGGTGTTGTAATGATGCACTGAACAGCTCTTCATTCGTTCTCACAGAAGGTCGTTCTCATTAACAAGCAATTATTGAGAGCCGAGGAAAACAGTGAATGGCTTTTCATGGCTTTCTGACCTTGCCGTCTTAAAAAAAATGAACAATAATAATAACAACCTATTGGCTATTTCTGAGAGATCAGTAACAATTCGTCTCCAGAATTCGGCAAATCTTTTTACTGTCCTACACAATCTATGCATTGTTTTGGACTTATTTTGTTCCTGCACATTAGGATTTCGGATATATTTAATTCCTTAGATCCCCAGTGGACCATAAAAATAGCACTAGAAATAAAGTGTTCCCCAAATGTCACTTTTAATAATTTATCACTGATAAAGCATCACCACACTGTTTTAAGTACCTATCCTAGGTTTGTAATCGCAAACACAAACATTTAAATGTTCTAAAGTATTATAGGTCTGTTCAGCTCATCGATCCAGCCTGAGCTAAGGGGATTACGGCCCCTCCTGCAGGAGAATCACTCTAGTTAAGAGCTCCTGCCCTCACCACCACGCTCACAGCTGCCCCTTTCTACCTCACCGCCTTTTCGTGTCACTGAAAACTGAATGTCGATTCTCTGCTTGTTAAGGCTTTGGTTTGAAATTTATTTAAATTTAATGCAACATTTAAAAAAAATGCGCACAAAAAAGTCATTAAAATGCAGAACATACTAAAACAGAATACAAAACCGCAGGTGCACCGCCTGCTTTGTTTGTTCTGTTCCCTGATAACCATCCAGATACTAGTTTAATTGTGTATCAGACATTTACATGTCTGACAATGAAGGCAGGGTGCGCTTCTGGAATTTGCCCACGTATCACGCTGCGAGTCTCGTGGAGCAGAGAGGGAGCCAAAAAGATCTTGGAGTCAAACGGCACCTCGGGTTTAAACCGGCAACACAGCAGTCTGACCTAAGATACTGGGAAAGAGACTGAGCTGCTACGCAGCTGCCGCTCCTTAGTCAAGAGGAAGACCCGGTCCGAAGTCCCCAGTACTGTATAAAACCTTCACTGAGCCTTAACACCCCATAAGCGACCAGTGTACTAAGCTGTCCTCAGAAATAACGCATCTGAGTATAATCTATTTTTCATTATTATTCGTATTAAAAATGCTCTTTTATGAACTACTCAGAAAATCCAGGAAAACACTTAAAACGACAGTTTCGCTCTGGGATGATGAGGGAGGGGCTGCGTGCCCAGCTTTTCGGATGCTGCGGTGGGGGTCGCTTTGGGATGATGAAGGAGGGGGCTGCCGGCACGGTCTCCTTTTATCGGCACCTCCCTCTCCAGCGTTAGCCCTGTGCAAAGAGTAGGATTCACCGGTATATAAGGGCTTCTGCCAGCTTCAACAAGTCGTCCTCATTCAGTTTTTAAAAACGCAACTTCCCTGACTGTGGGCATCAAGGTCAGTCCTGGAGGTAAGGACCTAAACGTAACTACATATGTCTTTTTTCCAAATACCCTTTATCTGGACAATGACCACTGTAATCAGACAACTTTGTACATTTAAGATCTAATCAAGCATGACATTAAGCACCGGCACACGTAAATGTACGGTATTTATGATATAATTACCGTGTCCGCAAGTGAAAGTTTAAACTATGAATTTTGAAGAAATTAACTTTCGGAGAGGAGTTATTTTGCTATTTTTCTATTTTAGTCTGTATTCACCGACCACGTGCAAATGATTTAACGGAACTTAAGATGGTATTTGGTGTGGCTGGCGGTTGGTGGTAATCTCTGTCAAGTTTTCATTTTTTAATAATTAACAATAATCATGAATTCGCATTAGTAAATCCTGTAGCTGATTTATATATAGCATGTGAAACAAATAGTATAGTTTCACTAGGTAGGCTACTAAAGTAGGATTGAATATTTTTCCCTATGCAAACAAGATCATAAAAAAGATTTAGTTTCTGTTCTCCGTATGCCGATGCTCTGTATCGTATTACCGTGTTACTGATACCTGATTACTGATTTGTCCGATGAGTGAATTCAATAACACACCGTGTTCAGTGTTAATTCCGTTTTACTATATTAGTTATGTTTAGTTGATGACAGGGGAGTTTCTGCTATGGAAAAGATTAGGAGCTAAGTCAAGTTTACTCAGGGCTATAGCCGGCAGATGGACAGACATAACGACGTCCGTGGTTGATCCTCCTGCTCTGACTGCTGTTAACAGTGTTGTAATCATATGGTGTGATATAATAATATTTGGTGATTTTTATACTTTGGTACTCATTCATCTCTTCATACAGACAGAGATTATATCAAAGCAATTCGTGCTATCGTTTAAATCTTCTGTGTTTGCTGATTTTCATTAACAGACATCCGAGTAACTGAGATGTCACCCATTTCAACGTAATCAGTCATTAGGAGCAGACAGGGAACGATTTTCTATAATAGTGCCTTTTATAACGGCTCTGCGCCTCTTGTCATCCCGCGGTGACACGATGACAGTGACAGCCCCTGTGCGCCCCCGCAGCCATGAACAGCGGCATCTGCGTGTGCATGCTGCTGGCCGCCTTGTCCAGCGCCGGGGTCGGACAACCCGCCGGACTCCCCGCCCAGGCCGGGACCGTGTTCGGACCCGCCGTGCGAAGCGAGCCCTCTATGGCGGGGCGCGGCCGCCAGGTGCGCTCGGCGCCGCTGGGCGACTCGCTGAAGGCGTTGGATGAGCCCAGCCTGGGTCAGCTGCTCGCCCAGTATCTCTCAAGGAAAGGTGAGGAACCTCCGCTTTGTGGTAAAGCCTTTTAGACATTGTTATATATAGGCATAATTATAGCCCATCGTTATCCGTTTTTATTAACAACTCCGCCACAGTGGAGAGCATCTTTAATAATAGATGAAGAGGGTGTTCACGAATCCCAGCTCCGTTTCAACTACCATCGACCTCCGCACGTTATTCAATTAAGTACTTAAGTAGAAAAAAAGAAAACTTCCGTATGACTAAAATGAAGACATAGACAGATCATAAATTCAAGACAGATCACCGGTTTGTATTAGAATATAGAAAAACGATTAAAGCAGCAAAGATGTACGGATAAACATATTATCCTATATTTCCTGTCCACCAATCCTCTGATTGGGTGCTGAAAGCGAGTTTGCAAATGGACAAGAATAATATGGCATATGCAAGTAACTCCATGTGTAGGGGATTCTAGTCGAGCTGGTGAAATGGGTCCTTTCTCAGAGCTCGATTTAATCTCACAGGAACCACGTAAAAGAGCAGCAGTGCTGATATTTACCCCACCAGACTGAAAACTGTTTCCAAACCCAAAGGAAAGTTTTGAAACTTTATTCATTTAATTCATCCATCAGTTCTTCTTCCGGAACCACTTCTCCAGAACAGGGTTGTGGCATTTTATTTGTATATTTACTAATCAAAATCATGCATCAAACTACTATATATTGTCTACTCTCTGTTAAGCATTTAATACAGCTTCAGACATCGCATGGACAGTGATGCTGAGAAGCTCAGTACAATGTCAGGGCTGTAAGTGATGGGATGTGTGTTTAGTGCCACTCGGCCGTCACTCACAAGGAACCATCTGCAGCCTCCCCAAGCATGTTGTGCGGCGTGGATCAGCACAATGGCCTTTTCACGCCCAAAGGAGGCCATTCTTCTGCTGATCACCTCTATCCCACGACGTGAGGTGCTCTGTGTGAATGAGCCACATCACTCCTTGATGTGCAGGAACAGACTGGGGCTGGTGCATGGTGATGTGACACCCACTGATGTTCCATGGCTGTTTCACATGTGTTCATTCTCGCATGCTCTTATATTCAGGCAGTCCTACTAGATATTATCAGATTAAACTAAATGTTTATGCATTTCTTATTGAGAAATGTTTATGAATTACTTCTCTAACAGCTGAAAATGAGAATCTACTTTGTCAGCTGGATTGTGGAACCACAGCAGAGCCAGAAGACACATATATAAAAAAAAATGACCATGTGACCCAGTGTGTGGTTGCGTAGTTACAGTCCATCGAGATACAGCTTCTGCCTGATTTGATCTTACAAGTGTCTTGGATCGAGTGTTACTGGTAGAGGAGTGTTTGAAAGATTGGCTGTATTCAGCGATACAGTGTATAAGGCTTAGGGCATAACCAACAAGGTATAGAAAGGTTAGGGTACAGAAGTCATATAGGATATAAGCGATATCGTGTATAATCAATGCAATATATAAGGGTTAGGGTATATTCCCAATACGTTATATAAGGGATATGGTATATAAGTGATACAGTGTATAACCAATATGGTATATAAGCAATACAGTGTATAATTGAAATAGTTTATTAGTGATATGGTGTATAATAATTGATACGGTATATAATCCATATAACATATAAGCAATATGGTGTATAATTGATATGGTATATAATAAATATGGTATATTAGGGCTAGTGTATACAAGTGATACAGTGTATAAGTGGGACAGTGTATAAGTGATATAGTGCAGAAGTGATACAGTATGTATGGTATATGGTGCAGCACAATGTCTTACAGGAGTTATTTGTGTCCCAGAGATTTAGTTTCAGTGCTAAGAAGCACTAAAGATTACGCCAGCTACTTTGCACAAATTCTCAGTCTTCCTTTGACCATATAATTAACCCCCAGGCTAATTAGCAAATTAAAATCCTCTCCTTTACTCTTGGCCTAATGTGCTGTTCGGACCGTGACTGTGCGACGCCCCGATCGATGTGAAACGCCGAGGCTCTAATAAGGCCTCCAGTCTCCCTGCCGGATAAGGACTCACCGCTAACAAGGGGATTTTAAAATTCAGAATCTGACCCGAGTCGGCAGGGGGAGATGTGAGGGTTGTCAATTAAGGAGAAAATCAGAAGGCTGAAGAATGAGACGGGGGAGCTCGTCACGTAGTAATGGCTGCTCAGAAACCCAGAGCCCGGGGGCGTGGCGAGGAGGCCATGGCTGCATGCCAGAAGATAATATACTCACTGGAGACGCCAACTCGCCTTTAGAGGATCTAGACTCTGGAGCACTTTGTGAATTATTCACGAGAAATTGCAGCTGGGGTGGGTCTGCCAGCCATTTCTCCTCCTCGCAGATGGAGTGCTGTGCTACTGAAGCAGGAGGGGGTGACAATTAGCCATGAGAGCCTGGTTGTGGACAGGAGGATTTCACTGCATCTCCTGTCCTCAGACTCCCGGCCTGAGACTGTGCTGAGCAGCGTTCTCCGTTAATAGCAGAAAGCTTGTGGATGTCATGGCAGCTCTACCTGCCAGGGCCCGTGTGGGAGGTGTCCACGGAGGCGGGTACCACAGCCCCCGCAGTCCAGGTTGTTAAAACACCGCTTTAGCACAACACAATCCCTCTGATTTCAAAGATGGGTGCTGGCAACTTCCCACGCCCACCTGCACTCCTCTGCTTGTGGGTTTGTCTCAGACCGAAACCATCTCCATCGTCCTTATCCCATGCCTCTTCTTCCTAACTCTGAGGCATCATTAAACGGCACTCACATGCTTGAGGTTTCCTATAACGGTATATAAGAGTGATGAGTAGTTGTTTTGTTTCGTCTGTGGTCCTTTCCCAGGATCGATAAAACTACTCAAATCCAAAAGGAACAAGAAGGATCATCATTGCCTTTGTTTCAAAGCAGCAGAGCAGCGTGACTCTCGTCGTTTTGACTCTGGCGTGAGCATGTTGAGAAGGTTAAGGGCCTTTTATTACCAGGTGCTTCTTTAGAATTGTTTAAAAGCCAGGTGGTCAACAGAGATGAGTCACAGAGCGAAAAATCTAAACTTTCCTCTGTCAGTAGGAGGTCTGGTGCCTGAGGAGCACAGGCTTGCAGAGTCATGTCCTGGGGACAGTCGGCAGCAATGGCCACCAGCAGGGAGCCTCAGAACTGCTTCACCAGCCTTTCTGATACTGTGACGGTCTCTGTCCTCCAGGCCCCAGCCGCAGAAGCTCCAAAGCATTCAGCAGAACCACCGGCCCGAGGGTCGGCCACAGAATACAAGACAGAGACTACCTGGGCTGGATGGACTTTGGGCGTCGGAGCGCTGAGGAGTATGAGTACTCGTCATGAGTGTATTGGTACTCAGAGTACTCAGAGTACTCGGAGAAACGGAGATCTCTTTCATCCCACGTTCCCAACGTTGGAATCCACGACACATTTATCATCAACCCGTCCGATGATCTGTTTGTAGTACTAAGATATACAAACACAACAGAAAAAAATAAGGCTTTTTTTGTTTTCCTTGAGTTTTTCCACACTGTTAATTCTACATAGAGATACCATTCTACTGATATTGGACACATATGATATCAAATATTGTGCTGTGATCAGAGAGTGTTGTATGTATGAGAATAAATGAGTCCAGCGTGTCAGTCTGGCATTAACCACAAATGCACTATGCATTCACTAGTGTTTGGTGTTAATGTTTGCGTCCCGCCAGGGTTGTCTGATGGCCTTGGACATCATTTCCAGTGATAAAAGCCACCCTCCCTCATCACATTTAGTCCACAGGAGAAGCTCACGTCTGCCCTGGGCACATCGCTGTCTGGCAGACGCATATTAACAGACACATATTAGAGTGAGTAATATTTGTTTGTGCTGAAGAGCCACAATGGGAACCTCACACGCTTATTATTTAAACATAACTTCCGAGAAACATTACAGAGCTGTGCTCATACAGATCGGCAAATGCGGCGAATGCGGCGGGATGCGATTGACTTCAGGAAGAACGCATTGAGCCTGGGATTAGAGACACGACTCAGGCATCCATGGCTAACGGTGGTACAGCTTGCCGCTGTTCCCTCAAGTACCATTAGGGGGCAGCATTCATTCTGATAAAATGACGCTCACCTGTGCTCGAAAAAACCAAGACGACTCCTTCATATAATAAGAATGTCGATGAAAAAGTGCTGCTGGCTTCTCAGGAGACCGGCAGCACTAACGATGGAGTCTGATCTCCGAGGCAGATGGACTGGTACCCGACCAATGGGATCCTGGCGAGACACTTAACAGCAGTAAAAGTAGGATGGAAAGGAGATCGTCTGGTAGGAAAGGTAATTCAGTCTGTGTGGATTCCTCCAGTCGCCATGTGACCCACACTGTTAAGGTCCAATGACGTAACTGCGGTTCACATGCACACACACCCCAGTACAAGCAAGGCAGACACACATACAAGAGATGCAACCACAGAGCCAGACATCTTTGCTACATACACTACAACTGCATGAGCTATAGATGACTGGGTCATGGTTAATTCATAATAATTATGCTGTATCAACATTTTTATAGACCATTTTAACTCAAAATTACTTTTTGGTAGCTTACTGCTAAATTAAGCCAATTACTTAACGACTGAGACAGCTGTAAATCAAGTCGTTCATTCTCACAAGCACTTCAAAATTCCCCCAAAGCAGTTTTTGACAACACAACCTTTTATTGCATTAGAAATGTAAAGGAGATTTTATTCGAATGCTATTGCACATCCCAGTAGGCTGTAATTTGATGTAACAAAAAAAAGCAAACAAAAAATGCATTGAACCATCTTCCTTAAATGCCTAAAAAGGCACTTACTCCAAACCACTAACTTGGGGCTCAGAAATTATCTTCTGCCACCTGGTGGTGAACACTCATCATTGCAAGTTTTCATCCACTAAATTCCATCACTGTAATTGCTTAAACCCATCTGGGGTCATGGGAGCAGGAACAAGGGGCACAGGCAGGAACCAACACACCACAGGGTGGGTGGGCACACACACACACACCCTGCACACTTTTGGACTGTGGAAGGAAACCCACACAAACACAGGGAGAGCATGCAAACTCCCCACAGAAAGATCTCAGGATCGAACCCAGGACCTTTGCACTGTGAGGCAGCAGCACTAACCACTGCGCCACTGTGCCGCCCAGCCACTAAGCTGAGGGATCCCTCTGTCGGTCGGAAACCACTCTGCTCATGCGCAGAAACACCGGTCAAATACAAAAATCCGGAACATTAATCAAAACAGAACCGGGTCATATCAATCTCTTTATTAATAACCTTTTTTTATTTTTTAATTTTTTGCAAAGGACAGCATTTCAAACTCCCAATAGTACAACTCAAAGTTTGGTACCAGTGTGTTTGACTTTTTTCTTTTTTCTACTAAAAAGTTAAATCAGCTAAACATATGGCATAGTCACCATTTACAATGTACAGGTATCATACTTCCCTTTGTGGAGACCATGGTAAAAAGCGCCATTTACCGCGATGGTGCATGGTTAGGGACAAGTCTGCTGTCATTAAATACATTCAAGAGGAGAAGTTCAAGTTACAAAAACACAAGTGCGAACATAAATGATGAGTTTAAGCCGCACAAAGGCGGTGAATAAATACGCTTCTCTGCATGGACATCAGTGTGATCGGTGTGCGCCCTCTGCAGTCACACTCAGGTAAAAACACTAATGTTACACTGGGCTTGGCACTGCGTCCTGGACCAGGGGAGTCGCACCCAGGTCAGGCACCGTTATAATAATTCAACTTATAAATGGTTTCAATGCATACGCAGTCGGATTCTCGCTGGCCTGCCTGGTCTCCGATCTCTGGGCGGAGGTCACACAGGAGGGAAAATACGACATGAAATCAATGCTCTTTGACTGCCACTTTTCAAGAAATTCAAGTCTGTTTATCAAGTCGTAAGTCGCTGACCACGACTATCGCACTCACACACAGAGTGGGCAGCATACATTCACTTGAGTAACAGGACACTGCACTAACCATCACTGCTTACGGAACGGGGGGGGGGGGGGCTTTAAGGTGCATTAACGGAGGAAGGGGTGCAGTGATGGAGGAGAAATGACAGCAAAACCCCCAAACGAGCCCGGGGATTCAACAAAAAAGTGCTTCTGCTGGGCCGGCGTTTTCCTCAACACTCAGCAGCCAGCAAGGACGTCCCTAACGGAACTGTGCTACTTACAGTATGAGCCTGGGGGGGGCGCCAGCGGGCCCCTTTACAGTCACAGCGAGTTCATCGACACCTAAGAACACGTTTTCTTGCTATACACTGTACGAGCATGGAAGATTATTTCATATTTACAATTACAGATGAAAAGGCTGTACAAAGTTCTTCTTACAGGCATATGGTTGATCTGTCACTAGAGCAGTCTGTACACATGTTGAGATAAAGGGTCACCAGGGAAAAGCAGCCAGCAATCTCTCCATTCATCCATCCGTCCGTCACTTGAGGCTGGTCTGTTTGGGCAGCTGGGAGTCCAGCAGCATCTGGGGGCGCTGTGGCCCCGGGCCCTTCATCGCCATGCTGGCCCCAACCATGGCCGGGTAGCTGCGGTTGCGCCGGATGCCGGCGTTGAGGGCAGGAAGGCCGCCGATGGCGCTGGTTACCACCGGTGATCCGAAGGGGGCCCCATGCTGGTGCAGCCCCCCGAGGGGGGTCAGCAACGGAGCGGGGGCCACGGTCCCAGGGCTGTCCGGATGGGCCACGCCGAAGTGTCGCAGTTTGTCCACGAGCTTCAGGTTGTGGATGCTGACGTCCGTCGGGCTCTCGTCATCCAAGCGGCTCCGAGCGTCCGCTTGCACCTCCTTCAAGATGGAGCTGGCAGGACGCGAGGCCAGGAAATTGTCGTAGGGGGTGCGGGGGGCGCTGAACTCGAAGGGGGGCGAGGGGGGTGAGGGGAGGGTGGGCTGAGTCTGGCTGGTGGGCGAGTTGGGGGGTGTGGAAGGTAGAGCACGAGGGGTCCTGGCGGAGACGGTCACGGTGCCGACGTCTGCCCGGTTCCAGCTCTGCGGGTTGTAGACAGCCGCAGAGATGCCCCTCTCCTGTAGGAGGCGCACCAGCCCAAGCGAGGTACTCATGGTCTTAGTGGAGTCCCGCAGGTTGGTGAAGGACTCGGCCAGGCTGAGCCGACGCGGGGTACACGGTGTGGAGGCCGGCGTGGATTTGATACCGCTGGTAATGATGCACGCAGCCGCAAGGCCAGTGTTAAGGCTGCAGGGACAGGAAGTGACACGCGCATTACAACCGGAGGCAGGCAAACCCAGGAAGGAAGCTTCACTTCTACCAAAGTTCACCTTCTCCAGTGAGATATCCAGCTACATGAACGGGGAACTACCTGAGACAGCCTTGAGTATAGATACATGTGTAAGAAGAGGAGCTCTCTGTCCCTCTCTCTCTCTGTCCCCCTCTCTCTGTCCCTCTCTCTCTCTGTCCCTCTCTCTCTCTGTCCCCCTCTCTCTCTGTCCCCCTCTCTCTCTGTCCCTCTCTCTCTCTGTCCCTCTCTCTCTCTCTCCCGCTTGTGTTCACTCTGCTCACCTCTGAAGGTAAATACAACCAGGCAATACCATCTCACTCCTGTTTATTTGATCTACATAAGAAAATGCTCCATCCATCCATCCTTTTTCTGTAACTGCTTATCCTATTCAGGGTCACAGGGGGTCTGGAGCCTATCCCAGAAGCTGCGGGCGCAAGACAGGGAACAATCCAGAATGGGGCACCAACCCATCACAGAAAATGTCCAAATCTTACACCTATTGTAAATCTTACACCTATTGTAAATCTTACACCTTGTTGCATGTTCAAAATAAACATAAAAATCCAAGTGCACACAAATGCTGCCAATTAAGATAAGCTTACACGTCGCAATGCACAATTAAGATATGATCAGCCATCGACCGCCTACTGTCAGGCTGATAATGTGACTTGCAAATCGCGAGTTTTGAGACGAATCACATGCCGTTTTACGGGTTAGTACCGAATCCCACTCACTAAGAAAACGCCTTTTAAAAATGCTGAACAACAACAGATAGGTTACACATACACAGGTAGTGTCAATATTAAGCAAACAAACTTCTGTCCATTTATAGAGTAATGCCCACCTAACCCCTGTTTCGGCAAACTCAGTGCATCCCATTTTAAAAGCACGGGGGGGGGGTTAATGTAAAATGCATACAGGCCCCATGTTCCACACCCCCGGCTGACTGACAAGACGTCACAGGCAAACTCTCTCAAACTCAGGTTTCTCCTTAGTCATTTTCAGGGGGGGTCTGAACTGAGCATCAGTGCACTGTTAGGGCACAGACAGCTGTTATCTCAGTACACAGCATAGCATTAAGGGGGAGGCAGAGGTCACATGACACAGAGGCTCACCCCCAGCAGGGTCAGTGGGCGTGCTCTAAGCCCGCCCTCAGAACAACGTGATACTGTGTAGACTCCTCCTCCTCGTCACATGACCTGGAAAGATCCCCAGAGCAACTCAGACAGTCCCTACGGTGCCCCCTAC
>JAODJU010000138.1:5932562-5945424 GCA_026776725.1 Gnathonemus echidnorhynchus | reverse complement strand
CTTACCCCCCCCCCCCCAGTTTAGGATGCTCTTCAGCAGCCTTCCCATCTCATGCCATCAATCTGCTCTGTTACTGAAAGGACCGGCGCACACAGACTCGAGGTGCAGAGATGAAATGTGTTTTGCATTTTATAACTATGACAATCAATCCAGCCACCAAGATAAAGCCTTACAATTCATGCAATGTAACCCAGTCCACCAAAGTTCTGGTCCACGATCTTCCATCACGCGAGCAGCTGCCTAACTGCAAACCCTGAGAGGCATACAGCGGCACCAAGCACAACAAAGCCCTACGATTCAGCACCCATCCTGTCCTGCCTGGGGGTGGGGGGCAGGATGTGAGTCAGGCCTATTCAGGCCAGCGCGGCACCGCCGCAAATTGGACCTCACGAGGAGAGCACTGAGCGCAGCCACTGTTTTCTTAAAGCAAACTGTTCCCATGGTGACGGTCAGCCAGTGCTGGGCCATGCAGTGTGATATATCCAAGGAGACGGCCTTATGCAACAAATATCGGGGACGGGCATGGGAAACACGGAGGGAATTATACACTGGGCGGGCACACACACACACACACACACACACCTAAAATCAGGCACAGGCAGGGGGAGCTGTCAAACTGTCAAAGTTACGCAAACACAGTGTCTGTGAATGACTAGGATATATCTGTGAAAACCAGAGTCTTGATCAAAACAGAAAAAAATACACATTTACTATATAAAATTAGGCCAAAATCATTGGATCCCTGAACGTTACTTTACTTACACTGCAAAATGTGTGAACTTAATAGAGACCAGGACATTCCAGTTCCCACAGCACCTCAAAGAAAGCAGGGTCACTGTCATTAAGTTGGACTTTTAGTACAGAATTATATTTGAAATTAATTTGGTTCAAATTCAGGCAAACCCCTAAAAATAACTATGAACATAAAAACTGCCAAACAAGAAAGTCTGTCTGCACAATAAAGTAGAAACTTTAATGTGCTACAGTATAACACATACAGTCCGGGGCTGGAGTATAACACATACAGTTTGGTGCTGGAGTATGACACATACAGTCTGGTGCTGGAGTATGACACATACAGTTTGGTGCTGGAGTATGACACATACAGTCTGGTGCTGGAGTATAACACATACAGTCTGGTGCTGGAGTATAACATATAGTTTGGTGCTGGAGTATGACACATACAGTCTGGTGCTGGAGTATAACACATACAGTTTGGTGCTGGAGTATAACACATACAGTTTGGTGCTGGAGTATGACACATACAGTCTGGTGCTGGAGTATAACATATACAGTTTGGTGCTGGAGTATAACATATACAGTTTGGTGCTGGAGTATAACACACATAGTCTGGTTATATAGTCATATAGGAGAACCAGAAGAAGAGTAACACTAACACACGTGTGTCTCCCACCAAGAGAGTGAAATTCAGCGCCTGCTGTCACCCGAAAGGTCACAGCCAGCTCACCTGCACACTACTCACTGCCACGCAGCGGAGAGCGATCACGCTCCACCCTGCGCCAGTTACGCCTTTCCTGATACGCAGAGCAAGGAGGGACGCCACGGGCAGATTAATGGATTAGTGAGAGGATTAAACTGTACAAGGCAGCCGTCCAAATGACCGGAAGAGAGCAAAGACAACAAGACAGCAACTACGAAAGCGGCCCATCTTACACAGGAAGGCACAGGTAACTGCAAAGAAGCGTTTATTTTAACTTATGAAAGGTCTGCTGACGATTACACAAGACGCAGCAAAGTGCACCTCGTGACAGATATACCACGGACGGGCTGACCCTTCTGTTCACTCCAGATACTAAAGCCTGGTATCTGATGATGTCAAGAGGGTAAACATGCCGACCTGCGCCGATTGCCAAGCAATTAAGGCAAAGAATACGTGCAGAGTGGAACGACTCAGCAGCCGATTTCACAATGTCCCCGATTTCATATCGGTCACTTAAAGAAAGCAGCAGAATCACTACCGACCACAGAGAGCACGACACAGCCCTGTGTTACAGAACATTCACAAGCAAATAACTCAATAGAAACATGCCTCAGAATATGCTGCTGTGAGATTTTTGCATCTCTCCTCGTCTTTGAAATATATAATAGCTATTTATACATAATTTATGCAACCTGAGAAGTAAAATTCAACTGGAATTCAACTGGAACTACTAAAATGTAAATCTGGAACTGTATACCAGGATTATAAACTGGTTACGATCTGGCTCATGTGATCAGCCTGTTTGTACTTGCTTGTTTGTGTGTGTGTGTGAGAGAGAGAGAGAGTGTATGTGTGATTTTATATACACGAGCGGCTTGTTTGGAGCAAAGCAGATCTGATTTACAAAGGCACAGTGTCCCCAGCTTTTATGTGCTGCCTCAAGCTATATTTAGAACATAAGGCACATCACCAAAATGAAGAAGCGAACAGCAGGGGGCAGTAGGGGGTAGCAGCAGGCAGCAGTGGTCACCAGGGAGCAGTTATGAACAGATCTTAGTGCATCCTTGTGTGGCCTTGACTGCATGAACACCCAGAGCCTCTGTTATTCAGCACTGGGGTGCCATGTGTTACTGCCACATGGCAGCCTCCAGCTGTTTGAGCACCCCCCCCCCCCCCAAGATGTCAGCAAATCCAACCAGCCACAGGTCAGATTCCCACCACATCTACGTACTTCAGGATTGCAGGATTCACACACAAACACACGGACACAGGCGTGATCTTCAGAGGAGGTTTGGCCAAATAGTTGGTGCACAGGTTACATAAATGGTAAAATGACTTAATCTGTCAGGGGGAACAAAAACCATGATAGCGTACGCCAAACATACACACACTGCATTGGCTTTGGACCGGTGCTGGCAAACTGAAGTCTGCCCAAAGAGCCAGACAGACACGAAAGGGGACAGTCTCTAAAGGCCGCAAAAATGCAGAGTGGTACCCAGGGCACGGCGAGTCTCGCGAAGCCAGCATTTACGGCAGGGCTGCTTTTCAGACACCTATAGGCACCTTTCACCCTGTAAACCACACCTCGGGGGAGTCATTATCACGGGTGACTGCTTCACATCGTCTTTTTAATGGCCAAAGAAAATGAGGCCATTTTATGGGGCCAGACGCACCCTATTGTGTAAATACTGTTCCCTCATGATAACGGCCCTATACACACAGTCAAACAAATTCAAGCGAGGCTTCCTGAATTCAAACATTATATATACACAATGTACATAATTTTGTTATCACAGTCTTTTCTATCTGTTTCCATCCTTTTTCATATGGTGGCATAAGTTTGGGGTTTCTGGCTACCATCAGTGGTAAGCCAGCTAACAGGGAGCATTCCCAAAACTTTAGTCAACTTATGTAAAGGTCTTCTCAAAGTCGGCAGAGAACGTTATAGATGTGAAATATAGAATTTTATATTCAGTGTTGGGTAAGTTACTCACAAAAGTAATGCATTACAGACTGAGGTGGGCAGTTCGGATCCAGAAAGTATAAATCCAGACCAAAGTTTTGTTTCAGCCATCGAGTTAAGTACTCCACTAGATGGTTGAAACATAACCTCGGTCTGGAATTGTACTTTCAGGACCTGAACTTTCCACCTGTCTTTAACGGATTACTTTGCGAGTAACTCCCCAACACTGTTTAAAATAAAATACTGTATTCAACATGTGAATATTGTAAATGTGCTATCCAGCTTTGGACCCATGACGTTGTAAGCGGAAAACCACGACGCTACCCACTGTTCCAGCATCCCCCTTATTCAATCAAACATCGTTATTCTTAGTTGTAGTTGGATAACATCCTTCATGGGAACATCAGGAAAACCGGACACTTTGAACGTTTCCATTTACTTAGTCGTCACGCGAACGACAGAGCAGCCATCCACATCCAGCCGAAACATCCATGTGCAAAGTTTACTTTTAAAATACGGATCGGTGATGAGGAGAGGAAATTTAAGTAACTACAACACAAAAGAGTGCCGCATTTTTTGCCTTTTACAGCCATAACCCTTGCAGAATTTAAATGGCTGGAAGAATATACCATCCTTTCAACATTATCGATGCTGAAATTTAAAATTTTCTAATCAGTGTTAAGCTCGCTTTTGTGCGAGTTAAACAGCCGATATTTTATTTATTATTTTCGGTCCCGCCCAAATTATTGCGCTCTATACGATTTCACGTAATTTTAACACGCCAATTGCAAATCGCCGCTGTATTAATCTCCATTAATACAGAGCCGTATACGGAAGTGGTCGCTTTATGCGCCGGTCTCGTTTACTGCGCTATTTTATGGGAAGCCGTAGTCCTTTTGGCTGTAAAACGGTGATCATATCTCTCCTCGCTTTTCCGTAAGCGGTACTTCTTCTTCCGCGAAAGGAAACACCCCCCCACCCAGTCATATTTCATCATGCATTATTGTCGCCGGTCCGCGCACACAGCAGTCGGCACAGAGGGGGGTCCGCCCTGCCCGCAAGCCGCTACTCACCTCCCGGGGCTGCCAACTTCGGTCAGCGGTCTGGAGTGAGATTTTCAATTCGGGACAAGTCTGCACACATATGCACACGCATTTACATCTATGTAACAGTTATATTACCTTGTAAATAGTCTGTAGTGTTTACAAACTGCCCCAATGTAGCTAATTTTAGGTTTATAATGGAATAATATGGATTTGCCGAAAGAAAGCGTGACTGTTACATCAGATGTGTGGGAGTTGGCGACCCGCCTCATCAGATACCGACGCGGTTTGTGCTGCGTCCCGGCAGTGGATCTGCAATGACCATTATAACATTCGCTTGGAGTTTTGCATAAACAGTTAAAAGGCATGTAGGGGATGGCAGTTATCAAACCATGTCGACAGATTAATCGAGACAGGCGCTGATTATTGTACCGACTGTGTCAGATCTGTGCACGTAACGCTTTGGTGAAGTATTTATTTATAAGTAGCGTATATAAATCAGAGCGTTCACCTTGTATAGCCGCACAGCTGAGTCCCAACATCCGCAGATTTATTTCAGCGGCATTACAGCCGCGGTCTATTTTTAAGCCACTCCTCGGAAAAACTTGTGATATGGAGAGTAAAAATACTGGCCGGCCTTTTCTGAGTCACCCTGCAACAGGCGCGGGGGGTGAGGGGGGGGGTCTTATTCACGATCTGAAACCTCTGAACGACCTCCAGACGGTGCTTTCTGCTAAATAAATGTCCGTTTCAGACAAAATAATAAGGGTTTTTCTCAACGGAGCTAACTGCAGGATAACTGCAGAACTCCTACATGCCGGTGATTTTTATGTCTGTGTATATTAGGAAGTCAGCTGACTGTCTTTAAAACCGGCAACAGCCTGATTAAAGTCCAAGTGAATATTTCACATACTGATCCCCCCCTACACACCAACAGGCAAGCCACTGAGGATAAACAGCTGTCCAGTTTTGAAAAACTAAAAATTTGCTGGTGTACTTTGATGCAATTCTTAATTTGGACTATGCTCAATAAATGTCAAGCTTTCATCGGGGAGTGAAACATTTCCCTTGAGAACCTGGTCTAAGGATCCCACCCGTTCCCCACAATTACCCCAGGGAGGCTGTGCTTTTCTCACAGCGATCAGGTGGAAGACCTGAGGACAGCCAATCGGGCTTCACAAGGCATCTGCAGCCACCAATCAGGAGACGCACAGAGCAGGGGGGGGGGGGGGGTGGAGTTCTGCATACCAGTGATGGTCCCAGCATCCCTGCAGATGATGACAGGGGGCACGTCATCCGGGGCGACATCCTCGGTCACGTACTGCTCCTCGCAGACGCCGGGGGCGATGGCAGAATCTGGCTGCAGGCGGCGAGGCTTGGGAGGGGGCAGGACGGAGGCCGAGGCACTATGGAGGGAAGCCGCGGGGTCCAGCTTGGCTGCTATTCACAGGCGAGCGCCACGTGCCATGGGCGGGGCCACGCACGGCCAGCTGGGGGAGGGGCAGAAGGGTGGAGCGGCGACCCCAGCGCCAGGGGCAGGCTGGCGTCCGGAAAATGGAACAAACGTTACTGCGGAAAGAGACAGAATGGGCAGGGTTACCATCTGAGCCAAAAGGTGGAAAGGCAAAACATCAGGGAGCAGACACTGGCACTCAGGGCAACGTTTAGTGGGAGAGAAACGCCCCCAGGACAGTGCAAATCGTCAGGCAGTTAGCTACAGTGTACAGCCATCCAAATGCTTCTCTCAGTAGAAAGATTAGTCCAGTCTAGCTACGTACAGCTCAGGAGCTACCGGTTACTCGCATTAAACCAAGAAGTTCTTAATAGTCCAGGATCCGATTTCTCCGCCCTGACGTGCTTGTTCTGGATGTTTGCACCCAGGATTGAGTGAGATGTGGAACAGAACCAGACACGCTCACCGATTCGGAGATGCAGACACATGCCGAGATTGGCCGCTCCGGCGATCTGACTAAGGCTACGTGCCAGAGGCTGGTTCTGTGCCGCTCTCCTGCAAGAACCTGGAGCTCAGACGAGGCCCTGGGAAAATAATCCCAGGAAGATCAGACCGGGCCGATCCCTAAAGGCACGCAGGCGGCTTCAACGCTGAATTAGCCGGCGGTATGAGAGGTTACACCCACTGAAAGGAGACGTCTGTAGCTAGATTATACTGTGTGAGGGTAGGGACAATACAGAGAAACCCCCATTACTAAAGGGGTACAGACATACATTCCCACACAAAGCATGTAACCAGCCTGGGCTTATTTTCATTACTGATGTACACATTTACATTTAGTTATAAATGGGGTAGGACACTGAACAACATCCAGTAAGCAAGTAAGTGTATTGTTTTAGGAGACTTTTGGAAAACACCACAACACTTGTATTTGTCTTGTACAAGTAGGTCTTTCAGGTTAGTTTATTATGTTTTCACATTTACTGGACCATTGAACAATGCAAAGTAAGGTTTATTAATTACAATTAAATTTTGCTCTATCCAGATGAATGTCACTTTTTCCTACAACATTAATCTTCGATTTTGAAAGAAAAAGTAACCACCCTTCAATCCTGGATTATCATTGTTGACCAGTTCGTCACCTCCCTTAAATGTTAAAGCAATAACTCGGTGTCGACAAACTAACTGAAATGGCACAACCAAGTCAAAAGAGACAGAAACATCTAGATCCCGTGAGCCAGTCGCACACCAGACTTACGACAGAAGGATTTGTGTATGAAACAAAGAAACATACCAGCAAATCCTCCCGCAACTGTCACTTACGTTTGAAAAGGTGCAGAAAAAGTTGACATTTTCTTAAGTTTTAATATGTATTTATAGTAACCTAGAGGGAAAAAGCCATTAGTGAGTAAATGTTTACACCAATGTCCGATGAGTTCCCCTTCCACACGTCCACGCCACACGACCTCTCCGCATTCCTCTGTGTTCTCTCATAAATGACACCATAGCAGCTTCAGAGGGGCTAGTTACCTCCCTAAATAAGGGTGGGTCACCCCGGACTTCGGTGATCGTGCAGATCTCACACACCTTAAAACCCCTGATTAAGTTAAGCTTATTACATTACACAAAGAGGGCCAGTGACCAAATATCGACTCCAGATGATTAACCAGGGCCCCCACCCACAGGCACAGGGAGATGCAGATACTACAGCTTCTGTTAGATAACAGATATATCAAATGTCAGGGGAAAACAGGAAAATGTATTGTCCTGTGATACCTGCTCAAAGTAGCTGTTAATCAAGGTAACCATGACAACAAAGGCGGCTCTCGCACTGGGGACAAAGCGCGTTGCTGACACGGCCCCCGGAGCGTATGGGGACGGGGCACCTTTCGTGACGGGGGGGCTGCCGGGGGCTCGTCACACCCCCCACAAACTGAACAGAGCTTCGCTGCTGACCTGCAGGCCGCAAATGTGCCATGACTCAGGCCGTATTGCGTCTCGATCAGAATCTGCCCAAAAGTCTCAGTGGAAAAGTGCAGCGCACCTGGAAAGGTGGCATCTCAGTCCAAACGTTCCCTTCTGTGAATACCGCGGCCCTCATTGTACGTGACGTTCGGTACACACTGACGCCGCTTCTGGTGGCAGCCTGGGCGTGGTGGAGGGTTGGGCGTAGCGCTCACCAGCTTCTCGGCATCCAGGCGTGCCCCCCCCCGTTTCCAGAAGCCTGCCGGAAGCCCCAGGAGCACATGTGCATTTATGACGGGGCCGACTGCCCTGGCAGAACGTCAGGCAGTGCGCTTATCAGAGCGCGATCTCGGAGGACACGGGCGCGACTCAAGGTCACTGAACACCTGCGGCGTGGCACGTTTCTGTTTACCTCCGACCCGCCCCCCGTCGAGCCCCCGCTAATCTGCGGGGCGTGGCCTCGGCCTGCAGGTCTGCCAAGACGGCTGTCAATGCTGGGAAGCGAGGCTCGGCGCTCATTAACAAAGCCAGAACTGCGGGAAATGCTACCGTAATGTGGTGTGTGACCAGAGGGGGCGCCACCTTAAAGACCCTCCCCTGCTCCGTAATGTGGTGTGTGACCAGAGGGGGCGCCACCTTAAAGACCCTCCCCTGCTGCATTCTTTTCACATTTATACAACATCTCTGCAGATTCTTGGTGGAAACCTCATAGCATTTACTTGCTCCCAATTTTAATTTATCATTGGAGCCAGAGATACCGTATAGCTCCCAACCTGAGAAATGTGTTTATATGATGCATCTATATACACCACAGGCCGACAGGCTTGTCATATCAAGACAATGAGCCCCTATTCACATTTATACGACAAAAAACAGAAATATTAACTCATATCTCATAATCTAACTCTCACACAGGTGATAACAACACTGCTTGTTCCTTTTGGAACTACAAGTGATACAAGTCACACAAGAACCTGTAGCCCTTTCCACGTTAGAATCACTATGCTGTAGTGTTAATGGTATATACCCAACGGCAAATTGTCACATATCTTTTCCGTAAATTCAGTTGTCTTGTGTGCAGCACTTTAGCAAACTTCCAAAATAGCAACATACAAGCGAAGTCAACAAAACCCTGGAACATTTTCCCGGGAATCTGGCAGCGCTCCGATTCCCACCAGGAGCTGTACATGCGAGACTCCCGCTGCTCTAAAGGGGCCGGCGGGGCCTCTACCCAGGCCGACGTGACGCTCGCGTCGTGCGCCGTGTGAATTATTAGCGAATCCGCAGGTCCTGACAAGCTGAACCTGTTGGAAGCTGCGGAAGTGCCCTGATTGCCCTCTAACGGGCCAGAGCGAAGGCCTGCTTATACATACACAGAGGAACAGCTTCAGGGTCACACACTGCCTTCAAACACCAGTCTGACATAAAAAAATACAGCTTCCTGCGCTAACTAGCTAACGCTAACCCGAGAAACCTGACATTTCCGAACAGCTTTTATTTTGTTTAACAGCGATCCTCACATTACTCCTCTGTTTGGAAATGAGGCAGACAGCCAGTTGCAGCAGCGCAGTGAGGTCAGGAGTCCCTAACCTGAGGTGTTTTGGGTGACATTAAATGCCCCTGTCTGTCAGCTTACAGAGGTGGGGGCATGACCGGGCCTTTTCTGGGGGGGGAATGCAAACTCTCTCACTCTCTACTGAGCCCCCAGTCATGTGTCCACCCTCCCCCCCCTCACTTTTTACATAACACCCCCCCCTCCTTTCAGGTCTTTGAAAAGAGAAAATAGGAGCACTATAAATATCTCTTCTCCACGCATGCCCCTCCTGGCCCCCACCATCTTCCCCTCCCATCTCCATCTCCAGCTCTGCCGCTCACCCTCTCTTTTCCTCCCCCCTGCCACCCCCCACGTGGGCGTGATGGTTCCCTCCCTGAGCAGAACCTCCTGGTGAAATGCAAAGCGGACTAATCCACCCCAGCGGGAGGGGAGGAGGGGTGCTCTCGCTGTGCAATTAAACTGGTTTCCCTGTTTTTTGCTCTTTCCAAAATGATGATTCAAACTCCGTTGTCAAATTATCAAATTTCACTGGCACAACTACAACCAACAAAGTTATGGCTCACAGACATGCGTCAGCAGAGTCCAGATGCTCCATTTTGAAACCCTTCTCACAAACCATATTATTTACCATTTGGCGCCCAGTGACAGCATTAACTGCCACTGCTGCTACCATTCAAGGAAGTGACCCTTACTGGCATCTTACCAGAAACGTTACCAGGATGAAAACTCTGGTTCTTCTCCTGATCCCTCTGACCTCTGACATAATTCCTTTTGGAAAACCATGAAATCCCAATTCCAGACCAGTGATTCTGGCCACATAATGCACAAGGAACCTTCTGCCAATCAGATGCTTTAGATTTCAGACAGAGGAGAGACAAATCCAATCAGACGGCGGCAGGGCTGCGTACGTGCAGTGCAGCGCAGCGCAGTGCCGAGGAGCCGCGCTTAAAGCCAAAGCTCCGCAGGACCCTGATCTCAGGTAATTAATTCGCCGAAATTACCTCACTCAGATATCCTCCATCGCCGTATAAAGTCCTCGACGCGGTCTTATCAAAGGAGTGTTACGGTAAACCATAAAATGTCCTGCTGAGATATCTGACCCTCCACTAATAAAAAGTATGCAAATATACTATGACAGAACGTGAGCAAATGCACAGTGTATGTCTGAAGATGACAGACTCTGTCCTATATCACCGACTCCTGGATCACGGGTGTTAACATGTAACAAGAGCCCATGGGACGCTCAGTGTATAGTGTTTTTAACTAATATGCAGGTTTCCAATTGGGCCCCCGGGCTCCACCCCCCTGAAATCGCAGTTGATGATTGGTCAGGTGGGGAACATATCGTGAATTTCTTTGAAAACACAAAGAAATGATGTCTCTGTTCAGGTGCAGGATACAAGCCTCTGACATCAGAGCCAGCCACCCTCATGTCCACTAACCACCTCATTTCCATCTGTATTAGCTGCCAACTTTCATATGTTCCAATAAACAAACAAAATAACAAACAAACAAACTGTCATTAATATTGTTGGTAAGGTCCCAACCAATTTTCATTAATCACAAATGACAAATCTGAGACTAAATGAGATGCCCAATGGCAAAAATGGGTTTCATGCACTGACAGCAGACTAGCTACTGACCCGGGGCCTGGATCACAAAGCCGGATTTAGAACACAGGTGTCACCGTCCAGTCCTGGGGGGCCGGAGACCTGCACATTTTTGGGTTTCCCCTCATTTAACACACCTGATTCACCTCCTTGTGCTAATTACCACACAGCTCTTGAGCTGAATCATTTGTGGTGGAACAGGGAAAGAACTAAGCTACACAAGGCTCCGGCCCCCCAGGACTGCAGTTTGACACCCCTGATTTAGAAGATACCCCACCGCTGCAATAAAAGACAGACTGGAACGTATCGCGCAAACAGCCAGTAGGCTCACAGGCCAGGAGCATGTGAGTGTACCGCATGACCTGAGAGCCAGGAAGCAGGCCAGCAGCATCGTGTCAGACCAAGACATCCAGTTTCATGATACAGGCCCAGTAGACAGATACAGCAGACAAAGAACAGGCTTTCCTAGATTCCTGCCTCTGACCCGGTTTGCTCTGTCAGCCTGCTGCCATTATGCTGCAGGACACGTCTCCAGCTGCAAACCATCCGCTGAGCAGCCGAAAACCAGCGGGGGGCCTCGCGGGCACGACTAGCCATCCACCCCCCCCCCCACCTAGGAGGAACAACATGCGTCAACACACAAAGGACCGTTTGATGGAGAGGTGGGCGGGGCCAGCATGTTTAATCAGTGTGAGGGCTCCCGCCGCAGACTTCATACCATCCTGCTAAATCGCCGCTTTGTTCATCTGTCACACCCTCCGCTTTCGCTGTGCCCCGGCAGGAATAAGCATGGCAGGCATCCTACCCCATCACATGACACATGCATCTAACGATGATTCGTTTAGCCCATTTTGCAATCAGACTCTGGGGCAGTGGTTCCCTGGTTCGACACCCCATCCCAGGAAAGGTTTTGGGGAGGCAAATGGTTATATCACAAAACAAGGCGTGGGGGGGGGGGTCAGGGGGGTGCAGCAGCGGCACCCTGCACACCTGCCACCTTCGTACAAGTCACAGAAGTGGCATCGCATGTGTCCTCGCAGCGCAGAACTCAGCAATCGCTTAAAGTTACTTGGGGACCGTAGAGTCACTCTCTGTCCCCTTAGCACTGGACAGACAACCAAAACCAGCATAGCTTCTGATAAAGTGACACCTGCAGAAGCATTTTTATATAAGGACTGCAGGGTCTCATCAGGTGGCCTCTTTCGAACTCGCCACCAAAACAGACACCCGTGTGATACAGCGGACCCAGTGGCCAGAGGGGGGGGGTCCAGCTGAGAGCCGGCTGCCATGGCAACCACAGCTGCTCCTCCAGCAAGCTGACCCTCTGCTGGGTCATTGTTTTGCTCTGTGAGATTTGGGGTGGGGGGGGGGGGATTTCCACAGAGACAGAGAGCAGAGATCTCCAGGCCGTGTCCGGCCCCCCCTTCCGGCACACTGCACCGGTTTCTGAAATAGTCTACTGTAAAAAGTCGGTCTTAAATACCAGAGAAATATTATCTGTTAGAATAAATATCAGCTCAGTGTTAATCCTGTTCTATGCCTCATATTCACACATGACCCTTAAAATGTATTACATTATTTGTACAGTTTCAGATATTAAAAACAACACAACACTAAAATATTCATAAGATCACTACAGACAAAGAAACAAAAACAGAAAACATGAGCTTATGTATTTTCCATTGGGATCAATAAGGAATATCTAATATATTTAATGCGATCTATCGTCACGCATGAGAATTTCAGTGTTGACAGGGCTGACACCAACCCCCCCTCCCCCTCCCCCCCGCCAACCCTGCCCAGATTAAGCAGTTGGAGGGACAGATGAATGG
>JAODJU010000138.1:5902896-5922423 GCA_026776725.1 Gnathonemus echidnorhynchus | reverse complement strand
TGTTCCCAGTGGAAAACCCCCCAAAAGTGAGCTGAACTGAACCGTGTCGTGCCGTACTATGCAGTGGAAAAGCGCCATAAGTGCCTGGTGTCAGCAGGGCCATGCTCAGTCACATTCCTCCCCGCTTTCCTGTCGTTTCATCCTCTTCTCAGTCACCCATGTTTCAGCTTCTGTCGTCTTGTGGTTACAGGTTCGGTGCCTGTGCTGTTTTTCAGCAGGGGTGGGCGACCGGAGTTTTTGCCCTGCTCAGCATGTCTGTTTGAGTGTAGGGGGCTTTTGGGGGATGAACTGCGCATGCGATGAAATCCCCCCCCCCCCCCGACCTGCCGTATGGACCCTTTCACTTCTGCTGATGCAGGCGGCCCGGGTCGGGGGTCACAGTCTCTGTTAGCCCAGTCAGTCGTGGCAGCCTGGGTGGCAAACCACGGGGACAGAGGCCATCGTAATGTCAGGGGGCTGGGCGGATATGCTGAACATTCTAGAAGCTTCCGTGTGGGAGTTGCATTACAGACCACCAGGGAGATACAATGGGAAACGCCCGTGATATGGCTTAATATTATTACCATAATAATATTTTTCATATGCTTATGAATGTCTTCGATGTCATTAGTGTCTGGCTGACTGAGGCACCTTCCATTGTGTGAACACTCGTGTGATTTTTCTGTCTCAGGAGTGCAGAGGGGGGGAGGCGCGGCCCCGCCAGGCACGTGGCACGCAGTCGGCCCACCCCTTTGACCCCAGACGACCCAGGATGCCCAGGCGGGGCAAGAGCAGCTGGGAATGGAGGGCAGCCCCTCGACAAGTCATTCCGACTGGGTAACCTGTGACACCTTGGGGGGAGTGTGGAGGGGTGGTGCTTTGTCCTCTTCAGTTATAGTGCAGTTTTAAGGGTGTATGGACAAACACCTGCGCAGGCAGCCTGCCAGCACGCAGTTCTGCACAGTTAAACTGCAGGCACACAATCCTGGGCAGCCAGACTGCAGGCACACAAACCTGGGTTTAATGTGTGAAAGGGGGCTGGTCCATTTGGGCTTTTCGTGGTTCAGATTTTACACCAGTGAGTTTCACTTTCAGATAGCTGCTTTTAGTGAGTCTAAAGCTGTAGCCTTTTTCGCAGACAATGTGGCTGAGCTGAGGCCGAGGAGTGCCCAGGACGGCGAGGCGAGTGCGCCCCTTTTCCTGCTCAGGTGGGACGGCCATGTCGCTCACATAACGCGTCACGTGGGCGCTGGGGTGACCCGGTGGGATGGAACTCCCAATAAGCACCTTACATAATGGGCTTATTGTTGGCCTCCCTGCCATTTGCTAATGACTCGGGGGGGGGGGGGGGGGGGGGGGTGTGTGTGTGTAGAAAGGGGCCAGTTTGTAGGTCTACAAGAGGCAAACCACCATGTGCAGGTTTTACCCAGAATTACGGGATGATAATGACTCTACCGCTCTGTCATTTTCCCATCTTTCTTGTTACCCTCAATGAAGCAGTTCCTGTCCGACTCTGGGAAAGAGCAGTGTGGCCAAAGATGCAGACACCAAGACTGCGCAGCCGCAGGTGAGTCCTGCAGCTGCAGCCATCTGCAAAGCTTTACTAAAGTACCATAGACTGGAGATCCCAGTCTCCCTGTGGAATGCGTTTTTAAGTGAATGTGATTACCTGTAGTAACTTATTTTAAAAAGGGTCTGCCCTAACAGCGCCGCCTCTGATTTTTATGTTCTTTCGTCCCTGGTTTAGCAGGGGGTGTCTGTCAGTGGGGTAAAAGATATGGCTTCTTCCATCAAGGAGCTGATCTACACTGATTCTGACCTAACTGTGACTCCAATCATCGATAACCCGAAGGTGAGTCACAGCCTAAAAGCAGCATGGATAAGCCGTCAGGTGTTAGCTAACAGCTGAAGGAGAATGTAACCCACCCACTCCCTATGTTTCCATATCTGTGATAGGCTAAGGCATGTTTCAGAGTTCTTGTGGAGGCACGCCGTCTATGATTGGCTGGCACCTGGGCTGGGCGCTGTCCCAAACCGATGCCCGTCAGCTTCTCCTTGGCCGCCTGAGCAGTCACATGCCTTTAATCATGTCCCCTGTTGGCCGCCAGCCTCCGGCATTAACAAAAAAGCCTGATCCAGTTTTAGTGACACGAGTTTGTTTGTATATCACACATTCACGTCACTGTATGTCATTCTTTCCAGATCATCAAAGCAACTCCGGTGAGATTTGACCCCAAAACCCTGAGTGTCCCCGCATACTCAGGTAGGGTGTCCAGGGTCAATTGCGGCTCTCTGATTGTCACACCAACACCTTGAAAGTTAGGAAATCCACCTATTGGTAATGATACTATGATTGATTGGCTCGTTATTAAGTGCCCACCCCCCACCCCTGGCATGTGCTGTCCCATTTCATGTGTTTCTTTTCCAGCTGAGAAGCTGGTGTCCCTGAGTCCGGTGGACTGGCAGGCCTTCCTGCAGCAGCTCTGCTCCTCGCTGGACTCGCCGGGGGGGACGGCAGCAGCAACTCGCTCCAAACTCAACCTGCTGTGCTACCTCTGCGGCACGGCGAGCCACCGGGACGCAGCCACCCGGCTGACCAACTCCCCGCTGGTGAGGCCCCGCCCCCAGCAAACACCACTGTCACATGCTGTGTGGCCCCAGTAGGGCGTACCTCTGTGGGGAAGGGCGGGACTTAAGCCAAAAGCAAGCTAAACAATGCTAAGGAAACCACGACAGCAATTTCCTCCAGGGTCCGTTTTCCTCTGGCTTCCTCTGCCTGTGTTTGTGTGGCATAGTCATTGTCCCTCCTAACAAACAGCACGTTATAATAAAATGCAGCACATTTTGGAGCGGCCTGTTCCGTCACACGCTCTCTCCGCTGTCTCTCCCCAGTTCCCGGCGCTGACCCAGCAGCTGCGTGCCGCTCCTAATTGGGATGTGTAAGTCTCCTCGATTCCACCAGCTGGGACAAGTCATCTTTGTCTGTGATCTCTGTGGCTGTTGCTCGGGAGGAATGTCCGGCATGGCCGTGCCCAGCTTCTCTGGCGCCATCTTCTGGTCTCGTATCACACGCCATGCCTGTTTGTGCCACAATGTGGAGCCCTGCACCAGAAGTGATATCAAGTTCATTTTGTTCAATATGTGGTCTAGCCCATGTCTCTTCTTGTAGTAAGAACTGTACATGTACATAATGGACTGTAAGAACTGTAGGGTCAACACTAACCACATGCATTGCTAATCGGCTTCTGTATAAAGGCATAAAACTGTACTTTTTAATTTTCAATAGGTGAAACGTCCAATGCAGTATGGATACTAGGCCTGGGTAATATGACAGTAATATCAGACACGTGACCCGGTATCGATATCTGACAGTGATAATCACCATTTAGTCTCTGTCTGTGAAGTACCCACAAAGCCAGATGAAAATTGCCGCATGATTTGGCTTTCAGTGCACATTCTAGCCTGCAGTTCTGACGCAGTTTGAAAAAGAAAAAGAAATGCACACCTTGGTATTATTTTTTAACTTCTCATAAGGTACCTGTGTACATCAACGTCGGTTAAAATGGTAGATTGTGTTGGGAGGGCTGGATGGCTCTATTATTCCATCCATCCATTTTCCAACCCGCTTATCCTACTGGGTCACGGGGGGTCCGGAGCCTATCCCGGAAGCAACGGGCACGAGGCAGGGAACAACCCTGGACGGGGGGCCAGCCCATTGCAGGGCACACTCACACACCGTTTGCTTACACATGCACACCTATGGGCAATTTAGGAACTCCAATCAGCCTCAGCATGTCTTTGGACTGTGGGGGGGAAACTGGAGTACCCGGAGGAAACCCCACGACGACACGGGGAGAACATGCACACTCCACACACATGTGACCCAGGCGGAGACTCGAACCCGGGTCCCAGAGGTGCAAGGCAACAGTGCCAACCACTGCACCACCATGCCGCCCCAGCTTTATTATTATTTATCACTTATCTTGATATACTTAAAATATTGCATATGTTTTTTGGTCCAGCCCTAATGATTATTTGATGAAATTATATGATTCTGCATTTGAATTGTTGGTTGCCAGAGTACAGATAGAGGTTAAAATTTCAAAATGAATGTAGGGTGTATTGAAATTGAGATTTGCTAGGAGACCATGTGCTCAGATGTGGAATTATGTGAAGAAAAGCAGAGTTTGAAAAACTGTTTCCTCCCCTGTATGTATAATGTTAGAGTGTATGGCCAAACGGTGTCCTGTTAACACTGAGTTTAATGTGAGCTTTGCACGAAGCTTTGCACTGGTTGACAGGGCTCAGATACAACTGCTTCTGATCTCGCTATCTGATGGGTCTCTGACCCCACTGCCTCTGATCCTGCTGCCTCTGATCTTGTTGTCTGACGGCGCCCTGACCTCTCCGCCTCTGACTCCGCTGCCTCTGATCCTGCTGTCTGATGGGTCTCTGACCCCACTGTCTGACAGGCCTTTCACCACGCTGCCCTTCGCTCCACCAGCTCTAACCCCAGCACCTCTGATCCTGCTGTCTGACAGAGCTGTGACCCCATCGCTTCTGATCCCGCTGCCCCTGATTCTATTGTCTGATGGAGCTCTGATTCTGCTGCCTCTGACCACGCTGTGTAACAGGCCTCTGACCCTACTGCCTCTGATCCTGCTGTCTGACAAGATTTGATCCTACTGTCTCTGATCCCACCACCCCTGATCCTGCTGTCTGACAGGGCTCTGACGCTTCTGACCTCACTGTGTGATGGACCTCTGAGCTGGTGCCTCTGATCCTGTTGTCTGACAGGGCTCAGCTGTTGTTTGACCCTGCTGTTTCTTTCAGGAGGGCCAAAGCGATGCGGGTTCAGGGGCTACTGGCCTCTCACTGCCTGGAGTTGGAGGAGGTTGTGCCGGTGACTGAGGTCAGTGCCTTATCTGAATCTACCACAAAACCAGCCAAACGTCTTCTTCATAACCATACACGTAATAGCATGGTTGTCATGGTGACGTACTACACCACACATTCCACATCCTATAATACGGTAAGTGCTTCATAAGCTGTTGATCAAAGAACTGCAGCACATATGTAAAGTCTCACAATTTACCCATGTTTTTCTTTTCATCTCATGGGTTGTCATACTCGCATACCAAACAAAGACAAAAATGACGTAGTGCTCACCCCCTGTCCCAGTCAACTACTGGGTTTCCCCCCCCCCCCCCCCCGAACAAATTTTCTGAGGATCATACAGTTTATTATTTTGCCACAATGATGTTTTGTCAGAATAATAGTTGCATTTCTGCTAATCCAAAGTATCATGCCATATGATAACACCAGGTGGCAGTATAGTACAGCATTTTTGCTTGCATTTGCTATTTACCATATGTTATCATATGTGAAGTGAGGGCCCAGCTTGCTGTTTTTTCCAACTGGACTTAAAAAGCCTCTCCTCTCCAGTTAGAGTACATCTCGTTCTGTCGGCAACTTTGGCAGCGATTCACAAATTAGTGCAGACTGCTTGGGGGACTCGCAGATGCACAGTCACGCCGAAACACGCACCGAGACGGGGCTGACATCATCAAAGGCACCACAGCCGGCGGCTTCCGGAAGGCCCTTCTGTTTGATGTCTGGAGCCTTGGCTCTTAATGCGGGGCCGGTCCCGGCTCGCTGCCCTCCCTCCATCGGGAACCGCTGAGCGTATCCACAGCCCTGACAAAATGGCTGCCTGTTTCGGGGGCCAGTCGTGTGCCTGGTACCCCCCGCATCCTGTAATGGCTCCTATAACCTCATCGATGGTAAGCAGGGCTTCAGCCCCCATCTGAGGACCAAGCAGAGTGGGGATGGTTGGGCTGTGACCTGCTCCTGTGGTTGGTGGCCTGACCCTAAGTGTTCGTTCCTTACTGTGCGCCCCCTGCTTTATTTCCTGTGCTTACTGGGATACTCTTTTGGCTCTAAGTAGTCACAACAATGAATAGAAATGCTTTACGACGCCACCTAGTGGCTGGTTATTGTAAATGAGCTTTCTCACTGACGGGGGTGTCTTTGAGTGGCGGGCATGGTGATGGAAGGGCAAATGCCTGCCCTGGGGGACGTGGCTGATTCCCCCCCCTCCCCCCAGGAGGGCTTCCTATTTTGGTGTCCACCTAGGGCTCTGCCATAATACCCGCGCCCCAGTGATGTGGACCTGCTGCTTCTTCCCATCGTTTTTCACCGTTGGCTATATGTGCTTCAGACATAACGATGCCGACTGTATCGGAACCGGTCGGTCCTGTCCGCCGGCCGGACCCTGGGGATCTGCCGGGCTGCCTGCTTTCATTACCGCGGTGCACAGGAGCCTCTTTGAGGTTCAGTTATTGCCGTGCTTTTCAGCCTTTTAAACCAGGAATCTCAAATAAGTCAGTGAGAGCAGTGGAGCGCCCTACCGCCAGCGTGCCAATATATAAGTGACTAAGGACGGAGAAGCAGCAGTCATTCACCTGTGAAGATATTCCCTATAAAGCGGATGATAATATAGGCACGTTTCAGGTCTTGTTTCGGTGTGGGAGGGTATGGACCTCCAAGGGGGTGACTAACCCCAGGCTGAAAACTCCTGAGTTAGCGGATGGTAGCTTAGCAGCCTTAACAGCCACGATGAGCCTCCTTTCTGGTTTCAGTATATTCAGCACTCCTCACAGCGGGAAGTGGAACAGGAAAGATGGATAGTTTTGGGTCCCGGGTCTTCATGAGGAAATTCCGGAATGTAAGGGCTTATCCTTAAGGGCATCTGTATGGGATGGAGCTGGACAGGCCTGATTGTGGCGAATGCTGGGCCAACACATCCGGGGGGTTTACAGCACCTATTAGTAGACAATAGGCAAGCTTATGTGTTCAAGGCTTTTCTGTTTATCTTCATTCCCTGAAAAATGGCGTCTCTCCGACAACCGGAAATGTCTTACCCACAATGCACCAGATCTTTAGATCCCTGAAACACACATGGCTCGTCGTCATAAGTTCTTGGCCTTGTTGGCGTGACGTGATGGTGCTGATGCCATAACCTCTTGGCGGGGGGGTGGTTATGCTTTTTACCACATTCCAGAGGCTTTGCAGGTCCAGGAAGTACCTGTGAGTGTTGTTTGATTCCCGGGTTTTATTATTTGACAAGGGAGTCGCCAAGTTAACCAGCTTCTTTAAAGTCTGATCACCAAAGAAAAGCAGTCTGGACCGAGCCACATAGCGCTGATGATTTCTGTGATGTTCCGCTGGTATCCATCCCCGCGACGTCCCGTGATGGAGGTGAGCCCGCCGGGCCGGGCCCTGCCAGATATCGATCCCCGACACCTCATCAAACCCACTCTCTTTTCATCAATTCCGGTTAATTAACAGCGACCCCCTTAAACTGCCCTTTAAAGCTAATCTTGCCTCTTCATCATGCATCTCAAACCTTTGCAGGTAATTGGGAAGCTCTGGGAACTAGAACTCACGCCATTTTCTAAATTCAAATTTAAGTTCATGTTAGTCAAGTCATCCCATCCATATGCAGGTAAAAAGCGACAGAAGATCTTATTCCCCCAAGACCACGGCAATACATAAAATGCAAAACACAGGACAGTGCAAAGGGGGGCTGGGAAGGGTTTGTATACACCGTGCATTAAATGCTGTATGTAAACAATAATAATAAATAATGTATTAGTATAAACAGTGAAGTAGTGTCAGTTGACTGGCAATGCATAAATAATAAGGTACAGGGATCAGTGCCAAGAGAGTTTCTTTGTAACGGGTAGGAGGTAAGGGTTTACTGATCGTAATAAAAATATACATACAGGAGTAAAGCCAGATTTGCAGGACTCCATATCATCAAAGGAGCCCCCCTAATTCTCCCCATGGTACAGTCTTAGCCCTGCCCACAGCTCCTCCCCAATCAGCCGTCCCCGTTTGTGTCACATGCTGTCGACATCATCGTGGCAGAAAGGTGCACATGGAGCCACAGGGATCAGCAACAGGCCAGTGAGCTGGCTGAGGGATTGGTTTTCCTTTACTTTGTAATATTCGTTTCTCCACAGCGCTCGGGGGCGAACAGGATGGCTGATGAGCTTTTCCTGAATAAACGCACTACAGCTGTCCGTCCGATTGCCTCGCGGCTCTGCCGTGTTAAAGGCGCGTGTCTGAAGTACCACTGTCGTGTCTTCCGCTAATTAATAATGAATCGTTTTATTGTCTCGTTTGCATAAACATCACAATGCATAAACCTGATCGGACCAGCAGGAATACGCCTCTGCTCCGAGTGGCTTTATGTTCAGTTCTACGCAGGATCGTTTTACATCTGCTCAAGCTCATTAGACAGTTTCTTTTCCAAGTGTTCATCCCTGTGCCTGAGTAACAGGCCGTGACTGTGAATGATATTATTTTGAGTGGCTCACGCAAGCTCCTGCTGGAAAATGGCTGACTGCCTTACAGGGCCACAATTTCTAATCCACGGCCCCTGAATTGAAACAGGTTTGTCAAGCCAAATAAGTCTGAGCATGGAAATCTCTCGATTGCGTTTACTGCAATCAGTGAGATCTGTGACAGCAGTAGGTTGATCTCTGACCCCCTCACAAAGGCATTAAGCATTTCTACCCTTGTCATGCACACACAGCGATGACCTCACACTTTCCCATAGACGTTAAAGGTGAAGAATGCTGAGGGTGACACACAGTAACCTGTCCGGGCTGCAGAGGACGCCCTCTGGCGTGTCTGTGCATCTCCTGGCAACAGGGCCCTTGTCGGCATGCCAGCACGTGTGTGTCGACTTGCCCGCGTCGATGCCAAGGTTTTTCTGCACGTCAAAGTGTGTCACCGATATTTAGCATGTGGGAGCGGGGTGTGTCATAAAGGTGGAATTTCGTGAAGGTCCTGAGATGCATCGCCAGCCATTCATTCTCCGTGTGTCTGAAGGCCATCTCATTTTAGCATTCCTTGTCTGTCAGAAGGGAGAGTCAAGGAAAGAATCTCAAGTGGGCTTCATAATAAAAGTCTCAGAGTAAAAGCCTTAGTCTGTGCATATTGTGCATGTGCAGGCTTCCTGCTCGGCTCCTTTATGTGATATTATTATCAAGGCACTGATTCCTGATCAGCACCATGCTTCTCATATGTGGCAGATTGATGAGCAGCTTCAGTCTTTCGCTGCTGCCTCCCAGTGCTACATTGGCTTTTTAGAGAATATTGACTGGATGGGGACTTGGCTTTTACTTTGAAGACCTTTCTGATGGAAGCAGTGATATTGATGCATTGACCTGCGCCCTTTCCCCTGGTACCATTCAGGTTATCTTACCGCTAATGGTTCTGAGCCTTGTCACTTCTGTGGCTGGTCACTGGCGGCTGCAGCATCCTAAGACTTTAGACTTTGCACATAATAATGAAGTATGTATGCCGTTATTTACATCATTTCCATAATCTTCAGACTGTATGGTTTTAATGCTTAACAAGCTAGCTGTGTTTATGCACCAGCTGTCCAGTCTGCTGCTGACTGCGACTCGCTGGCTAAAGATTAGGCCTTTCCTCTATGAGTGTAAGCATTTTTAAATCATTAAACCGGCTCTTTTTATGCAGAGATACTGTGGATGTGCCCTCAGACAGGCTAGAACATACATTGCTGTGAGCTTTTTCACTCTCGATGTGGCCATTCGCATTTTTTTAAAAAGTGCTCAGCAGGGAAGCAGAAGATCTCCTAGTTAGGGCACCAACTCCCCCCACCCTCCACCTCACAAACCCTTCTCTCCCCCCACCCTCCACAGGCAGTGAGCACCTACACCGAGCTCCTCCGTGACAACTTCAGGAACAGCAAGCTGAAGCAATGCCTGCTGCCACCACTGGGGGAGCTCTTGTACCTCATTGCCTCTCAGGTAAGCTGTTCTGTGCTGTCATCATGCATATATCGCCCTTAAAGCTGATTTTCCCATTCAGTTCAGCCAGCGAGGATTTGTCAAGGTTGGGAGTGCCAGAATGAGTCCATCCCAAATTGAAGTAAGGCTTGATAACATCCGGAATATGACCTGCTGGCTCTCTCGCTGCTTCTGTATTGCTGACAGTCCTCACTGTAAAATCTATGTGACAGAGACAGTGGGCTCTAGGTTCCAGTTGTTTCCATTTAGCAGGATGTGCTTCCCATCAGCAGTAATCTGCTGTAGAAATGTCAGGAAGTGCTACCTGTCAGATTATGTCATTGAAGTCATTTTGGTTTGATATCAGGACAAGGGAAAATGGGCAGTTTGCAGGAAGAGGTCTTCTGTGCCGGCAGTGTGGCTCTGGTTGGTGTCTGTCAGCTGGCAGTAAGAGCAGGGGCCGCGTCTTGTTGGCCTACACTAGCTTGACCTTGACTTCCTGGAAGATCGTTTAGCTATACTGAGGTTTCAGATACAGTCTGCTAGTACTTTTCTGATCTATCGTGTATAAGGGACCTTGGCTGCAGAGGTGGCCAGTTCAAGGTCTAGAGAGTAAAAGCCCAGACCAAGATTCTGTTTCAGTCAGCCAATTGAGTATGACCTGCCTGCCTAACTACCTACCTACTCGCCTACCTGTCCAAGTTACCGTCTTACTAACCTATCACACACCTACCTACTTACCTACCTACCTACCTGCTCCTGACCTTTGTAAACCTGAAGAACCATGTTTACCTTGTATTGTAGCACTGGTGGACACCACCCCATTTTAGCTGTAAGATAGAGAATCACCCTGCAATCTATCCATCTTCTCACCTGTTAAGTACAGTGCCATGGAGGTTTCTAAAAAACCTGTGCGTCCATCCATCCATCTTCTCAGTGGTTATCCATTTCAGGGCCGTGAGGGTTTCTAAAAAAACCCATCTATCCATCCATCCATATATCCATCTGTCCAGATGTCCAATCCATCTTCTCAGTGGTTATCCAGTTCAGAGCCGTGGGGGTTTCTAGAAAACCTGTCCATCCATCCATCTTCTCAGCGGTTATCCAGTACGGGGCCGTGGGGTTTTACTGACCTGTAGCTGCAGCATAAAGTTGTCGCTGGTAGGAGTGAGCTGCATTTGTAAAGGTGCTCTCCCAAAGCCACGGCATGTCTCTGAAAGTCAGGCTCCTCGTACTCACACTGAAGGGCGCTCTGCCCTGAGGATAAAGCACACACATCGCTGCTACTGAGGGGAGGGAATTAGCAACGGGGGGGCTCAGCTAACCACCGCTGACGCATAGGGAGAAGGAAGCCTCAAGAATGCAGAGGTAAACACTCTGTTTAGGCCTCTGGGCCGGGGCCATGCCAGAACGGGGCGGGGCGGATGCTCTCCCGAGCGGCGCTCCGAAAGCCGTCACTCTGGAAAAGTCTCCGTCAGCCAGGAAGCTTATTTGTGAAGCTTTTGCCATAATGACGACTCGTTTTCTGCCATTTAACCTGTAAATAAGCAGCCCCGCCCTCTCCTCTCTCGCCGCAGGAGGAGAAGAAAGCGCCCCCAGGAGGATTATGGGCCGTCACTGCCGCTTCCTACACCGTGATAACGAGATGCCTCCAGGAACGGGTGAGGGTCCTGCCTGGGGGGGGGGTAGTGTAATGATGGCTCGGCATGCCCTGCAGGCGCACATGGCGGGCGGTCGGGCGGGCAAGCGCCTTGTCAGCACTGTCACGCGCCTCCCTCCCAGCGCAGAGCCGCCCTGTTGTACCACGGTCCCGCCCACCCTCGCTGGCTGCTGGGGGGGATATTCTCCATCAGTCACAGGTTTATAACCAACCCCAATTACCTCATTACCGAGGAGCAGACGAGGCAGACGGGAGAGGTGCCACTCTAACTGCTACTGTGATTGGAGGAGAGCCCGAATGGCTGGACCCAGTGCGCTCTGGGACCCAGTGCGTTCCGGATCGGCCTTACGGTGCCGAGTCTGAGAGTGTCACCAAGCCACATAGGTCCAGCACTAACCTCTGCGAGCGAAGCAGGCCATGAATTATAGAAAGGCAGCCTTCTGCTTGGTATGAAGGGAATCCCATGGGGTAGCCAGTGATGTTTCCGGAAGGTGTCACGCTGCCCCAGAGACCCCTGCGTGAAGTCGAGCAGAACGGGGTGATTCTTCTAAACACGCTCTGCTCTGTGACAGACCATCTTGGTTGCAAAAGCAGTAGCTATCGCTCTAAAATGAGGTTATTTTGTTATTCATTATTTAGCGGAACTACTGCTTCAGCAGTCTGCATAGGATATGGGATATATGGTTAAATATTCAACCTACCTTTTAACTCTGTTTTGGTGAGTGAAATGGTACTGGTTGCCATTAGATACCGGCAGGTTGGATGCACACTGATTCTTAAAGGTGGTAATGGTAACAGCTTTGTGTGCTCTCTGCTGTGAGAGTACCCCCTGGTAACTGGGCCGGTCACTCAGTGCTTATTAACAAAGAAGTATGTGATGCTACGGTGCAGTTAGGCCCCGCCTTCAAGGAGCAGATAGAGCCGGAACTTACTGCACTACCATTGGCATGTTGCTTTTCCAGCATCATTACCATCGTCCCTGATTCGTTATTAAGGCCTGAACAAAAAGAGCAGCCCACCTCCCGAGGCGTGCATGGGGCAGAGTCCTGCAGGCGTGCATGGGGCAGAGTCCTGCAGGCGTGCATGAGGTAGAATTCCTCAGTCCTGTGCAGTAAAGCAGTATGGCAAAACAGGCAGCTTCTGGGCATTTTGGAACTGTAGGAAGAATGCAAACAGAGGTGCGCTTCCTGTTTGTGGGGATCCCCCCCCCCCCCGGCGCTTGGGGGGGCAACCCTGACGCTGTCGGTCACCGCACCGCGCTCCATTAAACATTCATCAGCGAGCACATGAGTGAGCAGGCGGGCAGCGGCGGCTCATTGGTATGCAGGCAGAGCCGCGCGCCTCAGTGACGCCGACGACTGACGCTGCCCCAGCTCGCGCGCTTCTGTCTGAATGTTAACGGCCAATCCAGGGTCGCAGGATCTGAACTCCAAAGGTGGAGCCAAACGGCCTGTTAGGGGGCCTGTGCGTGACCCTCACCCTGACCCTGATCCTGACCCTCCCTCAATTACGTACGCAGTCCAACCGCAGGCAGGTCTCTGCGAGCAGCATTGCCGGGTGACTAAGTGGGGGAAAATCATGACTGAAATCATGACTTCCACTGCTTCTACAATAGCATCTGCAGAAAAATGCAGCTTGGTGCCATTTTCTCTCTGGGGATGATAGCGCAGATCCTGGATAGGGAGTGTGATTACACCATGACCAGGGGGGGGGTGTTCCCAGTGCACAATGCCACTTGTTTTCTAATACCTCCGTTATCAACATACGTATGTATATACACACACACTCGTTTGTATTCATTCTTTGTGGTGACCGTCTATTCATTTCTATGGGAAACATCTAATCCCAACTATGACAACATTAACCCCTAACCAGCCCTAATCTTAACCAAAAGTAACCAAACAAAATACAAGACTGCTCTATTTTTTGATTGCAGTCACAGATTTTTATAAAATTGAGTTTTCCCTTGTGGGGACTGAAAAAATGGTCCCCACGAGGTCAAAATAACAGGTTTTTATTACATTATGGGGAGATTTGACCCCACAATGTAATACACACACACACACGCACTAAGGTCTAGGTGCGTGTATCTCTATGATAATGTAGTCACAACTGCATAAATCAGATGTTTGAAAACTGTCTTTTAAAAGCCGAACTCCAAACAAGATTTTCCGGAATCAAAGCAAAGTTGGTTCCACGCAACATGCAGATCAGATTGATTTGGCTCTTTTTTAACGGGAAGTTGGTGATGAAAGGGTCAGCTTGCTCTGCTCCTCATTTGCATGCTGCTTTCTCTTGGTCCAGGTGTTTCGACGCTTCAAAAGGGGTAATTAGAGAGGGCGGCGGGGTCTCTCGTGCGAAGCGGACGGGACGCCAAGCCGAGCCCTCAAAGCTCCACCTCCAGCCCCCCTCCCCAAATCCATCCTCACCTCTCTTTCTTCAGCTGTCTGTTTTTTATCATCTTTCTGAGACTCTAATGAAACAAATCAATTCCTCTCTTGATGTTAATCAGTATTAATAATGGCCCCAGCGTTTGTGAAAATAGGCACCGGAGAAATAATGGATTTGCTCGAGATTCGGGCGTTGGAACGGACAAGCTTAATGAGGCTAAGGCGGCAGGGGGGGGGGGGGGTTTGCCGGATTTTATTACTCTTGATTTCATTACTCCAGTCTGTCCGCCAGCAGGTTCCCATATTTATGATTTTTTTGGGATGTTGGTGTTAATGAGTATTGGCTGCTGTATAATTAAAAGCCAGCACTCCCCTGTGTGCTAATTAGGCCGCTGTCCTGTTTTGCGTACTGCGCTATGTCATAACAAGCCGTCCCGCTGCTCGCAGAATCAATTAGAGCCCCTCCCCTCCCCGCTCCCTTCCCCGTTCCTCACGTAGCGCCCAGCAGCCGCGTCTCCCCGTCTCTCATTCAGAGCCTCTCCCAGCCTCAGTTTGACAGCTTTGCCTTCCGTCTCCATTTGTTTTTGTCTTCCGTTTCAGGCATGCTGCTGCTTGACTCTAATGCTAACTGCTAACCAGGGGCGCCAAGCGAGTGCAGTGTGACAGTGGTGCTAATGTTAACTGCTAATCAGGGGGTCCAGGCTGGACCCTACTGAGCGCAGCATGACTATTGCGGTTCTGCGGGCAGCCGTTTAATATACCCAAAGAAAGCGCTACCTGATTAGCAGCTTTCACCTAGGCTAACATTATATTACCTAGCCACCTAGATAGCTGTCTCAGAGTCTTGACCATTGGTAACGTAGCTTGCAAAAATAATTACTTTTTTGCTCTACAGAAGGGGCTTTTCCAAAAGCGTCATAGCATAAAGATGAACTTAACCATTACAGAGAGCGTTTGGCGCTACAGAACAGGTGCGAGTTTCCTAAAAGCATCTTGAAAATGATCATTTTAGGCCAATCAGGTAGCTCTTCCTTTATAAATATTAGTGAGCCCTCCCCCGCCATCCTCCATTTTGGAAATTCCCGGTCCTGTCATGAGCAGTGGCCGCCGACGCGCTTCCTGTTTGCCTGGGAGCCGGCGTCGTTTGTCCATGTGCCTGAAGCGAAGCACGCTACGGGGTGAAAGTTCACCAAGGAAAACGGCCCGGATCATTTGCCCGTTTAGCCGTCCGTCAGAACCACCTCGGCCTGACATCCTGTCCCGGGGAAGGCTGCTGTCATCTTTCAAAGGGAACGCTCACCTATGATGTAACACGATGAAATCTCTAAACTCTAAAGCCCCCCACTTTAAAACCTTGATGTATTCTCCCTGATGGATTTTTTTGCTGAATTACAAAGCGTGTGATGAATTGTCTGAATTTCTGCCTTTAATGTTCACTTGATGTTGAACTGCCCTCTTTCTGCACACCCTATAGCTGCAACCCATTGATGGTTCCTCTTTGGTTGCCTTCCTGTTCCTGCAGGAGGAGCTGGTGGTGAATCACATAGCAGCGAAGACGGTGGAGAAGGTGTGCAGCACGCAGTCTCATCACGCCAAGGCCTTCATCACGGGCGACGTCGGGCCCATGCTCTGGTGCCTCTTCACCCATTCCAGCGTGGATCCCCTGAGAGTCACCGCCATCTCAGTGAGCGCCGTGGGATCCGGAATGCATCAGCCCTCAGCCACGCCTGCGACACAGGGGGCAGAAGCAGAGTGACTGGCTAAAATGATGGGGGCAGTCATTCTTATATAAACACTATTTGCCAATATCGAGGGCAGAAAAAATGATAGAAGCGATGTCCATATATCATGCGATGAGTAGGTAATGTAATTATCATGACAGGCCTTAAGTTCTAGTCAGACACGGCATTCACTGCTCCGTTTTTAATATGGGGGGGGGGGGGGGGGGTTGCTGAGCTCTTAATTAATTAGCATTCATCGACCTGTTGGGTAATTAAAGTGTAGGACATCTAGGTAAAACTCGGGACATTACTTAAAGCCCTGGTTTATGTGTTTTATTGTTTCTAAATGAAATCTTTGGCCGACAAATACAAGTAATGGTAAAAAAAGATCTTAATTTTTTTTCTTCTATATAAATCATAAAATGTTTAGTTCGTCATTAATTAGCTGTTCCTAATTCCTAAAGAATTCCTCAAGAGTTTCCCAACTAATGGAATGTTGGTGAATCAAGACTGAAGGACAGTGATCTCTGCTAACATGCCTGGTATAATGTGAGTTTAACAGGTTCAGGCAGTGGCTAACTGGGGGCAATTAATCCGCAGCGGCCCCCCCGGGGCAATCAGGCTGGTTACGGCAGCCTCCCCAGAAGCGGGGAGTGTTTTGTGCTCCTGAGCTCCCCCTTATGGCTTTGAGCATAGTGTTCCCAGTCCCCACCCCCCAGTGTTCACCCCCACGCTCCGTCTAAGCCCCCTCCCCCCCAGAACATCCTCCCATTCTAAAGACCTTGCTCCCCCCCCAGGCCCTCTGCAGAGCGACACGCCACTCCCCAGCCGTCTTCCAGAGCGTCATCGACCAGGCGGGGCTCCCCACCGTGCTGGACGGCCTGACCTGCAGCATCAGCCGCGTCCAGCAGCACCTGCTCACCCTCTTTGCCGCCATCCTGTCGTCCGGAGTCAACGTGCAGAGGCTGGTTCAGGAGAGGGTGAGTCCGGAGCGGCCTGCCCCGGGTCCTAACGCCCGCCCGCTCTGGGCAGGGAGGCTCTGCCTGTTCCCCTCTCATAAGCACGGTCAGATAATGAGGCCTAAATCTCATATGCATAAAGCTACAGGAAAGCCAATGAAATTCTGGATGGTGCTACACAGAACAAGAGAGAGAGTGTGAGAGTAGGTGGGAGTAAGACAGGGAGGGGGAGGGAGAGGGGAGTGAAAGAGAGAGGGAGGTGAGGGAAGGAGAGAGGGTGGAAAGAGAGATCTCCTTCTGATGCTCACTAATGGAGATTTTTTTTTTTTCTGATACAGAGGGAATACGTTTAATGTTCCCTCCTGCTTTTATCTATATTTCCAGTGATGAAATCTTCACGGCCGGCTGTTTTTAATCAGTAGTTCATACATCTCACTAATTTCATTATTATCTATGTCTTCCTAAATATGTTTTCTTCACATGTAATTTATAGACTTGATGCATGGGGTGAATTGTCTGTGATGGTTTAAAAAACATCAGACACGTTTTGTGCTGTATGCTCAGTAAGGCAGGCTGTCGGTATGATATTTCTGCAGTTCAGTTACCTAGTACATAATCGCAGGGAGACAGCAGTAAAACCCTAACAGATCCTCTCTGCTTCAGTCATACAGCATTTTTATTGCTGTTACTGTCTGTTATGTGGAAACAACATCCTCTGCTGATCTGGCCTTGAAGTTGGTCAGATATGAAATGTCATGCTTAAATAAATGCCGTCCCCATTTACACATCCGGGATCAACATGAAATCAGCTGAAAAATTAGCTCATCAGTTGGAATTATAAAGGTTTGTCGCATGTAGTGCAGGACCGGGTGACTCCGCGTATCGTTTTCCAGAATGTCGGCCTGTGCACCCGGAGTCGCTGCTTTCTGTAGCTCTCCTTGGGGCAGGCCGCTGTTCCCGTGCCTGACGGCTGTTCCCCCGCCTCCGATCTTGCCCTATCCCTTCCCTCCTGCCGCACACAGGAGCTGGTGCTGCGGGTCTCGCGCTGCCTGGAGAGCCCCTTCCCGGCGGTCCGAGCGAAGGCCTTCCTGGTGCTTCTGCAGGTCCTGCTCCACAACCGGGAAATGCTGCTGTTGTGCTGTAACTCCAGGTACCATCTCCCGCCGGGCGTGCGGCCCGTTATCCGGATGCCAGCCTGGCCGGGAATTCACAGCCGGGTCCGAGGAACGCGCTGCTTTCGGATTCCCTGCGGGATGTGAATTATCTGCGGCCGTATGGGTTGGTTGAATATACCTCTTAAAAAATGTGACACTGGGAGTTTCTACTGGAAAATATTTGGTCCTCCATGACCTTAATAGTTTATATCATGTAAATAAAAGAATAATTAAATGGGTTTCCTCAAATGACTTAATGGCGAGAGTAATAGATCATTGTAATACTCTGTATAGATTACAGTGGAAAAAGATAAATGAAGTCCAATTTACTTTGAATTTTCGTAGTTGCTCCAGTATTATCACAGGGAATGAAGTCCTTTTGAAATTAGTAAGCACCCAGGCTTAAATCAAATATTAAAGGAAAAAAATGGTGATTCGGCGAGGTTGATTTAAGTTTCTTCCCCCGTGCCCCTTTTTGGCGTAGGGGCCCCCAGGGATGTTGCTGAGAACATGGGATGAACAAGCGTGTCTGTCACCGTGCCCGATGCTGCTGGTGTCAGGGCCGCTCTGTTAACGACGACGAGTTCATTCAGGCGCTCTTTGTTCCAAGGGTTTGAAGTCTGTCTTTGGAGCAAGAGGCCTGTGGCCCATTTTAGCAGTGGTTATATTTTAAAGCAACAGCGAAAATGCATTAGAGAAGCTTGTATACCTGGACTGGAAGGTTCTGGAAGAGTTTCAGCTGTACAGGAGTCGACTTCGACTTGAAGGCACCCAATCATAATAGCAGGGGAAACCCCATGATCGCGAAGAGGCTGCAGCCAGAGTGAGGCTGGGCCGACCCCCATGAATTCCCCGAGGGTGGGAATCTCGGATGTATGACTGGGGGGGGGGTGGGGGTGGCGGCATTTGGCTCAGCGAGCTCCCTGTGGCTGTGAACGGAACATCACTGGTTCCAAGCCTGGGACTACTGTGTGGCCCTTAGCCCCCGATTGGAGAAGCGCCGTAGGCTGGTTAATCCTGAACTCGCACCCCTGTTGTTTGTGTCTCATCCAGGGAGTAAATAGAAAAGATGCATCCCAATGTCCCTGCACTCAGACTCATACAAAAGGCAATAAATTATCATTTCAAAATTTGTTCTTCCAAAGCTGCATGCAGCTTTGTGTTCTTCAGCTAAATTGGTTGACTAATTGACTCTTCATCATCACACACAGAACCCCTCGCGAGTCCTGTGACCAGCTTGGTTAATACGAGCCTGTAAACCTTTGTGGTAACTTGGCTAGTTGTTTATAAATACAACCCTAATTGCTATTCTGTTGAATTTTCAATCAGCTCTTAATGACCCTGTATGGAGATGCCCAGTATAGCTGATACATGTGGTTTGTGGTCATGTGATGTATGTGAAAGCGTGTGCATGCTACTCTGAAAATGAGAGCGTGCTTGGGAATGTCTGCAGGAAGGGCTCTTTAACCTGCTTCACGGATACACGTTCTGGCAGCATTCCCGTTAGCACTGGAAATTCCCGTCTGTGTAATGACTAGATCCAGCCTCATGCACGCTGGCTCCGGCTGTGTCGGAGCTCTAATGGTAAGCCGCCTCCGCCTGGCACTGTAGGCTCTATAAGAGATGCCATATTTAATGGAAAAGGGCCATTGACTGGAACAGACAGAAAAGGCTTTTTCTTAAACATGAATTCTTGGTCCAAATCGAATTTGAGTTCTGGTTACATGTCTGCCAATCTGCTGATATGGCCTCCCCTGGAACCTGGGAATTTGAAACTTTGATTATCTATTCCCACATGGTCTGTGCCTGTCCTGCAACCTGCTGCCCCCCCGCTCTG
>JAODJU010000138.1:5891338-5902796 GCA_026776725.1 Gnathonemus echidnorhynchus | reverse complement strand
TTGTGAACCTTCACCGTTCCTGTCGGCTGAACATGGAGAATTTCTGGAAGCCCCCCCCCCGCCCCCAGCCTGTGACAGCCGCATTTGGAGAAGGGAGGGTTCCTCCAAGGTCTCTTTTGGAGGAAACCCCGTGGTGGCCTTTGTGGAGTCTGCCTTCTGCATCCTGTGAAGGTCTCTTCCAGGCCAGTATAAACCCTCACGTGCTGGCCGGTTCCCAATCCGGGCCACGTGGAAACGTGGCCGATTTTCTCTGCTTTTCTCGCCGCCTGGAGAGCAATAATTTTCCCATGTTATCAGGCCATGTCTGGGCCCTTGGATATCCTGTCTGTTTCATGTCTGCCTTCCTCAAAGCGCTTCTTCTTAAACTGGCTTATCCTGAGTGGCCGTTATGAATTGAGTAATATCAGCTGACACGGCCTGTTCACTTAGGGTGGGATAATTCAGCCCGTGTGACAGGTTCTGTTATACATGCAGCTTTCGAAGGGCACCCAGTGAATGCAGCCGCTTTCGGCTGAATGTACTGGCTTTTCAAATCAGAAGTCCTCCGAAAGAAGTTAAAGGTTATGGAAGACTTTATTAGATAAGCAGCCTAAAATATGGTGATTATTCTTTGGTTTGAAAAATGGAGAGGTTAGTGTTTTCCCTTTCATGTCTTTTTTTTTTGATTTACTGTGTCATGAATCGCTAAGCGTTTCGATTAAGGGGTGAGGTTTTAAAGACCATTAGCGCTATAACAGCCGGATTTCATTACATTCCTGATGGCTTTAAGTGGATTTATTGTGTCTGAGTGGCAGTCTGAGGGGACGGATGGTATTAATTCTGCTATAGGTCCAGTGGTCACTCAGACACATGCATATAACTAAATAATAGTGCTTCAGTTTCCATGCCTATAGCGGCACTAAGCATTACATTCACTGGCTGTGTTTGTTGTCACCAAATGCTTATTTAGGCATTATTATGAAGGTAAGAAATGACAAGTCCCCTCCCAACTTCCTCCCCGTTAATATAAGCATGAAAAAAGCAGTAATTTTAAAAGGTGGTTCATTTCTGCCTGCCGTTTCTGAACCAGGGGGTGTTACTGCAGCCTCAGCTGGATTGAGCGCATCAGTGGGGCCACGGTAAATGAACGGCAGCGGGGATGAGAGCACAGAGCTGAGTGGGCAGTTTCTCTGATCAGCCGAACGCTTGTGAAATTATAGCACTGTCTCTTTTTTTTTTTTTTTTTTCCCTCCCTGGCAGCCGTAAGAACACGGGAAGCTGAAATCCCAGCTGCCAAGCCTGTCAATCCCTGTCATTAGGGCGCTGCTGGAATTCCTGCAGCATTCCAATTATACCCTGATGAAAGCCTCCGGCCCGCCGTGCCGAGCGGGAGAATAAGCGTGATCCGCCTCTTTCCGCGCAGTCCTTCCTTCATTTGCCGTGGATGTGGTCCAGCCGCCCGGCCCAGTGAAACCGCTGTGCAGACGCAGCGACGGTTCCGTGGCGTATGTCTGCGGTCCGGGTTTCGAATTGTGCTTGGCTCTCCGCTGCCGTGCTGTCAGAAGTGACCGCCGAGGACACAGAGTCCCGCCCGGCGCTAAGCGACAAACATGACAAGTCATTATATCGGAGCGGCTCTGTTGGAACAAATCAATCAGGCACGGACAGCGGGGGCCACCGCGGGGGCTGACAGGGCCGCCGTCATTCCACGCCACCGGCGCCGCGTTCCGCTGGTTCTCCTCGTACCGCTCGGCTGACACGCTGTACCTAATGGCCGGCATGGACGATTGCGCGTCAACAGCGAGATAAATCGCAGCAGGGATGCGACGCTTCAGCTGAGTCTGGTGACACTGCCCACCTGCGCATACACACCCGCGCCCATCCTTCACATTTCCTAGAAACCAAGCTCGGAAATCACAGGCACCTGTGACACCTTTCAATGGCCCTTTGAATTCTGGAAATGAATAAAGCGCACATACACTCCCTTATACCTCTACCTGATGTATGGGGAATGAAATATGAAACCGTATTCATTTCTTCTTTGTTAAAGTATCTGTAATAATGGGGGGAAGATCAGAGATGCTGAATCGATGACAGAAGCGGTGTTTGGGCTTTTAGATGGCTGATGCACACGCGATTGACGTCTGAAGACTGATAATTGTGGCTTTAATTCGGCTTGGCTTTAATTTGTATCTGTTGTTGCTATGATGAGGGATTGTCAGTCAGAGGCATATTTCCACTTTGATCTTTATGCGCTGAATGACTCTGATGGCTTGTGAGTGACCCAGAGCTGACTGCCGTCAGATCTGTGGACTGCGGGGCTCTATAATGACCCATTTAACATGAGCCTGACGCAAGTCCCTCGTACTTGCCCCTCCCCCCCAGCACCATTTAGTTGGGTGGGGGCGGGTGAGACTATCATTTTCTTTCGTGTGGTAACTGCTGTGTAAATCTCTGCCTTTCTCCAGCAGCCCTAACCATCGTCCCGCGATGACGCGCAGGGCGATACGATCCATCCTGACCCGTTAGCCTGTATGCTAACTGTCACTCGCATTCACATAGTGATCAATCTCTCCATATTTAAAACTGAAATTCTCAATGCAAAACTTGTTTCCCTTTACATGCGTATACAGGTTTTCCTTGCGGTGCGTGACTCTCCCTGTTCCGGTTGTTAAGAGGCTTCATCGAATTTTAAAGTTTTAATCTGCACCTGGTATCACAGCTGCCTGAATTCAAAACAGATGAAACATAGAGACTATAGCTGGGGCATCAACATGACAAACAGGAGCCAAAGACTAAAGCCGCATTCACGCGATGCTGCATTTCACATAGAATTAGCATCCGCAAAGCTGATCGAGGCCTTGGCTGGGTTTCAGATCATCTTTTAAATGCCAGGTGCAGCTTTTCACCTGAACGAGACGCTCAGTGGGTAATGCTGAGCCGTTAATGTGCATTTTGCGGTGTTTGAGTGTCACGGAGTGTCGCAGAGTGAGCCTCACGCCGTCATGGCGCTCACTCCCGCGCCTTGCCAGGCGGCTGAATGGTGACGTGCCCCCGTCCCGCATGCAGGTTGGTGATGTACATCGAGAGGGACGTCAGGAAGGCCGTGCCGGGGACGGAGCAGCCAAGTGCCAGTCAGCACCTGTCGAGATGTCTACAACTGCTCATCCGTCACATCGTCCGGGAGCTGCCCGCCGTTCTCGGTGAATTAATCACATGACAGGATGATGCCCCCCCCCCCCTTCTCGTTAATTGCACCCCTAACGGTGTGATAAAGTGTTCAGCCAATCCACCACGACTGGGCCCTCTTTCTCCATTTGGCTTCTCACATCGTGCCTGTGCGCATTCCTGTATGTGAAGTTTAACTGGTAGCGCCTAACTTGACAGGCCACAAATAATACATAGTACAATAGTACAAGTGAAACTAGAAGCTGCACTGATCTCATGTTAATTCATCATTAATGAATCATGACACATGTTTTATTTCATGCAGTTTCTATATTTGTTTCTATATCTGTGATTTGTACTTCAGTAGTAACTGAGTTATTACTAAGTATTTGTGTCCCATCAAGTAAAGTGTTACCGTTTAAACTTTTACTTCCCTCTGCGTAAACCTAAATGGTGCTTTTAGGCAGTGCTGTGGCCTAAATAAAGCAGCATGAGCAGTACAGCTAAATATTTCCTCATTTGGTGATTCTTCATGGTTCTGTGTCCCACAGACGACATCCTAGCTGCGCTGGGGAGCGTGGCGGGGCGCAAACATCCATCGACTGCGCAGGCCAAGCAGCTGAAGCAGTGTCTGCCTTTGGTCTCGGTGGTGCTGCAGATACTCACCTCGCAGGTGAGCTTTCCGCGCCTTCGTCTGCTCGTCCGCAGCCAGAAAGCCACTTAGGAAGGCGTGTTTTCAGCACGATGAATCAATCATTCTAAGGGTCTCTAAAGAGCGATGGGGGGGGGAATCAACTCCATGGCGGAGAAGCGGAGGGTTTCTGCAGTGATATCCCTCCATAGAAGCATGGCTGACTGAGTACGTGTTCACACCGCATGCGTTTGCTGATAACGGGTCTTATTGTCTATCCCTAAAATCCGAACGGAAGGGAAATTAGCTAGGCTAAAGCCGGCCTAGTTTTGTCAGTCAGAGCAAAGTTTCTCTGTTGGCTTTGCCTCTGAGTTCCGGTACATTCCGCAGTATCGTAGTAGAATGATTGCCAGTCGCCAAACAGTGTGAAATTGCATTTGCTGCTGACATATTCATTTCAGCACGACTGAGTATGAAGGAATCCTTTGCTCCAGCGAGATGTTTGTCTCTGCGCTGTGTGAAAACTCTCTAACTCTGCACGCCGCGGTGATTTTCCATGGAGCCTGAACGCTAGTGCGGGTCCAGCTGCCTGTTTTAAACGCTCAAATGTGGACGTGATGCGTTTGCTTTGCCTGGGTTTATATGACCGCATTATGCTGACCGTAAAGAAGACAGACTGCTGTGTGGGGGAGGGTGGCCTGAAATGGCCAGACGGGTGGGAAAATTAGCCTGGGGGATGGTGATAAATCGATGAGTAACACGGTAATGATGCGGTAATGTTAACGATTCTCTCGCCTATGAGCGACACGTATCATGCTTACAGTCCAGCAGTATAAATATCGCACTACTCAGTCAGCTAAATAATGGCTTCAAATCACACCTCAAGTGTTCGCCTTAAATGTCCGCATGTAAAAGCCGTGATTAGGGTAAGACAGAGCTGGAGACAGCAAGCAGTTTGCCGTGCATTTGCTAACTGATATTAACTGCTAGGCCTGGGGCTCAAGGTCAGGTCTGCTGTGCGAGTGTGTGTGTGTGTGTGTGTGTGTCTGTCTGTCTGTCTGTCTATGCGTATGTGTGTCTGTGTGCGGGTGTGGGTGTATTCACATGCATTTACGTGTGTGTCTGACTATCTGTGTGCATGCACAGTGTGTGTGTGATTGTGTGTGTGTGTGTGTGTGTGTGTTTCTGACTATCTGTGTGCATGCACTGTGTGTGTGTGTGTGTGTGTGATTATGTGTGCAAGTGTGTGTGTGTTTCTGACTATCTGTGTGCATGCAGTGTGTGTGTGTGTGTGTGTGTGTGTGTGTGTGTGTGTGTGTGTGTGTGTATCCCAGCCTCCTCTGAACATGACCTTGCCTGAGCTGCTGTTTATCAGATGGACCTTGTGGTGCCGGTAGCCAGTTCTCTCTGCTTCCTACATGTCCCTGGGCTTTGCAGGAACCACACTGATTTATTCACACAATTATCTTTTATAAATCAGAAAACTCAAATTATCTCCAGCTTAAGCTACTGTGGGCAAAAAACAAGATGAGATCACCATTCTTTGCTCTTTTAGAAGAATCCTCCATCTGTTGGTTAGAAACACAGGGAGCTCTGTCACAGTACGGCTTAAATGGTGCTGTCGGTGGCAGGCCTGTAGCCAGAAATGCATTTCAGGGGTATCCGGCAGCCCTGCTAATAGGCGCCACTCTGTAGGGCAAATTTTGAGCTTTGAATTGTACTACTTTATTATTATTATTATGTGGTTGGTAGCATACACAGTTTGCAGATTTCCCTGCCCAAATACACCTCATTCAGCTCACCAACTAATTACCAGGTTCAGCACGTGTGTTTGAGCAGGGAAATGTGCAACTGTGCTTAAGACTGACCCTCCAGGGTCGGAATTGGGGAACCCTGGTTTATTGCATTGTTATGTGGCTGGTCTGTGGGGGCGTGGCCTCAGAACAGCACTCCCATAACAATGAAACTCCAAGCATTTATTGAATCTACTAATATGAACAAATGAATATCATATTTATATAGTGCTTTTTAAGGCACTGCTCCTTCACCCACGTGGCTCCTGTGCTCCTAGACGCGGCCCTGCTCCTTTGGCCACACATCTCCCCTCTCCTGCCCAGCTGACCCCTTATAAGCACACCGATGTCCAGTCAGTGCCACGGCTCAGCAGAGCCTTAAGCACAGCGTTTTTGAGACGGTGTCTCCATTCTAAACAGCCTGCGGTATGTTTTCTTCTGGAAATGGGGGATGCTGTTTTTTTTTTCTCCCAGGTTCGTTTCTTTGGCAGTTATAATGGTGGACATAATCATAGCAGCGGTGTGCTCCCAGATTACCATGCAGAGTCTCTGCTAGCGTGTGGAAAATGAGCACAGCCGCGATGTTCCGGGGAGAGCGGTCGCAAGCTGACTGACTCTAAGTGGGTCATACTAACCCTTCTCTGTCTTATCTCTGCAGATATTCAGACCTCAGGTGGTGACAGAAGATTTTCTCTGCAAATTTGGGGCACTGCTTGTAAGTTGGACTAGTTAAAATATTACAGCGGTTTCGGTTTTGCCCGAAGCTATCGGCAGACGGGTGTTGGGAATAGACGATACTCCCTCTGCGGGTGACTGGACTCTTCCTGTGTTGCTGTCTTGCTCTGTTTCATTTTTAGAATTACATTAAATCTGTGGAGTCCTGTGAGACCAGCCTGGACAATGCGATAGGTTAGTACTTTATGAACCAGAAGAGGGTGTGTTTACTGTAATGCTGTCCCCGTATTCCTGCAGCTCAAAGAACATGTGAACATGAGTTTTTGCTCTCTTAGTGTCTTGATAAGCCACTGATATGAAATTCTCCACTGAACTTTTAAGCTTCAATGCACATGTTAAGGCTATCGGTCTAGTGAGCACAGATTGAATTGTTTATGATCGATTACTGACCCATAGCCCTTTGAATTGCTTGTCGTGATTTTAACCGTTAAATTTGACTGAGGATTTTGGAGACCAGCTTCATTCGCTGGACGGTTTCTCATTTCCAGGACAGATGGCCTCAGAGGAGCTTATTAGGAACACACTGTCAGCCGTGGAGGCCATTACCCAGCATGCCGTGCTGCTGACGCCCCATTACAGCACTGTAAGTGAGCCCCACGGAGGCCCGGTGCAGGACCGATATAGCTGCGGGTTCGAGCCCTGCAGGCCCCCCCCCATCGCGAGCCGCTGCCAGGCCTTCACCGTGGCTCTCCATTTGGCCTTGTGGGAGGGACCAGAGCAGCAGGGTGTCATCATAAACACCCCTTTTACCTTATGCCTTATTAAACTGTGCACAGTCAAAAAGTTAATTTTTATAATTTTTTAACTACTGTTATATATAAAGCAGCCTTCAAAGTTAACGGTCTGATGCACACAATAAGATTATTACTGGTTATTAAGCAGGCAGCTTCTGCAGATGTGGATTAGCTGCTACTTTGGTAGCCAGTTCAGAAGCCTTCAAGGTCGACGCGCTTAGCGGGAGGGAGACCCGTTCCTGTGCTGCGGGGGCACAGGCCTGGAGGGGACGGCCTTGTTAACATGGCCGCGCGGTGAGGCCACAAGCCGCCGCTCTTCCTCTCTGCCTGCTTCTGTTTTTACCTCCATCCACACCCCCCAGCTCACACTTCTGCCCTCCATAGCACCTCTGCAGGTGTTGCTAATGAGTAAAAATGCCCCCGAAAAAGGTGCTGTCACTTTCACACTGCAGCCCTCGGTGCCGCGAAGATCCTATCTGGCTGATTGAAAAGTGTCAGGAAAAGTGTGCCGTGTTAGTCATGTGTGCATGGTATCAGGTGTGTGTGCATGGTATCAGGTGTGTGTGCATGGTATCAGGTGTGTGTGTGTGCATGGTATCAGGTGTGTGTGTGCATGGTATCAGGTGTGTGTGCATGGTATCTATGCAGATTTAAGGCATGTGTGAGGTGTCAGGTATGTATGAGTTGTCAGATGAGTGTGCAGTACCACCTAGTAAAGACAAAGTGTGAGGTAACCAGCAAACAGAGCAGTGATGTGACTGCAGGCCAGGCGCTCTTTGTGGAGGTTTTTAAATTTACAGTAAAATCACTTTAAAACACAGAGTCCCCCACCTGGGAGCTGGGTGTTTCCACACTGGGCACCTGGCCGTGACTGACTTAGGTCTCCGTGTGAAGGCGTGAGCGCTCTGACCGCCGCTGGGGAGATGGTGCCCGTGAGCACCCCTCCGAGGTACGCAGATGCCCGCCGGCAACTGCGCAGACAGAGTCTACATGGCTTCCTGGAGCAGGCGCAGATGCAGACTGCAGACACATTGCTAACGTGGAATATTTATGATCGTTTTTATGGAAACGTGGAACAAACAGTGGGTTCAGAGAAAAAGAGAGACGGAGAGAGAGAGAAGGAGAGAGATCATATACAGGCTTTTAACTGTACAACAGGCTCTCTCTGATCAAAGGGCAGCGCCGGCCAGCCACTCGGACATGGGGGGGCGTTATTACCGGCTAAATGAGCTGTTCTCATAAGAAGACTATATCCTGTCAGGGGGCACGGGGGGAGGGTGCAGGAAATGAAGGCATCACTAGGGTTACAGTGATACTGTGTTTCTCCGCAGGTGGTGGATTTCATCCTCCCCCCTCTAGCTTCTCTGGCGTTCAGCAACAATGGTGAGGGAGCCACGGTGTGGGGGGGGTGGGGGGCGTATCCGCGGGCGTGGGGGTCGGGAGGCCGTGAGTCCGGGCCGCGTGTGAGTCACCTCTGCCTCGCTCGCAGTGGAGTGGAGGATCGTCAGCCTGAGGGTACTGTCAGAGGTCACGCTGACCCTACTGGGCCGGGAGGAAGAGGAGCAAGGGGAGGAAGAGGAGGACAGGGCCCCAGCACCAAGCAGCAGCCTGCTGGCCCTCATCACCAACACCCTCCTACCACAGTGAGACTGCCAACTAACGCTCACCACTAGGGATGCCACCCAATTCTGTACAGTTCCTGGAAACCCACTCATTGGCCAATAGTATTACACAACAACATTCCAAAGGGCGGTTTAGGTCTGTTTGAGAAGGAAATTATAATCCCACATGACAGTGTAATCTCCAGTATTTTTAAAACATTGATAGGTGCTTATTTGCTCAGTAATGTAATAGCATTTTCTATTAGTTATGACCCCATACCTTACACCTTCACTTTTTACGTAAAATAGCCTGTACAGGACAGATGACCATAATCCAAGGTGTTCCTAGAAAATCCTGGACGCTGTCCCTGTCTATCTCCCATTCCCTGTCTCTGCCTCTCGTTTCTAATTTTTCTTTATTATTATTAAATAAATAAAGCATGCTATAAAGTGGCATGACCCCCAACAATCACCATTAGCTGCTAATTTCCGTCACTGTGCTTGAAAGGAGCCAAATGACAAGGGCCAGCTTTGCAGACACTTGTTGCCATGCCGATAACGCCACCTTTGGAGGTGACTGGCTCCCCGACATATCAGTCGCCCCGCAGAGCGTGCGGAAAATGCTCCTCCACAGCTCCTCCGCTTTCTGCGTAATAGGAGTTTTCCGCTTCCTCACCCTCGCAGAACACTGTTTTCCCATTTCCCCTGCCGTCCAGTAAGGAGGAGCTGAGATGTCGGCCCTGTTTGCTGCCTCACACCATGTCGCTTTCTCCCTCCTCTGCAGGTTTGGGTCCTCGCTCCTGGAGTCGGACCCGCTGCCTGTCTACGCCCTGAAGCTGATGGTGTCGCTGACGGAGCACAGCTCACTTGTCAACAGGTAAAGGCACCAGCTCCACCTGGGCCCTCTGCTGAAATGAAACTATAACTAAAATGGTCTATATCAGTGGTTCTGGTTTTTGCACTGCAACCCAATTTTTACCATGTCAGCTCAGTCATGAGACCCTATATCAAGTATACGTTAAAAATAATGGTATGATCAAGCACGCAGTGCACTCTGCAATTTACGGCAGTCAATGCCTATCGCACAAATCTGATTGGACGTGCCAGTGACTTCTAAACATCTGTGGTTGGGCTTCTTGGATCGCTAGTGTTTTCACTTATTTTGCACTGAGCATGACCAAGTCCCGTTTATATAGGTTAATTCTAGGTTTGAGGCTGGGAAATCTGATCGTGGATCAGCATGGGAGCTTGCTGGTTTTAAAATGCTTACATTTCCAATTCTGCCTTCCTCTTCTCCCTGGGCTGTTGAGAGCTTGGGGCCCCCTGTGGTAAATGCAGGGACCTTGGGATCCTCAAAGCCACAGTTTGGGCTAACCAGTATACTATCTAAGACAGCTCTGGCCCTTTTTAAAACAGCTAGCACTGCCTTATTTACTGGAAGACATCTAAATATGACTGCAGACTGTCTGCACAGATGTCTGCCCCCCTCCAACCCAGGTAACTGAAATGGCCCCAAAACTCACAGTTTATGCTGACCAGCGTACTAAACCCCCACACTGCTAACAACTAGCACTGCATAGTCAATGGAGGATTTCAACCAGAAATGATCATGATGATAATAGCCCCCACCAAGGTATCTGAAGGGGTCTTGCGCCCCAAAAACCACAGTTAGCCAAATCCAGTGTAGTATATAAGACAGCCCTGGGCATTAATAACTAGCACTGCCATAGGTACATGGACTGCTTTCACAAGCTGGGGGACATCGCTCGGGGCCCTCCTGAGACCCAGGGCCCCTAATCCCAGGCCCAGTGGGCCAAAGCTGTAACCCACTCATGTATACAGGTGAGAGTGAAGCTTGGGGTCAATGCGTAGGGTCAGCCATCGATCCAGCACCCCTGCTCAAGGGCCCAACAGTGATGTGGTTACTCTGCCAAGTATAGGATGCGAACTGGCGACTACCTGATCAGTGTCCCTACCGTGTCCTCCTCGGAGGATTAGGAGGCCTGCTGGGCAGTGCCGTGTGAAGGGCCATCTTCCCCGTGGTCAGTGTGCTGGGGAGTGGGAGTAGCCATTAGCCTGCCAGTGAAATCGCAGAGCTTGTGTGTGCAGCCTCTTTAGTGCAGTGAGCGTGTATTCCGAACCCTGCGCCATGTGAGGTCACCCCCGCCAAAGGCATGTAGAGCTGAGTACCAATTCTGCCGCTTGCTCCCTGAATTATTCATCCTGAATGTATCCATTAGAAATGACGGCTGTTTAATGTTTGACTCCGGGGGATGGATCGAGTCGTCGGCTCTCCTTAAAAGCGACGTGGTAGAAGTTCTGCAGCCGTGCGTGGTTATGGTCATATCGGGGTCATGCTGTCTTATAAAGGACCATAGGGATCACCTCTGCGTTTGCACAAAGTCATTATTATTATTGTGGCTGGTCAGAGGGTTATTGAGGGACGGGGGCTGGGCCGCTAAGATTTGCGGGGGCATCCCAGCGACCCTCTAGTCGTAGACAGAGGATCCGAACCCCCTGATTCACGCTTCCTTCATCATTATTATTATTATTATTATTCTGGAGGATTCCTTTATCCAGAGTGATGCTTAATGTGTCAGAATCTAATTTCACTAAGACTCTCTGAATGACTCAACAAGCTGATCTCCGATGGGAGTGAGTGTCGGCTCTGAGCCCCGCCAGCCGCTGACCCTACTTGGCCTCGCACTGCATCCTTCACTGCCTCTCCATCGCGCTTCTGTCTGCATTTACTGTCGCAATTTATTCCCGAGCTGTAGGCGGCATACAGCTCCGGGCTGGCTGTACCACCCCCCCGCC
>JAODJU010000138.1:5877049-5890496 GCA_026776725.1 Gnathonemus echidnorhynchus | reverse complement strand
CCTCCCTGCACCTTGTGGACCTCGTGTCGCTCCATATGCCTCAGACCGCCTAGTGAGCTGTCCTGGCCTGGCCCTGCTCCACAGACCAAGCTGCTAATGGGCCATGTGAGCTGGTTGTACCTGTTTCCATTACAGACTTAATCTACGTGGCTTGTTGTTGACCAGTATCTGTCAGGTCAAACAAATTGGAAATATAAAAGAATAAGTTCTGTTCTGTGATTCAGTACAAATAAAATCACCAAATTGCAGCTCCCTGCTCGTGCTCCTCTCTCCCCTCTCCTCACTCCCCATTCTTTTCTCCTCTCCCTTCTTTCCCCTCTCCTCTCACCACTCCCTTTTCTCCTCTCCCTTCTTTCCCCTCTCCTCAATCCCTTTTCTCCTCTCCCTTCTTCTCCCCTCTCCTCTCACCACTCCCTTTTCTCCTCTCCCTTCTTCTCCCCTCTCCCACCTCCTCACACCCTTCTCCTCGCTCCTGCATCACACCCTGCCTGTACAGTACTGCTCCCCAGCATCATTGCTCTGAGATCCTCTTCTCTGCTCCATCACTCTGAGCTCCTCTCATTACTTTGGCTTCAGAACAATCAGATTTGTTGTGTGCATTTTCTTTTGTAGTTCTGAAATTTATTTTTAGATTATGAAAATGGATAGATGGATGGTGTGTTTTTTTATTTGGAATATCTTCAGTTTGAGGGCTGGTAGAAAAAGTAATGAGGTGCAGCATTTGAAGTGGACTGGGAGGTGAATGAGAACCTGGCATGGCTCTGCCTCAGTGGACGAGCTACTGTGCCCCCTGACTGGGTGCCACAAGCCGCCACCATTGAACTATGACGCCTCACATGGTACAGGATTGAAGTATACTGTCTGTGTCTATGATTATACGGTGAGAGTACGCAGTTCAGAGAGTGCATTTCCTGCGGACAGCTGAACCCGGCTCTGGGGTCTCATTCAATATAAACTTTAGTTTGTCTTTGTTGACCCCTAAATATAAATATATAAATATGGCAGAATAATGGAAAGTACAAAAATAACTGCTCTCAGCGGTGTTCAGATGTCCTATTGTGTCTATTAGAACAGAGACTGTAATTGTTCCTGAAACAATAGGTCTGTCAATACAGGTGGAGAAAGGCTATTTCCACTAAAAGCATGATTCTGCATTACCCTGGGGTCTCGTCCTGAACTGCCCTTTTCATCAGAAAATTCGGCAGACAGCAGCAGACACGGCACATACGTTTGCTTAATGGAGATTAAACGTGCGACTGGATGTTCACAGCTGAATCTCCTCCGCCCCTCCCCGAAACCCTCCCCTCCTGCCACCCCCCTCCTCTGCAGGCTCATTGAGGAAAGCCCTCTCCCACCGCTCATCTTTCAAGTCATCTCGGTAAGTGGCCCCTGAGATCCCAGCCCTGAAACACAGTGAATCCGGGCAAACGCAGCAGCCCCCATCAAACACGGCCCCCCCACACCGCTTTCTGTTATGATGTGTCAGCCCACGGCCGTCTTTCACAGGCTCTGATAAATCTTGCGACGTGTGATTTACTCGGACGGCCTTCATCGGCCCAGTCGTAACTTATGATGAAACCTTGCAGAACACTAAATCCTGGCGAGTCCAAACATCCGAACAGCATTTGTTATTATTAAGTTATAAGTTATTATTTTGGTTTTTCCTGGCCTCACTGGATTGCTGCGCAGATGCAGCCAGGTGCGACCCGCTCCCTCTGAGGATGTGTCCCACGCAGGAAGGGAAGAGCCTCTCTGACCTCGGGCCCGTTTGTTCAGCCCAATGTTCCGTGTCTGGCTGCATCTCTGTGCCTGTGTCACGAAGGCGCCTCATTCACTAAAAAGCTGTTTCTAGCGTCAGCCTCACTACTAGATGCTCGTTGAGTGTGACCAACCTAAAGCCGTCATTTGTGGTGCTTGGAAGGAACCAACTCTTTATGTGACTGCCTTAAATGCTTAGTTGTCACTTTCAGGTGAGTGACTCTGTGGCGAAAATTGGACGGTTTAGGTTCGGGGAACCACAGCTGAGTTTGCTGGGTCACCCTCAGGTTACTGATCATCTCAGTGTGAGCGTCTCTAATATAAACGTATAATGGGTCCCCATCAGCTGAGCTTGCTGGTGTGCAGTGGTCGACCCATTCTGTGGTCCCTGGTAACTGACTTCCTCCATGAGTAGCGCCCTGTGAAGACCCTGGCTGCTTAATTATGCATGGAGCCATTGAAGATTTCATTAAGCAGTCCTGATAAAACAGAGGCAGTATCCAGCATGATGGTCACCTTCCTCATTATCACGCTCCCCCAGCTCTCACCCGTAGCCAATTTACAGCACGTAATTAGGGTCACCAGAAACAAACATTATTACCCGACCTTACAAATGCACGTGTGAAGCTGTGACTGTCGATTTCGGGAGCCAGTTACCACTCCTTAACTCGGATAAAACCCACGGTGCGGCGGAATGACCTCCCAGCTCAGCCCCTAAATTCAGGCATGAATTATGGATAAGGGTGTTGGGGACATGAATGGACCTGCCGTAATTACTGGGAGCCAAGCTGCGTGACACACGTTATTCTGCAGGGCGCTCGACTGACAGGAGCTGAAGGAGCTCCGCAGCGGGAGATATGGAAATGGGAAATGGGCAGCGTGACCCCATAACAGAGCTGATAAGAGGCGCTACAGACTGGCGTGATGACCTCATCTGGGCTGCTGTTCGTAATGCGCGCCTCATTAAACTGCCTGTATGTAATAACAATAAGTTACATTTATATAGCGCCTTTCACAATCCCAAGGTCACTTTACAGGAAGGAAAAAATAAATATATCACTTGGATACACACGTGTCATACATCCACTGTTTGTGGGATGGGAGTCTTATTGAAACAGCATTGTGTTAATGTTATACATCCTGTTTCCCGCTCTATAAACCATATCCTTTCATAACATTGTGTGCAGAACCAGTTAAATCCTAGTCCACGCTTGTGCTGTAAATTGATGTAATTCTGAGTAATCTGTACCCTGCCTGTCACTGAACACTGCACATGCTGTTTACGGTGTTTCTCACTGCATGCACCATTTACAGTGTTTCCTGTTGTATCCGCCAGTATGCACCATGTATAGTGTTTCCCACTACACGTGCTGTTTATAGTGTTTCCTGCTGAGTGTTTCCCGCCGCACAAGCTGTTTATAGTGTTTCCCACTGCACAAGTTTTTTTATAGTGTTTCCCATTGCACAAGCTGTTTGCAGTATTTCCTATTGCACAGGGTGTTTACAGTGTTTCCTATCTACCACACATGCTGTTTACAGTGTTTCCCACTGCACGTGCCGTTTACATCGTTTCCTGCTGCACGTGCCGTTTACAGTGTTTCCCGCTGCACGTGCCGTTTAGTGTTTGCCGCTGCACTTGCTATTTACAGTGTTTCCCACTGCACGTGCTGTTTATAGTGTTTCCCGTTGCACATGCTGTTTAGTGTTTTCTGTTGCACATGCTATTACAGTGGTCCCTACTGCACATGCTGTTTACAGTGTTTCCCGCTGCACAAGCTGTTTACGGTGTTTCGCAGTGCGCATGCTGTTTACAGTGTTTCCCACTGCACGTGCCGTTTACAGTGTTTACCGCTGCACGTGCTGTTTAGTGTTTGCCGCTGCACTTGCTATTTACAGTGTTTCCCACTGCACGTGCTGTTTACAGTGTTTCCTGTTGCACATGCTGTTTAGTGTTTTCCGTTGCACATGCTGTTTACAGTGTGTCCCGCTGCACAAGCTGTTTACAGTGTTTCCCGCTGCACAAGCTGTTGACAGTGTTTCCCGCTGCACAAGCTGTTGACAGTGTTCCCCTCTGCTGGTTCCCATCCTGGCATATGGCATTTCCCTGCTGTCCCTCTGGTCCCACAGCCGCCTTCCCCGTCTCTCTCTAAAGCTGTTAGAGCTCTTCTTGGAGGAGCTTTTTGGCCTGTAATTAAACCCGCCATTGATTTTCTCTCCTCCCTCCCTCTTCGTCCTCTTGCTCCTCACTCAGCAGCCCTCAGGTTTGCCCCCCCCTCCCATTATCATGGCAGCTCATTATGTTGCTTATCACCCATCCCAGACCCCCCCCTCCACCACCCCCACCATCTGGCTGATTAAAACCTCCCAGTAGCTGTATTTCCAGGACCCACCACAGTCCATCCCTCCCCGAGTTTTCCTGTACTCCCTTCCTGGGGCTCCCACTCGTGTCAGAGGGCCGCCCCCTTCTCTTTGATCTTCATTGGTCCCCAGCGTTTCTGTGACATCCTCTGTCATGCCTGTCGCTGGCTGCATGTTTATCGTGCTTCAGAGGGTATTCTGTCCCATGATTCACACCATGACCCCAAGTCATAATTTGATGTTTTTAATGTGCAAATGTGTTCTACAGACATTGGATCAGGCTGAATTGTAGAATTTATTTGTACCGCTGCAGTGTGCCATAGTAAAGCCACATTTTACAAATCTCAGCAGCTGTGACCCCGCCCCTTGTCTGCAATTTCCTTCTGAAAGCCCTCGTTTTGGTGCCGTCTTCCTGCTTCCTGTGGACATAGAGCAGATCTGCAGTTCCGGGTTCCCCAACCTGCTTTGTTAAGTAGCTTTCTTTGGGTCGTTTGATTTTGTTGACCGACATTGCAGTACAAACAGCAAGAGATTGGTCTCAAGTCATGGCTGTACTTTAATCAGGGGCTCAGTCAGGCTGTATTAATTAAGAGAGTCGTCACTGTTCACAGGGTGATTGCACTAGTTCTTAAGAGCCCCTCTGATTCGTATCCAAGGCAACACTAACCTGGGACAGCAAGCATCCAGCCCATCAGTAGGTGGTCATGCTCTTAACCTACAGCTTGCTGAATTCACACTTTATTTTGTTTTGTTTAGTTTTGTTTTTTTAATCCAAAGTAGGGCTGGGCGATATATCAATGATATATATCAATAAAATATTGTATTGTTTCATATTGTCATCAATTCGAATATGAGTATTGTGAGATAGCCTAAACACTTGTTTTCTTGCATAATTTCTACACGAATTCCATCAAATTATGAGTTTGTTGTTGCCATAATTTATCATTATACCTATCGCTTGCTCCATAATTATTAGTAAAGCAATTTGGTCATCATATTCAGAAAAACCTGAAAACCACCTGTCGAATTTTACATTAATTATAGAATAGTGTCATAAATGTGAAATGTGATAATCTCTGAAAATATTGTGGTATAATTTTAGAGCATATCGCCCAGCCTTAGTGAAACTCATTCCCCAGGACAAACAGCGAGGCAGTCAGAGAAAAAACCTACCAATAAATGTCTTCTAGTGTTACGCCCTACAACAAAAAAGCTTATTTTTTTGTATGATTTATTTTTAAAAATTAAATTGCAGTTTGCAGTTCAATTTGCTGCTTTTTTCATTTTGTGAATCTGTTTAAGGGGAATTCTAAGGGAATTTTAAGCAAAAATGGAACATTGAAGTAAAGAAATAATGGATTATCTTGTGATAATAATTTTTTTCATATGAAACTATCAATAATCATGATACAATAGTTTCAGCCCTAATCCAAAGCGACATACATTTCTGAGAAAGCAGTTTAGTCAGTCCCTGGAGCAACTTAAGGAGGTTTAAGGGCCTTTTCACAGGACCCAGTGGGAACATCACTTTACCAACAACAGGAACCTTCTGATTACAGGCAGTGCGTCCTAACATGCTGAGCCACACCCCCCCACTTTTGCATTTGAACCATATGAAGAAAGATCTAGAGGTCAGGGTCTCCAGGCTGCACATACCAGCACCTACCTGCGATAGCGAGCGGACCCAACCATGCTGGAAACTCCCATTTTCTACTGGCCTGGTGTCTATGGGGGAATATTAATAGAAAATGGAGAACAGATGATGTCATGCCTTTAGCATTTGAGTGCAAAGTGGCACTGTATCGTGTCTTTTCTAGAATGTTCCATTGTGGGTGCGATAAGGTGAGTGCTGTGTAGGGTAAATGCCAGGCACTGTGTAATATGTTCCCCCTTGTAGTGGGGTAATTGGTTGGGGCACAGGGGGGCTGCTAGAGGGGATCGTGACGGCCTCTCACTGGCCCCCTCTGCTGTCTGTGCCCTGACAGGAGCACCAGGAGAGTCCCCTGGGTGCGACCATGCAGAACACCATGGCCCTGCTCAGCAACCTGACAGGCCAGAAGGACAGCGCCTTGCAGAGGCTCCATGGTGAAGGTACGACGCCCCCACCCCCGCCGGCTCTGCACTGCCCTTCCTACATGCCACTAGATGTTAAACTATCCCCCAGCAATCTACAGCTTTGCTCAAATGACGTTTCCCTAAAGTCATCAAAAAGTGAAATTGTCCCATGGAGATACACATCATCTTTATATTATTTAGCTTGTATTTTTATTTATTGAGCAGACGCCTTTAATCCAAAAGACATCATTTTTTGAGACATCATTCAAATCAGTGCCGACACTGGGATTTGAGCCAGCAACCCTCTGATGACAGGCACAGCAGCCTAACTTGCTGAGTCTCACCCTCCCACCATATTCCATATTCCTCACAGAGTGGCTCACGCACCATTATCTCCACATTTACTCTGGTTTAGTCCAGGCATCACTGCTCCAGCAGCTACGGGGAACCGTGGGGGGAATATTCTAGAATGGCTTGGGGCTGTGGGGATATGGAGGAGCACTCGCTTGTGCCAGTGTATCCTAGCTGCCCCTATCACATCATCCTCTCTCTCGCCCACAGACAGGCGCGCTCGTCATAAACAGCCCGTCTGATGCAATGTTCAGAGCCGGGAAGATACTTTATCCCACAGACGCTGCTGCCTGAGCAGAGGCCCAGCTGCCGGCGCCCTTAGCCTAAGCACTGAATAATTAATAACACCAAGACCTGCTCGTCATGAACATCATGCAGAGGTTGCGTGGACCTAGTGATGCAATTGAATAAATTCAGCATATGTGTTAAGAGGGTCACATGCAAATATCAGACTGCGATAGGTCGGCACCCCATCCTGGGTTTGTTCCCTGCCTTGAGCCCGTAGCCTCCGGGATAGGCTCCGGACTCCCCGCGACCCTGAAGAGCATAAACGATTACAGAAGATGGATGGATGGCAGGCGAGCAGCAGACTGAGATATTATTTACAGACGTGGAGAGTCGTGTTACCACTGGAGAGGTAGAAGGTGGAGTTAATTGCCCCCAAATAGTTGCACTGCTGTCCTCGCAGAGTAAACAGGCAGTAGGACCATCTCACTGCAGACCCCAAAGAAACATGTGAAGGAGCCAAAAATATCAAAGACGTCTCAGCTTCTGGGCTGTAATTATTGAGGAGCCCTCGATGGCTGGCACACAGGCAGACCATGAAGGCTTTGCTCTCGGCTGTCAGAGCCGGGTGATATCAGTCCATTTCAGGAAGCCCGCCGAGAGACTACCTCTCTCCTGTTCATGTCGACCGGCTCCTACCAAAGGAGGGTATTTTTGGAAGACTCAGCATCATTATGAAGGAATTAAGCTTGGTTTCCTGGAAACCGATGACCCAGCTCTAAATATAACCCTGACAATTAACACTATCTCAGTGGCGGTTTGCACCAAAACAAGGGGTGAAGACTGTCCCTCTAATTGGCTCTTTCCTCTGTGACTCGGAGCCAATAGAAAAGAACGGCATTCAAAAAAGGGAATGTGTGAGATTAGATTTACGACAGGCGAGATCTCCGTAGAGCCAGAAGGCCTGGAGTAACCAACCGCCAGTTTACTATATCTGTTTGTTCGTCATGTTAACATACTATCAGGGAGGATTTGCACCTGACTGCAAATGATAGGAGGGGGTGTAGAGATATTTAGGGCAAGATCTTAATAACAAAGATGGAACTGTGACATATTAATTACTGTTAAGAAGTTTAAAATGAATTATTAAAATGAAACTGATAAGAATCTATTTCGAGTTTCTGCTCACAAAAATACTGTGGATTTTTTTTTGGAAGACTATAATAAGGAAAATAGTGTCTGTGTGTGTATATGTGTATCCCACATCTGGATAAATCATTTTCACAGCATATGACTGTAAGAGTAGATGGAGATGGCATTTGTCGGTTGCAGGCTGCCGTCTCGCTGAATATAGCAGTAAAAATCCCTGCCGTGATGAGAGATGGCAGGTTACGGTTGGAACACGCGTGTGAAAGATCATGCATCAGCGGCTCCTATTTCAGCACTGTTTGGTAATGATTTTATTTCTTAGGTTTATGCACCCATTATCATCAGGACGCAGTAAAATCCTGAACTGTGACGTAACGACTGCTCTGGGTGCGTCTCCTTTTGCGGGTCGCATCTGATGCTCCTCACGGCGCAGGGCGGAGCTCGGGTGTGGATTAGCGTTAGCATTAGCGTTAGCCTCGGGCCTGCTCACAGATATCTAACGTGTGTCATTTTTTTTTCCCCCCATCAGCTCTGGTGGACATCATCTGCAGCGTCCTGTTCAAGGCGGCAGCCCTATACAGCGAGGGGGAAGACCAGGCTCTCGTGAAGAGGGCCCACAGCCTCCTGCTGCCAGCACTGGACGTCCTACACAATGTTTTGAGGAGCACATCCACCGTGGTCAGGCAGGCCCTCCAGGTCCAGCTTCACCGCATGCTCTCCAGACAGGACAGGGCTGCTTCTATTTTGCACTTGTGACCAAGAAACCCTTAGAGATGCCACATTACTTCACTAGTAGAGTCTGGGAGTGTTTGATGAAAGTCGATGTCTTATTTCATGCAGTGGCTGTTGTTTATACTCATTACTTCACTCCTTAGCAACAACAGACGTCAATCCTGTGATCAGCATACAATCTCCTGAATGCTAATTTCTCTTTTCTGGTCGCTTGTCTTCTCTGAGTTGTTTTAACGTTTTTTTTTATCATCTTTTTTTTATGGTTGCTGGGGGATGGAGCTTTTCAGCATTTTTGTGCAGTACCAAGTCTCTCGCACCCAGCTGACCTTGGACCCCAGGGCCTTTTACCCTCCAAGTCCAACCAGAGGGGTTTAAGTTCCTCTCCTCGACTCTGGCTCTTTCTTGTACGAGGCGTTTTACATGTTTATTTATGTATAACCAAAGCTCATCGGCAGCTATATCGGAAAGGGCGTTATTTATAAAAACAAACCTAATTATGAAAGCAGAAAATTTAAGGAAAACATTTATGACCTTTTAAAGGTTTAATTCCATTTGAGAACCGGAGCCACACGCCATCTCTTTCTTTAATACTGTTTAAAAGCTTTGAATAGGTGACATACTGTTGTGAGGTACCCAGTCCTCTGCTCCCTGTCTAAGTGTATCTTTATCCTGCTGCTGTGTGCGCATAATAATAATTGCAAGCTAGCGAGCAAAGACCACAGGACATGGATAAATGAGGTTGAGCTGGATGTCGGAACTCCTCCGCCATGAGGTACGCCTTTTCGTAAGCATCAGACGTCGTGCTCAAATCTGAATGTCGTGCCTTGCAAACCCTCGTCTGTTGTATACGAAATTTCGCTGACAGTAAGACACCCACACAGGGTTACGAATGTTTTACAGAAGCTTTAACCCCTCCCAACCCAAAGTAAATGTGCCCTAATTACTTTAAATGGTGTTTTCTTTGATTTCCATTAAAATTAGATCCCCCTATAAAGACTTAGCCCCTTAGCCCATTTTATAAACCTCTAGCGACACTCCTGTTACCCAGATGATCTAGGGAATCAGCAATAGCGAGTTTCTTGAGGTTTACAGTGTATAGTCATATCCAGGCCTGATTCAGGAGCCGCTCGTGTCAGTCAGGGAGTGTCACGTGTCTACGCTGAATGAAAGCTGTAACCTTGAGCGGGAAGCATCCGTTAAGCCCAGTGACAGAGCCTGGCAGCAGTGAGAAGCTCGCAGCCTCTGAGCATGGCGGGCAGCCAGTAATCTGCTCTCAAAGCAGCATGACTTTATGATGCGTGAATTAGATTGTTATGCTCAAGTGAGTATATAGTGTCAGGCGTACCCCGGACGAAATTGCTTTCTTTTTTATAGTAGGTGGAGGAATACGGGAGGACTAAGATGAATTGTATGGCTTTATTAATGTGTCACATGAAAGTGATATGTGTATGTCGTACCTCTGTGATTAATACATGCCGGCTTCCTGGCTGAGTGCTCAATGAAAACGCAGTGTCTTTATTCTCATTTACATGATGTAGTTAAAAATTCATCTGTGTGGCATATGCAGCGCGAAGTACAGATGCCGGAAAATCACATCCGGCTTTGTGGTCCAGCATGAGACTCCCTGACTGGGCCTAACTACACCACTAAACATCAGCCCCGTTTCTGTCTCTGTCCCCCTCTCTGTCTTCGTCCCCGTCTCTGTCTGTCCCTTTCCCCATCTCTGTCCCCATCTCTGTCTCGGACTCCGTCTGTATCCACATCTCTGTCCTCGTCCCTGTCTCTGTCACTGTCCCCATCTCTGTCCTCGTCTCTGTCTCTGTCCCCATCTCTGTCCCTGTCTCTGCTTTCATCCCTGTCTCCCCCTCTCCCTTCCAAGGCTCAGAGGTTGGAGACCCGAGGGGAAGTCCAGACCGCGGAGGACCTGCTGCTCCTGAACAAGCCTCTGGCCGAGCTCAGCAGCCTTCTCATCCAGCTGGTGAGACGCGCCAGTCACCGTCGCCTTAGGGTTCCACCGACCCAGCTTGGCAGGTCATGGCGTTAGGGGGGCGTACTGCCCCCAGTTATTAAGCAGCCTTCTGTTTAATGGCAGCAGGAAGGGGAGACAAGGTGCAGATGTTTAAAAAGATAACTCAGCACAGGTCCCCGCAAGGGTCTGTTCAGACGTAGTGCTGTTTACAGGAAGCGCTTCATGTCTGGGCCTGAATTTCTGCCGCATCAGTGTCAATCATATCCGCTTATGTTCCATAATGTCTTCTGACTTTGGGACGGTTTTAAAACTCCAGCAGGACGGGGACTCATTCACTTGTGTCGCAGGAGTCGCCCTGGCATTCTTCTTTTGATATAAGTGTGGGGGTCTCTGGGTTGTCCTCTCGCAGCTCCCCAGCAGAGATCTGGAGGTTTATGAGGAGGCCAGTCAGTGTCTGTCCCTCCTGGTGCAGCTGTACGGAGGCGAGGGCCTGGCCTGCCTGTGCCCAGAGGACCTGCAGAGCTTGGCCTGGGTTCTGGAGGTCCAGTCGGACCCCAGACAGCAAAGATTACTCCTGAGGGTGATCAAGCGGCTGGTGAGTATGGGAGGATCCCCTGAGGGTGCAGCCTGCTTCAGAAATGTAACAGCTCTCTGTCTCACATATCGAGGAAATGGAAGTCCGTATTTATAACACTGTTTGTTTATTAGATAGCATTATGTGCTAGTTAATGTACAAATAACATATGGAATATGCAGAAACGTATCTGTCACATCAGTGTAGTTTAAGAAGTGTGTCCATGGTGAATCATTTTTTATGAGTTGAGGGAGTAGCGAAACGCTATTGTTTGTTTTGCTGGTGGTGATTGTGTTTGGTTGGCTGAGTGGTCAGAGTGCAGCGTCTGGGTTCAGCTCTCAGCCAGTGCACTTTGAAGTTTGATAAGCCCCCAGCACACGACCGCCTATGTGCTGGTCATCTGACGCACAGGCACAGCGACGCACCCGCCGTCTGAGAAAGGCCACGCGAAGCCCCCAACAAGCGCAGACTGACACATTGCCCCCACTGCCTTCCCCGATAAATGCTTATTTTCAGACTTACATTCCAGAGCAAAAGTATCCTTTTCACACTCAACTCTAAACACAACTCACATAGGGACTATGAAACGTAAGACGATAAACACAGAACCAGCACGTAAAATATGCACTTATATCTGGCTGTCTCTAGACTCCTGTTCAAAGAGGTAGAAGAGCTTAATGATGTCAGTCATTCATTCATCCATCTTCCAACCGCTTTTTTACCTTCGAGTCATGCTACTTTTTTCATTCATCCATCCATCCATCCATTGTTTATCCTCATCAGTGTTGCAGGTATTGTTCCTAAAATATTGTTACATCAGCATTGTGCCTGTTGGCCATTTCCATTTTCTATTCCCGCTTGTCCTATGCAGGGAATAGCCCAGGATGGGACCCCAGCCCATCGTAGGGCACTGCACCTCTGGTATTGGCTGTAATTCAGTTACACTGCCCTCTGTTGGTATTTTCATTGGCTGATGTCAGGTGTGCATGCATTGGGACACACATTTGCTTCAATGGGCTGCTTTAATTGCTGTTCTCATCTACCTGTTTGGAATATTTAATTGTTAAATAATGATTTTAAGAACATTTATACTCGGGTTTGAGCACCAACTGCAGCAATCTTCTTCAATTTTTCCATGACAAGCTTATAATATGTGTATGATTCTTACACACACAATCACACAGAGACTTGAAGACTTGGGTATGTGTGACTTTCTCTGGAGTGAAAATGAAGTGAATGGGATTCTTGACCATTTGTTGGACCATTGATAGTGTATTTCTAAAGCTGTTCCAGTGGCTGTATTGTGCTAGATGATTTATTTTATAAATAGAGTCAGCCCTTTATTGAGATATGGATATAAAAGCCGGCTGCGCGTGTGTGAAGCGTGGCACCTACCCTGGGTTCATCTGTCATCGACGTCCGGCTTCTCACTCTCTGACAGCCTGCAGGCCACCTGCTGGCGTCTCATCCTTCTCTCTCTCCGTCATCGCACACACTTCCTGTGAGGCTGCTTTGTGTCTGTAAAGATACAAATATTCATGATTATAGTCTCCTGGTACGTGAGCAGCTTGAGTGTTTGCATCCGTATAGTTTTGTGCTCGAAAGTGAGCTTGTTTACTCCACTGCGTCCCTGCGATTGTCGGGGTTATGATCCGTCTCTCCCGCGCGATGACACACTTAATCCACAGGAGAGCGCTGACACAGGTGTGATTACGCACCTCTCTGCATGCATTGGGGGTGGGCTGCAGAGTGCAGGTGCCTGCTGCTAACTGTCAGCGGGGGGGTGTTTTTCTGGGGCAGCCGCCGGTGGTGATGGGTCACGACAGCGAATTAGACGTGACGTGCTAGGGAGGGTGTACCTCCGTCAGCAGCTGTCTGTTGGGGGGAGAGAGAGGGGTGGGGTTCAGGGTGGTGTGTCTGCTGGCACCCCCATACTTATTTTTACACCGCGATGGCACACGGCCCCCACCCAGCCTCGTTCAGGCAGACGCTTAGCCTTGTCTGGAACATTAGCAGCGTCAGTGAGTGCAGCTGTCTGTGAGCATCACTGTCACCCGGTTAACAGCCCAGGAATCCGTTAGCATCACTGTCACCCGGTTAACAGCCCAGGAATCCGTTAGCCTCACTGTCACCCGGTTAACAGCCCGGGAATCCGTTAATGTCACTGTCACCCGGTTAACAGCCCGGGAATCCGTTAGCGTCACTGTCACCCGGTTAACAGCCCGGGAATCCGTTAGCGTCACTGTCACCCGGTTAACAGCCCGGGAATCCGTTAG
>JAODJU010000138.1:5842509-5870824 GCA_026776725.1 Gnathonemus echidnorhynchus | reverse complement strand
CCCCACCCCCCCACATCAGGCCCCGACTTTCCTTTTGTTGCTGGGTTTCTTTGATCCGTGCCGGTTGCACAAGGCCAAGTCAGCCTTTTGTGATGAAAGATTCCTCTGCCCTCACTCCCTATACACATATACTGGTGCATTGTTGAGCTGCCCATAGCCCCCCCACATCTGTCTAAAGCAAGAAAGTGACCCCTTTGAATGTGCCTGCAGGCGCCTGTAAGAGAAGGCAGCTCTGGAAGACCTTCAAGTGCATTTGTGTCGCTGCCAACACTGCTGTTAAATTCCTTTCCACAAGACTAAAGAAAGGCTTACAAAGTGTATTTCTATTAAAAAATATATTTCCAGCCACAGAGGAAATTAATTATTCTCACTGTTGGAGTAGGTGTGAACATCAAAGAATGGTATTTATTTTGTTTCCTTTAGTGACAAGTGTGTGCTTCAGGTTAGGAAATTTCCAATTCGATGTCTTTTTTGTAATATTTACGTTTTCATCTTGTGACTCACTTATTTTACATGAAATATCTAATGCAGAGTCACTGAAATAGTACCTTGTCCACGACACCTATTTGTATCCTAGAGGCGGCCCAGGGTCACTGTGGTCTGAAACATCAGAACTTCACGTTACACCCGTTACCCATTTATACAGACTGGCTGCTTCTGTACAAACTAACTCAGCCCATGACGTTAGAGGCTGAGCCTTTAATACTGAGAAATGCTTCATGTTATATCTAGGAATAAATCCCCCATTTTTAAACAATTCTTACTTGGTCCAGAGCCGGACTGACATGTTTAGTGATGGGACTGTTGTTCTTGCAGGTCTCAGGTGGACACCTCTGTGACTTCCTTGGCCACGGAGATACTGAAAGCTGTCGGACTCTGAGATCTTCAGGCAGCATGCGATTTCAGGGGCATCTGGTTTTTATCTGGATATACGTTTAATGCTCACATACTTATACTAAGTGGTTCTTGTGTCATAATTTAACATGCTACAGTGTGTTAAAGCTCCATTTGTTTATTTCGTACAATTTCCACCAGGGATCAAAAACCTGAAAATACTTCCTCTAAGATTCATGCATGAAACAAGAAGATTAAATGGATATTTTGATGTCGCTTTCAGCACATTAACTCAGAGGTCATTCGGAATACACACTCCTCACAGCCATGCTCTAAGTGGGCTCAGAGCAGATTAGGGTTATGGTGTGTTTCAATGGCTGGAGTTATCAAAAGCCCCACATAGGATCCACCAGACTGACCCCACAGAACATTTCCACACAAATGCGGCAAAGAAACTGCACCAAGCTGAAATAAGTCCATTTTATTGTTCAGCCATGTTTCCAATAAGCACAGCAGGCTACAACTTAAGGGATCTTTAAACTACCTTCAAAGGCCAAAAAGAGGATCAGTTCTTTTGGCCCCAACTCAAATGGACTCCAAGACTGACACCAGAAGGTTTTTCAATTTCAGCTTTTAAAATATTTGGACCATTTTCAATTCCTGGTTTTATACAAAAGCTACACAATATAACACTTTATTCAGAATACAATTCTTTTGATTAGTGTTCTACACCATGAACTGATAAAATTTAGAAACTGATGGAACATTACCACTATAACTTAATACTACAAGACGTTAAAAGGAATAAAAATTGCTGCAAAAAATGGTTTTAAAGCAAGCTAGATCAGAACCATTACAAGTGACAGAAGAATCATTAAAAAAATAAAATGTAAAAAAGACAGGCAAGGCTAGATGTTGAAATTCCACCTAGATGTTGAAATTCCATCTTGAGATCCATCTCTGGCGCACTCTTCCACTCAAAAAAAAAATAATAATCCACCGCAGTTTAAACTCCGACCAGTAAGGACCAGAACAAAACGTTTCTCCGGCTTGTTCCCATAGGAAACTCGGCGTTGGTTAGCGTCAGGCACTTTGAGACACGAGCCCACCTCCCCTCACAAGACCGCTCAGCAACTCTACAGGCCAAGTCACGATGCAGTTTATTCAGACGATACGGCTGCGGAAAGAGGGGGGGGCCACACGTCACTGGGGGGAGCATGGCAGAAGGGGCATTCCACACTCCACACGGATTAGTTACACTTCACACCGGCATGCAGCAAATACAGCAGTATACCTGTGGCTCGTGTTTAAGCCTTACCTAAAAAGGTTATTTATTTACAGATCAGTATCAAACCAGGCCAGCTGATTGCTGTCGCCTGGGGGCAGCCCGTCAATCAGGTCCTGGGTGTGGCCCAGGTCTGGCAGGCCATCGACCGCGTAGTCGGCACCGGGGTGATGGCCGGCCATGTCATGCTCCATCATGGGCTCCATCCCCAGGGGGTCCTGCCCAAAGCCGGCCGAGTGGAACGAGCGGTAGCTCGGGTCTGCAGGCGGGCCGTGGGGGGGGGAAGCACACGCTGTTAGAGGCATTTAGACAAGCGGCACACGGTGAGGCGTAGAAGTCCCTGCCCGCGCCGTGCCTGCAGGCTAGCAATCTAGAGAGCGAGTGAAGTCAACCTGGGCAGAGGGGACTGGCAAAAGACCCCCCTCCCCCACACACAGGCACTGCAGCGGTGACTCGCAGCTAAGCAGTGGATTAATGACAGTCACCGGATGCTGACATACCGTCCGAGCGATAGCCGAGGGGCTCTCCCTGGGCGCTCATGTCCAGGCCAAGATCTCCCGTCTGGAGGAGGGAAGACAGACAGAGGCCACTGATCAGGGAGGACAGCCAAAGAATCGCCAAGGTAACCTGCAGCTCAGAGCGCCACGGAGACCCCGCATCCTCCCTCTCAGGGCAGGTCCCCCCCCTGCCACATCCCGATCATTTTAGGAAGCTCTTTAAAATGTAAATAAACTTATACAGGATACATGGACAAAATGTAACCCCTACGGCCCAGTAAAAAGTTATGTTTAGGCTCAGGGCTACCAAACACAGTGAGGGGATGTTATTCCACAGAGCAGCATCACACAGCCTGCAGGAAGCTGCCACTGGCCCACAGGACAGACTCACCTCATTCCAGGGCATGGGCTCCGTCCTGAAGAGGGAGCTGGTGAGCTCCACTGACAGCCGCTTCTTGTAGTCCTGGGGCTTATCCTCCGACATGCGGAAGAGCACAGCCGCCGCGTACGTGGCTGTGGGCGGCAGGGGGAGGTCATGTGGCTGTCGGGCACGTCCCATGCTCAGCGCCCCCCCCCACACACGTCAGGTGGCCGAGGGCCCCCACACTCACCCACGCCCTCGTTTCTGGAGTGCAGCAGCTCTGTCAGGGGGGCGGTGGCCCCCTCAGCCTCGATGGCCTCTGCCGCCTCCTTGTCCTGAGCGAGCTCGCAGAGCACGCCGGCCGCCACACGCTGGATGTTCTCGATTGGCGAGTACAGGAGCTGTGTGAGGAGGGGGCCGATCGTGAGGGGTGGGGCTTACAGGCCACCAGAGACCCCGCCCCCACACTGCACTGCACTGCCCCGGGCCTACCTGCACGAAGAGTGGGATGGTGTTGAGTCCCCGGATGACGATTCTGTTGTGAACGTCTCTGGCCAGGATGTGCAGGGCACCAGTGCAGCCTTCCACAATCTCCTCCATGCGGACCCCCTCCTGTGTTTAACGGCATGGGTCAGCGGGGCAGCTTTAAACAGTCCCGCTTTAAGCAGCGCCCCCCACCCCCCCACACACACACACACACACTGAGATGGGCTGCACTCACCACAAATTGCTGCTGCGTGCCGCCCATGGAGGTGCGCCTCTGTGTGTCCTGGTGTGCCCGCACCAGCAGCTGCACCAGCCTGGGGATGGCGCCCTGCTCCCGGAGGGGGGCGTGGTTGGCGGGGCACAGCGCCAGGTTACGGATCAGCCCCACAGTCGCCTGGGAAGGAAGGGGGTCGCGTTACAGGGGGCCGATCGTGTCACAAGGGAGCCCCCACTGCCCCCGACGCCTAGATCTGAGGTACCTTGATCAGGGGCCAGTGTGAGGGCGGGTGCAGCAGCTTCACCACCACCGGCAGGCCGTAGTGCAGCCGCACGGCATTCTGGGCCATCTCGGCGTCCTGGTGGCGGCTGGTGAGGTGGCGCAGGGCGCATACGGCGGGCTCGGTGATGTCCTCGCGGTCTCCGGCACGGAGCACGGTGCGCACCAGCGCCTCGATGCCCCCCACCTGACACACCATCATCTTGTTCTTGTAGTTGTTGCAGGTGAGGTTGGACAGGATGCCGGCTGCACACGTCACCACGTTGATGTCGTCGGAGCCCAGGAGCTGGACCAGCGTCCCCAGCAGACCCTCCATGCCCTCCTGTGAGGGGACGGGACAGAGCAGTCAGCCACAGGAGGACATGGGGGGCGACCGTCTACCTGCATCCACAGACTCGCTGATATGGCGTAGACATGCTCATACCAGGACTTCATACCTGCTTGGTGGCTGCATCTGACAGGTTTCTGAGGGTCCACAGGCAGTTCTGGACCAGACGCTGACTAGGGTCAGTCAGGTGAAGCCCAAGGGCCTGCATACCTCCTGAAATTTAAAAATTAAGCCTTAATCCAAAGCTCTGTAGAAAGAAGAATCTCACAGGTCCAAAGGGTTCTCCGTAGGCACAGCATTTACCAGCCTCGACGATGGCGGGCTTGTTGCTGGAGCAGACCGACAGCACCTTGAGCACTCTGCTGGTGGTCCATAGAAGCTTCTCATATGTGTAGGTCCTCATGATGTTGACCAAGGCCTGAGGGCCACCACTGGCCAAGATGATGAGCTGAGGGTAAGAAATACAGGCATCAGAATTGTTACTGGTATATTGTTGGGGGGGGGGGGGGACACCCACACACCAAGGACAGGATCCTTACCTTGCTTTCTTGGTTGCCATATGCCAAGATCTGAAGGCAGTCCGTCGTGATGGCGAGGAACTTCACGTTGGTCTTACTGAGCAAAGCCACCATCTTCTGCAAGCCCCCGGCCAGGCGCACAGCCATCTTGGCGCCCTCCTGGTGCAGCAGCAGATTGTGGAGTGTCGTGATGGCGTAAAACAGAACCGAGTCCACTGGGGATCTGCAGGAGAGACGCAGTCTCATTAGCGGCTGCGGCCACGTTCCTCACCTGCCGCTCTTTCAGGAAGTCACCCCAGAGCCTAGACCTGAATCCCCGTTAATGTGGATGTAGAGACACTCCACCGACGGGAGGGACGAGCACCAGAGAACCCCCCCTCACCCCAGCATCTTGACGAGGGCAGGGATGCCGCCAGACTTGAAGATGGCGAGCAGGCCCTCCCGGTGGTGGGAGAGGTTGTGCAGGGAGCCGGCTGTGCAGCGGGCCGTTTCCACGTCACCCGTGTTCTGCATGGTGCGTACGATGGCCGACACCATCTGGGGCGAGCGCATGATGGCGTGCCGGGACGCTTCCTTCTTGGAGAGCTGGTGCACCATCACGGCTGCCTTGTTCACCACCACCTGAGAAGGGCCAAGAGCAGAGGCTCAGAGGGGGGATTCGGACAGGGCACAAGGACGCTGGACACGAGGGTGGGGCCGCAGACCTGGTCCTCGTCATTGAGCAGCTTGGTGAGCTCTGGGATGGCGCGAGTGGCCAGCTCTGCATCATCCTGGTAGTTGATCAGGTTGACCACCGCATGCTTGAGCATCTGAGAGGGCTCAGCCAGACGCTGCACATTGGTGGGATGGGCACTGTCGAACTGCGTGGATGGGATCTGCATGCCCTCATCCAGGGTCTCGGGGAACATGGCGGCCCGGACCCTCTGGGCCCGGGTCATGGCGTACTGCCCGTCGATGTCTGGAAGGTAGCATAGCAGAAGTCTGTGCGAAGCATCTCAGGGGCCAAAGAAAACCAAGGAAAATAAGGCCATGGGCAGCAGGGGGGTGGCTGGGGGGCATACCTGCCACCTGGTCCTGGGTAAAGGGCTGGGGGAAGCCCTGCTCCCACTCATACAGCCCAGGGTTGTCCAAATCATCCTCCTCGGGGTTGCCCTTGCCGCTGAGGGATGGTGCCGTGGTCGTGGCCCCAGAGTGGATGCCAGAGTCCAGGTACGACTGCTGCTGCCAGTGGCTGACGGCGGCCTTGCGGTCCGGCTCCATGGCCATGTCGAGCTCCATCAGGTCAGCTGGTAAAGGGCACAATCATTCACTTACAGGAGGATGGCACTTGGCACAGGGAGCATTTTCCTATCAATGTTATGGATGGGCACAGAGCCAGTTGTACCAGCTACAGAGGCTGGACCACCCACTGACCATTTGTCAAACCTACCATCCAAAAGGGGGGGTCATCATAATAAATCCCATTTAGACACCCACTGATTAAGCAGAAATCAAATTAGGGTAACATCTGGACACAGGACCAGTCACATGGAGACACTTACGCTGGGCAGCCATGTTCCTTTCAAAACCCTCAGCCTACACAGCGTCCAAATCTGCAAGAGAGACAGATTTCAGTTAAAATTCAAACCGTTTGCGTGAATTAAATGACGACAACACTGCATTCGCTCAGAATAGACCAGACTAAATTACCACTTTCTGCCAATTGACCACACATAAAAAATAAATAAATAAGCAGCATGACAGCAAGATGAGCTGAAAAATCGCTGACAGATTCAGGAGCCAAGCTATTACCTAGAGATCACTGGCATACAGCTGCATTCAGTTAGAAATAAATCTGGTATAATTACACAGCTGTAACGTTCTTCGCAGCAGCATTGCCACTACATTCACTACACAAACACTTTATGTTCAACAGAGTGAGAGAGACAGGAAAGCTCCAATTAGCTAGCAGAAATTAGTCACTAAACATGGAGCTCATTTATACTAGCAGGCCTCCAGTTTGCCCGTCCTTAAGATGAAGATGGTGGCACACTGCTCAGCTCTCCCCTCTCCTTTATGCTACAATCCCAGCAAAGCACACTGTTCACAAGTCCTGTTCTCCGGTTTAAAATCCACCAAGCCATTTTGTAAAGGGTCAAGCTTATTCACGGAAGGATGGCAGTACAGCAGCAAGTAAAATTAGTAGCCTCAGTCAAACCTTCACAAAACCAGACAAGGTTAGTTACCATATGCCATGTCATCTGAAAGATCCACTTTAAATTTTTCAAAACAAAAAAATGGGTCACAGAATTTATCAGCCAAAAAGCCAATGTTTGCTTATGTAACCCCCCTCCCCTTATGATTATATAACAGGCTAAACCACAGGCTTTATCAGCCTGCTTTAGGATCTCTATGCAGAAAGAACTAAATACACAAAGCTTATTTCTACAGAACCTCAGGTCTCCACTACCCAAATGGAGCAAGGAGCCATCAGCCCATCAAGGTACACTGCTATGAGCGTCATGATGTCCTAACACGCTACCAAGTAAACGTCTCATTTCAATGGGACCTGGCTTCACTGCAAAACCATTCCAGGGTCACATGGGTAACACTGGCCTGTTACCACATGGGTGCATCAACTCCAAGAAGTAAAGAGCTACTTAAACGAAACCGACAGAAATAAGGACTTCAAAGTCTTCAAATGGAACTCGAGAGCTTCAAATACGGACATGAATATGGGAAACCCCCGGCAGGATATTATGAAATGTTTAAGCAATTTGGCTGTTACACGACATATTTAAGTCATGTAACTTGTTTCTGGGCAGATGCCTCTGGGATGTGCCTGTGTAATACGTGGCCTGCCACCTGCAGCATGTCACCAAGCAAACCACAGAGATGTGCCACTTGACGCCAGGGAGACATTTAAGCCTTACATACCCAACACCCCCCAAGATCATAACCTTCAGACAGTGCTAGCCCGCGATTACCTCAATAATCCCCGTTAAGCCCATCATTTTATCACCAACAGGAGGCAAAATTTTGAATGTGTTCACAGTATCCATTTCTTAAATCCCGACATGGTGAAAATGAACCTTTTCAAATATTTCCCTTGGCTTGCATGGACCGCTGCCAACAGTGGGGGTAGGGAAGGAAAAAAGTGTGGCCGCCAGATTTGCTCATGTTGGCCACACAGAGCACAAGTACTGTGCACCCCCGTGGCTACGGAACACCTTCCAGCTGTCCCCATCCGGAGAAAGCCCAGGATACCCAGCCACTTGTGACCATATTACAGATTACAGATTCATATTTTTTGTCAACAGAGCATTCAATTACAATGGAAAAGCCTGGAGCCCACAATGGTGCCCAAAATTGTCCCTTAATGGAGAATCTGCCACAGCAGGTAATAGTGAAGGACACCACACTCCTGTAGGCCCCTGATAAAACTGCATAAGGACTGCAATAACACATGGACAGGCTGTCAGTGCACAAATGCTAACAGCATTACTTTCTGTTAGCTGCACTCTTGAGCTGGGAACTGCGATCCGGTTCTCCTAAAAGCTTGATGTTGGCTCGGGGCCCCAAGCCGCTCCACAACAGTTCACTCACACATGACCTATTAAGCATAACTACAGAAAACGTTAGCTGACAACGTGAAGCCATTCACAGCACCAAGGAAGCATGAACGATGCAGAGATTCCACGTCAGAGCCAAGTACTTCCAAAAGACATGGACATTATCCTCACGAACACACCACCCTGAGGATTCAGCAAGCGTGGAGAGCTGGGAAAGCGATGAGGCTTCGATCGATACACAGATGTGCCAAGGCGGCGAACAGCATGTACACCCAACACACAGATTTGAAAGGGCGGTTTCAAGAAAAACCACAATCAATCGGGGGTGCTTTTCAGATCATGCGCAATGATCACACTCATGAAAACATAAATGGCAGAAAGAAAACCTTGAAAACAGACTATATACTACACTAATAAAAATGCAGATGAAGTAAATGTTCAATAAATGCACCGAGAGATAAGCTGAAGCTTCCCACAGTCAGAGTGATACTGACACCCTGTCTGCCTTCAGAGACGCCCAAATCAATGGAGCTGCATTCTTCAGCACCCCAGACCAAAGCTAAACAGCAAGTGGTAGCTGCGTCCAGAGTGGAACTTAATCACAAAGCCCCTTAGAGCAGACTGGGACTTTACAGCTGATCTGCTTCTGCCAATTTAACTGCGCTGCACAACAATCTCACTTTTTTAAGCGGATCCCAGAAATGCGTGACAAGACCCTGGCAGCACGACTGCAAAACAGTGAGTTCCAGGGAAATATTTGGTGCTTGCAGCTACAATGTCAGTGTACTGAGCAAGGCGATTCTGACAGGACTGTGCGACGGTGGAAACGAATGTACACATTGAGTCAGTGCCCAATTATGCTCTACAGCCTGACTCTAAGCAATTGGCACAGCGCGGCACATCACTTTCCCAGACACTGCATAAATATTTCATAGCCCTTCCACCAGCTTTGGTAGCCAGAATGTACTGCTACCCAAGTTCAGATCTAAAAAGTCCAGTTTAATCTAAACAGATGAAGCATATCTAGAAGAGATGCCTGCTATCCATTGCATACTAGAGTTTTTTGACCGCCAATTAAACTGTGCATTTCATTTGCCCTCATAGGCATTTTTCAGAATAGATCCAAACCAGGAGACCATTTCTGGGTTAAATTCAGTGTGTGAGAATCCAAATACCCAAATATACTCAGTGGCTGCCTCCATTCTGCATCACAAAAGGAGCAGGATGCTGATCACATAACACCAATTCCCTCTTAGTCTCCCGCACCAAAAATCGGAGACCTTGCCATCAAAACTACTATGAATAGCTGTGTCAAACTAGCACAAATGTCAAGTTAGGAATTACATCCCTGAGATGAGCAGTGTTCAAAACCCAAATGAAACCTAATAGCAGAAGCAAAAGTAGAAGACTATTAGCCTGGCAGACACTCATCTCCACGGTCTAGTCCCAAGAGGGAGGTGGGAGTGCAGTCACACCAAGGCAGCAAAAGCCTGTAGCCACACATTTCATGTCCAACACCATATACCAGTAACAAGAACAAGGCATAGGGGCAGCCAACCAGCAGAGAAGGTGAAAAGGTCAGCATGAAAACCACCTGTTTTTGGGACTGGACAGACTGATATGTCCCACTGGCATATCAACGAGTAAAGTACAATTATACTGCATCTGGTAGGTCAGGCTACATTTGCAGCACCTAATGCACCACACAATCACCAGACCGGGAGATCTTCATAAAAGCAGAACAGACAGAAGAGGCTGGACAGTCACGCAACAGATTATCATCTACTCTTATGCTTAATGATCCAAGTGAGAACAGTACACTTAAAAGGGGTGCCTCACCAAAACTCATGTTGCATTTCACATTTTCCTCTCAGGGATTAAAGTTTATCATGCAGATCTGAGGCCTGTATCACAAACTGAGTTTTGTCAGTTAGACAGATAACTTGTTGGATTATTCAGGTGCACCAGGAGAAGACTAAAAGCACTGATGAAGTTCACACTCACGACAGTGAGCTTTATTGCAACAAATTCATAAACAGGCATATTTAGTTCCAGAAGATCCATAGCATAGGACTGAAGAAAGAAACACTACAGAGCTGTGAATATTGGTAACAAAGGTTACATACATAAGAGCAACCTTCAGAAGTGATGTTGGGAGCCATTTATGTCCAAAGCATAGTCATGGTTGTGGTTGGTTTAACATTTATGTCAGTGTCATTCTACGTTTATAACCGCAAACCCAGGCTCACATTACAGCACAAGAAACAGCTACAAAAAAAACTCAATTATTTCCATTCCTGGCAATGCAAGCATGTTGAGATAAGCGCTACAAAAATGCTGATTTTTCCAAGCAGCTGCTCCCATTTCCTGAGGCTTAAGCTGCACCTGGTTAAACGATCCCTGGTTAAACTGGTCAAACAGCGAGTGAAACTAACGCAGTAAGACGAAAAAACACAAACACGCCCACGCGACGCCGGTGAGGAAATCAGAGAGAAACTTGCGCTTGTTTACCTTGGGCAGGGTGTAGCTATATAGGCAAACCAGTAACACTGATTAACTGCAAAGTTAGACTTATCATCAAGCCGGCGCCGGCTAGTTTAGTCCGGGGGAAAAAGGGAAAGTGAGTGCTGAGGCGGCCGGATAAACGGAAGCAGTGTTATATGTACGACCGTGACCCGAAGCCTAGCCTTACCCTTAGAAACACCACCCAGCTTGGGGTCAGAGCCAGGCAGAGTTGGGCATGTGAAACAGACTCGACACAATGTTCTTAAAACAGCCAACATACCACAGAAACCAGCGGACACCTAGATGGAATCCATCAAGGGAACCCTGGGTCCTGAAAACGGGAGGAAATGCAGACAGGAAGGCAATCACTACCCCCAGAAAGGGGGGGGGGGGAGCAGCAGAGCCATTCCGTCCCACACCCCATAAATCTGCAGACCCACAAGCCGGGAGAACTGCGGTCAGTCGCACCAATCCCACGTTAAACTCCGACAGACGGCGGCTCCTCCGCAGTAGTCTGCATGGTCTATCCGGAGAACCGGAGAATCTCAACTTCCCAAGTCTGGCTTCAGGGGGGAAAGGAAAACTCAAAAAACCACTCGCACCTCCCCCAGGCTCCCTCTCTCTCCCTCCCACCCCCACAGCCAGGACCCGCAGCCGTGGCCTCCGCTTCCAGTGCGCCGCCGCCACCACCCCGGGGCCGGACAGAGGGGTGGAGGCTGGATGCGGTGAGGCGACAATAAACACCCAGAAGGCAGCTGCCTAAGCAGGCGAACCGGCCGTCGAAGCTCAAACCCGACGGGAACAATGAGTCCGGCCGTTCAGACGAAACTTCAGCGGTCCGCTAGCTTCGCTCCGCTGCCCACTAACCTCCGACGTCCAATTCTGAGCTCGGCGTTCGGTGCCGCCGGCAACGCGGCTTCCGCGCCCGAGACGGGAGCCGGATCTTGGTGAAAAGTAAGCAGACGGGGCGGACGGAGCGCCTCGTCCTGCCCACGGTGGCCGAGTTTCTCCACACTCACCCCACCGAGCGCCAGTCGACTGCCAAAGGCACACAGATTCACTGGTTAATGTGTAACCAAATAAAAAGTGTAGATTATCGCGGTGTGTCTAATCGGGGGGGGTACGGCAGGCATCTCCGATGCGTTTACAGTAACGGCTGGAGAAAAGAAAAAAAACTCCCAAGTCGGCGTTTCCCGGCAGCCGGGGCGTACCTGAGACACGGCGAAATATCCGTCTGCTCCGTCAGTTGCTTACTGTCGATGTTGTAAGCAAAGTTTAAGCCAAAACCGTGTAAACAACACAAGGGGGAACAGCGGCTCGACTCCACAGCTGTTCTCCTCGGAAGCCGCTGGAACAACACGGATCAATCTAAGATGGCGGTGCACGGCTCGAGCTGTTATAGCCGCTTTGTGGTCTGTGTATCCTGCCGCCTTTAAGAAAAAGTAGTTACCCTACCGTGAAGATAAAAAGCTGCGAAATGTAATTTTTCTCCATAGAAACAGCAGAATATGAGATGTAACGATGCACTGGCTGCGTGGGTTTGTGCTGAGGAACCGCAAATAAAGAGTGGCAGCGGAGCATAGAAGGCGCGCAGTGATACAGCGACCGGAGCGACGGCGAGGTACCTATTCATTAGGTTGGAATGTGAGCCGTTTCGTGAGAAGGATGTTGGGAGTGGGGCTGGGGGGTAGGTGCGGGTGCACGCGGGTCTGCGCAGCCGAGCCACTACCGGACGGATCTGTGCAAATAAGCAAAGGCAGTGGGCTCTGCTTAACGCACAAAAACAACTTCAGAAACGTTTTTGTAGATAGCTGCATTGCATTTTCGCCCCCTCGGAAGTTTAAGTCGATCTTTAAGCTTAGCGGAGTAGTAACAGCTAGTTAAAGCATTAACAATTCAGATGAGTAATCGTGTTTTTTTTTGTACTAGAGAACAGTGTTAGGAATATTCGATTGATTTTAGGTAAAGAGATTCAGAAAGTAAAAACTGCGATTCAATTTAGTTTTTTTTTTTTTACTCCTTTTCAGAAATGACTAAGGAGAAACCTATCAATATACTGTACATTTGTTATTCACATTATCGTTGCTATTTTCTGAAGAATTTTCCATGCTGTGAATTACTAGCCAGCTGCGTCACGTGCAATCTGATCTTTACTAACTGGTTTAGTGTTATCTAGTCCTAAATCACGTGGGGTGCTTTAGAGTACCAACTGCGAAGTCTGCATGCCACGCATAGATGCCGTTGCTTTGGAGAATACAAGGGGACCATTGCCTTCTTGTGTAGCTAAATTTAGAGGAGGAAGAGACTCGGGAGCTGCTGCTGAGCGGCTGAGTTCACTTTTTTTCTGCTTAAAAATGCACATACGGCCACTTAGACAAAAAGCGCAGGAAATACGATGGCGCTGCGACGCCGAAGTGTCAGGACGATGGAGAGTTTGACATTTATGTAATGGTGCATGTATGGCGTAGGACTTTTCACATTGTATTAACATAAGAGAAAGATTTCTCATTTCGTACCATTCGGGGAATTTTACATGAAACAGTTTCTCTGATTTCTTTTATATTCTCTAGAAGAATGCAAGTTTTTTTTTAATCAATATGTACTTGTGTATGTAATATATATTAACCCTCTTAATATTTAGCAAGTTCATTATGTTTATATTTTTGCATGGTAAAAACAAATTTTCTGATGTCATACAGTAAGATGCACGTGATTTGAGACAGTGGAGTATACAGAGTTTATAAATGTATAAACAAAGCTTATGAAATTGTATATGTGTGTGTATATATATATATATATGTGTGTGTGTATAATATATACTGCAATGTATGCAAAAATAATGATAAATTTCATGCCCACTTTTTGAAAAGACGTAATCTAGCCAGGTCGATGTTTCTATATGCTATAATCTGGAGGGAATTGTTAAAACATGAAAATGCTTCCCCTGGGTGATATTCATTGTCATTATTAGGAAACAGATTTTTTTTATCTGGATACAAATAAAACTATTTTTAAAAATAATTTTGACAGTCACATTTCTGTACACAAGCACGCAAAACATTTGGAAATAAAATAGAGGCTGTACAACTGTAATAATATCACAATCAATTCAAAATTATGCTAGGTGTTCCTGAGAAGAACAGTCCCGTTTTTTTCAGAGAAATGTAAACATGTGGTGTGATGTCACTTCCTTTGCTGTGCTCTGTCCTTTCCTGATTTCTATAAAGCTCACGGTGTCAAGATGACTCAAGGTTTTTAATCCTCCCACCCCCATATTGTGGAACAGTGACTGAGACAGACACTTTTTTTTACACCAGCTCATGTTCAAGGTAAAAGGCTAAAACTATGGACCACAAAATGGTGCCTAACCAGGCAGTTTTGTTTAGCACCGATACCCATACTGAGTCCATCTTACAGGCTAGCAGCTGCTACTGATGATGCTGTGATCTATTCTGTACACACCAGCTATGAGCATTAATTACAGTGAGTTTACAGAAATGCTCAAGTTCATGGCTGCAGCTGACCTTGAGCTCCCCGAGGTCAATGCCTCTGTTTTATTATTTAAAAAAAAATCTTGATTTGAACAATAAACATTAATTTTACCTGTGTAGTTGAAATCTGGAATTTTATCACTATTTTATATGGCTCCTCAATGAAATATTCATTAACATTTAATCATTATCATTGGATACTTTTTGCAAATTTTTAATCTAGAAAATAAATCTATATAAACAAATATTATTATGTCTTACGATTCCCACATAAGACTTATCATGATTTATTCAGGATAAAAATGTTTTTCATGTAAAATTTAATATGGTTCATGATAAAAAATATTGTCCACACAATTGAAATAAACAGAAGATTTAGATTTAACTTCGTTTTTTTCCTTCCTCGCCAGGGTATATTGACCACGCTCTTTTGGTGTGTGGAAGCAGGAGGATTTTTCGAACATTTAGAACTCATTAGTTCTTTCATTGCGGTCGATCTGTTGCAGTGTTTGTACACATCACTGTGCAAAGGCCAACTTCGATAATGTCCCCCCATTGTCACTGGGGGTTTCCCCACACATGACGTGAATTAGCATGCGGCTTTTGTAAGTAACAATGTAACCTGCTTGCTTTGAGGTCACCTATTCAGCAAAGCCGGTCTCTATAGTCCCAGGATTGATCAAAGGCGAGGTGGCTGATATACAGATGAAAACCACTGAACTTTTCAAAGACACAAATGTAAGTTTCAAAAGATTTTAATTTTTTTTTTACCTACTTGTAACATAAGACAAGCTCTTATCAAATAGAACATTTGCTTCTGTCCATCCTATGATCATTTTAATAAAAATAAACACATTTGTAACTATGGGCTGGCCCCCCATTCTGGGTTGTTCCCTGCCTCGTGCCTGTAGCTTCCGGGATAGGCTCCGAACCCCCCATGACCCAGAAGGATAAGCTGTTTGGAAGATGGATGGATGGACATTTATAACTAGAATGACCTTCTGTTGAAGCCTTCGTTTTGCTTTCTGCTCTGTGCCCTAGGTTCCTGATTAGTAAGTTCCAGTAATGTTTAGCTTGGGTAGAGTGTGGTGAGGATTCACATCCTTATGTTGTTCCAGTATAAACAGTGCGGAATTTCCCCACAGTGGCTACTGTCTGTCGTCCTTCTGCAGAGAGCGAACTCATAGCCCCAGAATCCCTGGTCCTAATGTGAACGATAGCCAAAGCCATATGACTGAGTATATTGTCTAAGAACGGTGAAAAATACTCCCCAAAGAATGTATGGTCAGAAAAGCCAGTGCAGCTAAAATAAACCTTATAAGATTATGCGCCTATGCTGGTCTCAAATATAGTGTGCAAGTTACAGGTTTCCCTGCAAGCCGAAAGCGCTGATTTATCTGGTGCTGAGCTGAAGTCACAGATGGGGTCGCAATGTGATTGGCTAGCCTGAGCTTTGTGTGTGTGTAAGCTCCCGGGGGACACGCCTGAATGGGCGCTGCATGCTAAGGGGCGGAGCTTCTTTCTCTCACTCTGAAAGGGAGAGATGTCCTTAAACCAACATGTGTGCTCATGAGGTTGTATACCCTTGCCCTCCATTCAGCCGAAAACTCCTAAATCCACACTCTGGCAGTGTGACTTAGGCTGTCCTGGGGCTGCCCCCCCCCCCCCAGTATGCAGGGGCAGGGATGGACACGGGCAGATGGTTGGAATGAAGATGGCCAGGTATGTTTTCCAGCATAGTATGGCAATCAACAAGTCACAATCAAGCACCAGTTCTCATCATGAAGAATCACACCATCAACAGTATAGACATGGGAGGTAGCTACTTGCATCTAGCAGCTTGCATGATGAATTTTGCCAAGTTGACTTACTTCTCTAGGTACCAGATCTGCTGCATCATTCAAACTAAGCACTTAACTCAAGGACACTGGCAGATCTTTCCTCTGGGATAAAAAAAATAGCATGCAAACTGCACACAGCTGGACAAAAACTAGGACTTTACTAACTTTACTAATGTCAGTGACATGCAGGGATCCAACCCGAAACCACTGTGATATAATACTGATTTATTACAGCAAATGAACCTGGAATTATAAAACACAAATCATAAGAAAGGTGATACCAAACGACCAGTAATGACTCGTTTTGTGTACTGTCATTTTGTCATCTGGATATTTCCAATTCCTGCAGTACTAAAATCATAAAATAATAATGAAGAAATGTCTTACGGCTTTCCAGATAACTAGAATGAGAAGTCTTGTCAATCATCAGTACTGGGTAATGGCCTTTTTGATGTTATCGTCTTTCGATGTCAGTGTTTTTTTTTTTTGCATATTTATTACATTCTCCTATTTAGTACCGTTACTCTCCTACAAAATGCCTGAATGTTTAAAATAACATATGGTTCGGGAAGAAGAGGAGACAATGTGAAACAGGGAAAACAAAACAATCTGACAAAGGAAAAGATGCCATTTCGACAGGAAGTGGAAGAACCAGAAAAAACAAGGCTTATTGGTAAATAAAAAGAAAAAAAAAGTCATAGAAATAAAAAGTGAGGACAGGAACCGGCTGGGAAACCACTGAGCCAAACCTGTACGATCATGTGACTCTGAGGACCCCCACATGCGATCCTGAGTTTTTCTCTGACAGGATCTTTCCTATGCCGGCCAGCAGGGCGGCGTCTGCGGAGACACCAGCGCAGTGGCATGGTCCCATGCAGTGAGGCGATCGTCCGTATCGGCCCTCTGCCTCCAGCAGCCCGATCACTGGACCATGATCAGTCACCTCCTGTTCTTGTCAGTCACCATTAAGCTCTAGTTACGGTTGCATCTGACATTTTTATATGCGCCTACTCACCTTGTTACTTGTTCACCTTCTTTCAAAGGGTCACGAACCAGATTTTCCTAGGATGGCCATTTTTGTCTTGAAATGACCAGTTTTCGTTTCATTTGACCCCTCTCCCCTGCACCACACAAAATGCGACCAGCTGGTGAACAGTGTGACCCGCATCGCCATTGTTCTCCCCGCATACACCACAGAATCACTGACCGTTCGTTGTTTACTAAACACACGGGCACACTCCAACATCCAGAACAATCCAGAATGAACCAGAGGAAGAAAAATTAAAATGGAATAATATCTCACAAAGACAAATATGTCTCAATGTGTCACGGCAATGTTTGATATGTGTTTGTGTGTGTGTTTGTGTGAGAGAGAGAGAGAGAGAGAGAGAGAGAGACTGAGAGAGATAACACACTATCCAGGACCCAAGACAACAAAAATCACACTGTTTTCTTTATTATTCCATAAGGCTTGTTTTGTTGTTTTTTTATATTACCCATTTGCTATAAAACACAATAATTTAAGACTATATACCATTAAACATAATATCCATAGACCCGCTGATTGCCATGTGAAAAATCATACTGTCACATAATTACAGAAACATACTGATTTATTATCAATAGAAATCCATCCAGTCATGAATCCATCTTGCAAACATTGCTTTGGTACAAAATTATGGGTAAAATGTAGTGGAATTAATTCAAATATTATGAATGGGGAAAAGATACAATACTATTAAATCTAAATAGAATTTATTTACATAAAAAAATGCTATGAGTCCTAAAAATACCTAAAAATCAAACATTCAAAATCCCAAAAATATCAAAGCATTCAAATCAAACTATTCTTGAGCCTTTCAGTCAATCAGTTGCTAAAAATCTTAAATTGTGTATGTGAATGTCCAGAAAAAGCAAATGATCATTTCCTGACACACCGATAATGTTCACTTCATAGGATATTTTCAGAATGGTAAATATTTCTTAATGTTATATTACACTGCAGCACTACACTGAATAGAAACAACAGATACTGCAAAATTTGAAGGGGAAGTTAATTAATTGTGAATATTTTGACAGCTGGTACAACAGAAATATCCTTCAGAACATTTTTGTTGTGTAGAAGTGTGAACGATCGGTATGAAACATCAGTAAGGAAATTATGACGATTTATCAGTGTATCCAAAGAGAGGTTTGATTTGCCATCCTGATTGTTTCTGCATCTGACGAATCAGAAATCAAGCAGAATACACAATGATGCATTCACAGTCAGAGAGTGCAATTTATACAAAATACATTTTATTCTACCACACACAAATAATAGGAATGCTATAACATGTAAAATATATATAATTTATTATCTATACATGATAAGGAGTTTCCAGGTTATTTTTAAAAAAATTCCAAAAAATGTGATTATGACAAATGACAAATGGTTTTTCATTAGTAAAGATCAAACTATGCAACATTAACTACTTTTTTGATCATTTCATTTTGTCAGCAACTATCAGTTTATTTGCATGCAACATACTGGCTTTATTCGTATCATGCCTGTCAGCTGGGGGATTTTCCCACTCACATTACAGATACTATCGCTCTCGCTGGGTGATCTGCACAGCTTCGCGCCCTGTTTTGCGTGCGGAGGCATTACCCACAATTCCGAGCGCCCTGATGGCCACACAATGGGAGCAGCGCGGGGCTGTTTAAGGCCTCGACTAGGAGCTACGGCTGAGACAGGAGGGAGGATGTGTGAGAATCCCGGCCTGATCCAGCACCAGGAAGGAAGGGAAATAAAATCTCCACTGCATGCAAACATCAGTCTATATCTTCAAAGCTCTGCAGATTATTTATGCCCATCTAAAATCACTATTATCTCAATCTAAAATGCCACCATCATTCACAGCACTATTTTTTTAATGTATGACAATATAAAATAACAACAGGTTCATTAATGACACCGTTTCATCAGAAAAAATTTAACTAGTGCTGATTGTTAAAATTTCTCAAACATATGCTTTTCATTCAAACGTGAAATGATAAAATACCAATTACATAAAACAGAACCATTTAAATTAAATGTATTAATATCTGTAATATGTATAGTTATAGGTATACAATAAATTCAATTCTTCACTTGTAATACATCACTATTATGACATGCCACAAATTCAATACAAATTCTTTTGCCTTAACAGTTTTATTTTTTATAGTTTATTATTTAGTTTGGGTTTAAATTTTCTATTAAATATATTGGCTGTATTTTAAATATTTATGTAGAAAGAAAATCAACACCAATAAGATTCTTCTTAATTTTTAGTTACATATTTACATATCCTTGGAATTGTATTATATTTATAGCTGCTCTAGTTATATATGAATATGAAATTAAATATTATTATTGTACAAATTACCTTCCCTATTTGCAGAAAGTCATTAATTTGATAGAACGACACAGAATCTCAATTAGATATAAATATAAAAAACAGTATTATGTTCTTAGTCATTGTGACTAAATAAAAAATGTATTGTTTTTACTGCAATAGTATACAACATTAAAATACCAAATGTCTAAACTGAAAATGATGATAGAATTTTTTTTTCCGAAAATGTTGTTTTCGACTAAAATCACTATAAACAAATAAACTGTCAAATAAAAATTGGAATCAGTCATTAACATCTCTGAAGTAACTCATCTGATTGTTATTATTTTATAGACAACATCAGAAAGAGATGAATTTTCTCAACAAGGCTAAATATGTAATGATTTTCTTAGCTTCTTGGTATTTTTCATGCGCAGTGAGACATTGCAAAAAGCAAACACTGAAACCAGCAAAGAGAAGGAGGCGGCAGGATCGGCTCTGTGCCTTCACAGACTGAGAAGCTTCTCAGAAACGCTCTCGAACATCCATTTTACATAAAGGTCTCACTGTTTGATAAACAAAAAAGAAACAAATCCACACATCACCTCGCGTTTCTCAGCGGAAAATGAAACCCTCAGTCGGTGAAAAGGTCAGGGGCAGATGGAGTGGGGGCAGATAAGGGGTGGGGGCATCGCAGGCTGCAGATGAAGACGGCAGCAAGCGCCGCCTGTCTGAAACAGTCATTCGACCTGATCTGATCTTCCCTGGAAGATCCATGTGTTAAAAAACGACTGTGCTGTTTCATATACGTGAAAATATGTCATTTTATGAGCTCTGAGAAGACATAGTCACCCTCCCCCCCATTAAGAAAAAGCTATTTAGATTTTTTTTGTTACATCCAGAGCAGGTGAGTCCACGACATTTTATTTTCTGGTGTTGTAGGCAATATGAGAACATGATCAGCAAGTTCTGAGGACACATTCTGGACAATGAACGATATCTGAGCTTGCTGATGATCAAAAGTGCATCACTCAAAAGAAGAAGCAGAAGAAACTGGACAAGTAAACAAAAATCAGAGTGCAACAGTGACACTAATGAACAGCAAGGAGCCTTAAATGCACATATATATTTAAAACATAGGATCAGCTGTGGGCTGCAAGTCGTTTCTAAGCAGAGGACAACCACCTAATCACGTCATGAATGCGATTCAGGGAGTCCACATAGGTCATTTACCCACAAGGCACTGGGAGCAGCTTCTTAGAACACCCCTGCTGTGTCTGCTGAAAGCATAGGCGAATCAAAGAAACCCCACATCTGGGCTTATACATATTTTGCTGCTCAAATAGGGACCTGATTATCTTACACAATATAAACCTTCCCAGCTCCCAGCAGCCAAATGTCCACTGTTCCAGCACATTCTATTGGGGGAGATAATTAATGTAATTTTCATCTAGAGCCAGTTCATTTTTAAGGCCTCGATTGTCCATTTGTCTTTTGTGAATCTTGTTAATTTGCTCCTAAACTGGGAAAAAAAAACATCCAAACGCTAAAAATACAGAGGTAGAGATTTCTTCAACGGGGCCTTGATTTCTACGTGGAACAAATCGCTATTAACACTCATGCTACGTTATTAACACCTGACTGGGTTTGTCGGCTATAAATAGTCATCCAGTGGAGGCAGACAAAAGGCCTCTGTGGATAACTGAGTGATAAGCAAGGATTTTCGCTTAGCTGCACGGCTGCCTCATCATGACCGTGTTTGCGATACTGTAACGGAACCAGCCTGTTAACATCGTAATGCTCTTCGGTTATAATATCTGTTTGGTTTTTGGGAAGACTGGCCTGAGAAAGCCACCGCATCTTTGCTGAGAAGAGGGGAGCAACCCTAATATCTTAGCTGCCTCTATGGAGTCTGCAGGAAGACATGATGTCACCTGATGTGATGCTGAACAGCCATATTTACACTGAAAGTGCTATTCCTTTATTAAACATCCTTTTGCAAAAATCATTTCTTGTGACTGACTCTTATGTTATGTATCTGCCTGATAGTTGTACAGATAGGTGTCTGCCTGTAGATGTACAGCTTTGCCTGGAACATTGATACTCCTACTGTGTGCTGAAATCGTACCTCTGTCCTTGACTACAGTGAATCCACTGATATTTTCATTTGCTGTTGGTCAAACTCTGACATTGACTTCATAAACCATACAGAATTTACTGTTCCTTTATTATATCACATTCCATTATATTATATTTTATTATATAACATTACATTATATTTAGGCCTATATTACAGTATAAAATGGAAATAATTTATAAATGATATTATAGTGAAACAGCATTATAAAATCTTTAAGGAATAAATCAATGAGAATTACTTGGTCTTGGTTCAGAGCAATTGTCAGCCAAATACTTGGTGTAGTCCTCATGTTGATTAAAAATGTTTGTTAAACTTTTCGTATTATTAAGTATAAATTGAACAAACACACCCAAAGACATTGTACTATACTTCATACTAATAGCATATAGTACAGTCCTATTTTTATCAGAGGACAAAAGATGTAATCATCTATCTGTCTATCGGTTTACAATTAGCTACATAAACTGCGAATATTAATACGTTTTTACAGGAACTGCTATTTGTAACATGATTCATGCCACATTCTAGTCATACAAAGAACGGCTTTGCCGCTCAAATTTCAGATCAATAAGCGGTAATCCATTACATGCTCTCGTGTTGATTCTTTTTACATAAACAAACAGCTCAATACTCGTCCACATTAACATTTTGGTAAAAACTGATTTTCGCAAAGCTGTAAACGCTGTTTTCTTCCGGACACCCAAATAAACCACAGAAATGTAACCCTCCCCACCCTGGACCGAAACACACAGCTATGACGGTCAGAGACGAGAAGCAGCCTCACCTCTGCTGAGATGAGGAGCGTGAGGAATACGAGGAGCGTGAGGAGGGCCCTGGTGTCACACCGCGGCCGGCCAGACCCGCGGAGCGCCGGCTTGCACTTACACTGATCCGGGGGGAAACCGCGACCATCTCATGGAAGGGGATAAGGGGGAAAGGGGGGAAAAATTAACAAAAAAATCAAAATGCACCGAAAGAAAAGAAAGTGGGCTCCTGGTCTCGCCTCTGTCCCGCCCGCAGCAGCAGATGTGTGTGTGTGTGTGTGTTTCAGGGGCCCGCGCCGGTATTTTAAGCCCACTTTCTACGCCTTTATCCCCCAACAATCCGCTTTAAGCTCAAGGCGGCTGGACCGGGCCGCGTCCCTCAGCAGGAGCCATTAGACATGCATTGGTGACCAACATGAAAAGGGTTCAAGGGCCCCGACGCAAATTCACGGAAAAAAGCGATCAGGAGAAAAACGCGCGGTGTAAAAACACTCTCTCCCCAAGGACCATCATGTCTGTCCCAATTGCTTAACTAGGCCCATTTTTAGGTTTAATATCCACCTTCTTCATATACTCATAAATTATGTTTATTACTCTATTTCATTATCTACTGAATTTGAGAACTAAACAGGCGTGCCACAGGTCATTTACTTAAATATGATAAAGTATTATTTAAATTAGTAAATACAATTTTACGAAGCAATATAAGGGCAGTAATATAACATAATCATCCATACGACCCTATATTCATTAATATGTAAAAAATAAGAAATTCAGAGGAAAGATGTAACGTTCGCAGGCGGCAACTTTACAATATACATTTGTTTGCACGTGTAGCAAAGAAATGCAGAATTGCTGCAAAGCAAATCGATATAAATGAACACATGAGAGTGGAGACAAATCTCCTTCTGCAAAGCGTCGCAAATTGGCAGAGGAGAGGGTTTAATGCCGAGTATTTTGATTTCCGGTAGCGACAAACACTCCTAGTGCTAAAATATGGTTCGGCCTCACAAACGCAGTTTTTCAGCGACCTTCTAATTAGCAAATAATCTGAATTTAATTCTGGAGTTTCACTGACATCAGAACGCTAATGCTTTCGTATATTTAAAAATCCAATATATACTATGCCTTATATTGTACAGACATGCTGTACTTTCCATCTCCACAATCAACAGGGATTCTATGGGTTTATGCACAGGAGAGGACTTTGTATACACTGTATACAGTAAACAGAAGTGGTGTATAGTGGAATGAGTCTTTTATAAAAATACAAAGCAAAAAAAAACAAAAAAAAACAGCACACTTCCAGCGTTTCGATATAAAATACTGTATTTTTTTTTTGGAGTTGATAGTAAGGAAGAGAAACAATTTCATAATAACATTGTCTTTATATACTAATTGGTATGAGATTCACTTGGTCTTGTTTCTGAGCAACTGTCAGCGAAGTACTTGGTGTAGTCCTCATGTTGGAGGGCTGTTCTGTCCACCCAAACAATTGCAGAAACGCAGATCAGCGGCGTTTCAAAGTGTTTGGTTGCAGCACGGAAGTTTTATCGAGCAAATATGCCCGTTATTGTGCAGATCGCTTCGTTGTCTCCGGCTATTCGGTTCCTAAAAGCGAAGCGGTCCTGGTGTTTATGTTTAATAAACGGAATGGTTAAATTATAAGCGAGCTGCAGATGGAGAGCTGTCACGGTTCATCCACACGTACATGCACCCGGACCGGAGAGCGCTTTCACTGTAGGGTATGCTGATTCTGCCGGCTGTCACCGTGGCTGGGGGGGCGAGCCTACTGGAGGTGCCCCCCCGAGGGGCAGGTCTGGAGGATTGCAGAACAGTAAATGTTTGTCAATGAGCTCCGGTGAGCAGGCAGTCTGAGTTATCCCTGTCAGTCTTTGGCTGTTTTGAATTTAAAAACACCTTCTGGTTGCCTCTCTGAACTATAAATTCCCGCATTTCACCATCACCCCCCCCCTCCCAATTCTAGCATCTTTCAAGTTAGGAGCAGAAAGGCTTGGCTCATCGGAGGCCGTTTTTTTAATAGTTTATTTTTCTCACTTTTGCTCGAGTGTGTGTGCACACATGCATGCGCGTCTCTGTGACTCATTAACTCCCAGCCTCGGCTCGGCTCGGCTCGGCTCGACCGGCGCTTCTTTGTACCTCATTTCTGTACCCAGCCGCCCGCACAGCGGGGGGGGGGGACCCAATTACACCGCTGATTAAACCTCACTTGTAGAAAAACTTTAATTGCCTTCCCAGTGCAGAGAGTTGGGAATTTCTGCCAGTTACATGAAACGATAATTGGATAGAAAAAGTCAGACTCCTCACTTCCTTCCATCATTTTCCTTCTGACAGAATATGTCGGGGCTGATTTTAAGAGTCTCCCGAAACTGAATGACTTTTACGCGGCTCTTTATGCTCAACCAGTTCCCACAATCCTGCCTTGCGTAAGGAAAAGGGGGGGGGGGGGGGGGTGCATTATAAACTGAGCAGTAATCACGTCTCGTCTTATCGACTCTAAATTAGATTTAATTTTGCGCTTAAGTGCTCGGCGGCGGCTGTGTAGCTTAGACTAAGGGCTGTTCTGTCGCTCATTTCCGCTGCCGTTTTCCCCACACAACCTCTCTCCTCCAAAAGGGGCCCCGGTGATGCTACGACTAACTGTAGTCGCTGGATGTTGTTAAAAATTGCATCTGTGCTTGAGATCAGTGAAGAGCCATAAAGCCGTCAGCGCTAATTCAGCGATGCTTTGCTTTATAGGAGCCTGCCATGTTCCCGGCAGCCTGAAATGCAACACTGGGCTCCCGGTGTCGCAGCTGGGCAGGCACCCACCCCAAGCCCCGAGGTGGCTGCGATACAGCCCCCCCGACAGCCTGACGCCGTAAGCTGCCAGCGAGGTGTTCTTCACCATCATCTGCCCGCAGGTTATACGGTATCAAGAATTTCTATTATAAAGGGAAACTGCAGCAACTAATTGATGCCATTCAAGGGATTTCCTCAAAACACCAGCGTTGCTGTTTGAGATTAATATTTTCATTAAAGCAGGGATAAAATATTGAATAAAAGGTCAAACCTGCTGAACAGCACTTTTAGTTAAATATCAGAGGTAAAATGCTCTTCTGTGCTGAATCCATAAATCTCTGACCGGCACAGTAACTATATCTAGCTGCTTATTTTACTAATTGGAGCATATTGAGTAACTAAACTGATGTTTTACCGATCTCGGGTCTTGACATGAGAGGACTTGTGATGACTGAGGAAGATTTCCCGCGTAATAAGACATTTCTCATTACTTCCATTAAACGCTCAACTTGTAAACCTTATACTAGGTTAACAAAATGACATCCGGTCAGCAGCGCCTCTTCCAAGTCGTGTCGGTTTCTGTCCCATTTAATTACTATTATAAAAAACAATTACTTCATTTGGTGTACCTGAGTAATTAGCATAGATTATATTAATCAATTGACCCTTTGGTTGCTGTAATGCCAGTAATCCCTGGGCATTTAACTGTACGGACCAGTCAAAATAAAAGGACTTTTGTGCATATATGCGTCCTGTAATCAGATTGTTCTGATGAGACGCTACATTGTGTTTTTTCTTTTTATTGAAAGGTACTATGGGGTTAAAGGTTCCTGTAGATGAGGGTGATATCGGAGCTTTGTATCTCAGAGGCAAATGCTTAAAGCTGAGGTTGTTTCCTTTGTGTCCTAAGGATACAAACAGTGTTAAACCACCATGCCGGATGAGAAGAAGCTTATTTACAAGTAAGGATGATTGTTCTCAGGCTTAATCACTTTGACTTGTGTGAGGTTAGTTCTTGCCTTGAGTACAGTGTGTAACCAACTGAACCTTCTCATTATGTCACAGAAAAGGAGCTTTTTCATAACAAAAAAAAATAAATCAAGCCTTGCGTGGTGATGGGGAAATGGTACAATGTCAGCCATCACCACCAGAACAAGAAAATGTAAGTTAACCCCTGGCCTCTGTGTTCATTAAATAGTTTCATGTGAGGAACTCAATATGCAAATTGAAAAGAAAAGCTAGATATCAGATATAACAAAACCAAATTTAACTGCGAGTGCCACTGATACCTGTGTCTGCTTATTGAACTGGTCGATGGTCGCCAACTGGAAAGAGCTAGGTGTCTCAGCAACCCCCAAATTCCTACTTAATGTAGCCATTACCATTACCATTTATTAGGTAAATTTCCATTTATCGACACTCTTTATCGGGTTGTAATTCTATGGTGGCATACAGTCAAAATACAGAGCACATCAAGCGAGACGAGGTTATCTGTCGAGTAATTTGTAGCGAATTAAACATTACTGCCTATTACTGCATGTACTCACGTCAAAATATAGCCTACTGCGGACAAGAGTAGGCTATGTTTTACAGGTAATTCATGTTTGCACGCATTTAGACTCTGTTGGACATTCAATTCTTGTTACTTCGTTCACCGCCATTCAGCATGTCTGTCATTCGTTAGCGTTATCAGTCCTAGACTTTTGATACGCCGCATTATTCGTATATATAAATAAAGTGCCTGAAAACCAACGGCAATTAGAATTTTATACAAAATGAAATAAACAGGCACAGCAGAAGTCGCGTCATAAGCAAACGCTGAGAGATAGCATAAGCTCGCTCGTGTGAGTCTGCTCGCTTCATTTGTAGCCATAATGTTGTGTAGACAGGTGAATAAATAATTTACAGGCTTGTGTGTCGATCGATAGCGTAGAGAGGCTGCGCTTGGCCTGCTGTCCGCTTTCATCCGGCCGTCCAGGGAGCCTGTTCCCTCCCCCAAACCGTAGCTCTACCTCACAGCCCCCAACTCGGGTCCGATCCGAGGGAAAAGGAAAACTCACATTTCTTATGGGTTCGTTTCCTTGTTTTTGTTTCTTTGTTTTCTATTCATCGTTTGCCTGCTAGTGCTGGAGCAACATTACTGACCGTGAGTCACAAGTGGACTGCAGATCGTCTTCTGCGGTTTCTTTTGTCATTTGTCTAGTTAAACATTCTTTCACTATCTTGCCTCCAAAACAGCTGCATTCTCATTTAGCAGGTTTGTTGTTGAAATGTCAGTGAATATGATAACAAACTGGGGTCAATTAACTGATTAGATATATTGATCCATTTTTTTGCACGGATATGCAGTAGCTATACATTGCGAAGTTCAAAAGAGGAATGATGGAACAGATAAACGTTAAAACTACTTTTGAAAAATTATAACCGCATTTATCAGTCTGTGCTTGTTTGGTGCTTAGTGATAATTTAATTTCAGTATCACTGCATACAAGGCTGAGGAATGTCCTTGGAGAAATCTGCATGTTTGAGGTGTTTTGCTTTTCACATTTTTAAGGCCCAGGATACGTGAGTATTAATTAACGGTAGACTGCTATCTGTAAACACAGCTGACACTGTACAAAATATTGACAGATGATCCAAATTTTGGTGTATATATTTTCATAACTACAACAAGCAATACAGTACATATAATTAGTGGGTGTATGTACTAAAAAACAACTGCTTAAATGTTTGTGAAATAGTTGTATTATAATATATCTTGCTAGAATATTACCAGGGTTTGTACTTCTATAAAAAAAGTGTTTGCCCTTGCAGTCCAGCTAACTGAAATCTCTAAATTTCTTGTAATGTATGACTGGGTATGTGTCCTGTGATAGACTGGCATCCCAGCCAGGTTGTACCAACCCACCTGCCCCCCACATGCCCTTGAGCAGGATAAACAACTAGTAGATGGATGGAAATAACTGCCTTATTTCTTGCTGCCATTTAAAAAATGTTATTCAAGTGTGAAGCGTATGTACATGTAAATATGAAATATGTACATGTAAATATTCTGTA
>JAODJU010000138.1:5822717-5833381 GCA_026776725.1 Gnathonemus echidnorhynchus | reverse complement strand
CCCCCCCCCCCCCCCCCCGGAAATCTGCTTGAAAACAGCATCCACAGTGGTAAGGAAGCTGTTAAACACATTGTTAAACACTATTAATTTCTTCCATATCATTAAGAGTTTCTTTTTAAAAAATAAATGACTGCACTCATTGTTAGAGGGGTAGAGCTGATAGCAGTAACTAATTTGCGGCATTTCGTCTGCACCCTTACAGAACACCAGGCCTGACAGGCAGGCCCCTCAACAGTTAGCCCCCTGATAACATGGGCCCCTCGACAGCCGGGCCCCTCGACAGCTGGGCCCCCTTCACCCCGCCTCGTAGGGTGACCTCAGCCTCCTTACTGGTCGCAAAGGCAGCGTCACAGTTGGGTCCTGTTTCTCAGGCTGTGTGAAAAAAAACTCAGCAAAGCCTGACCGTCGCATCCCCTCGCTCGCTGTAAGCTGACTTGAAAGTCTCTGATATATAAAAGACAGTTTTCCAAGGTAAAATAAGGTCTGACAGGAGAGAATAAAAATTTGTTGCACCTCTACGTGAAAAACTGCTTCTGTCCACCTGGCTTATCGTAAGACTTCGGCCTTTTCAGGGTGACTTCATATGCGGCTCCCCTGCTGTTTGTGTGGCTCCAGATTTATACCAAAGAGCTATAAAGAGAAATAAATATTATGACAATCAATTAATAAATTAATGAACATTTAAGCAAATTAATAATCATTCACATATTTCTGTGGTTAAGTTCCCAATTAATGAGTTTAAAACACTCAACAGTGATAGTGCTGTAAAATAACAATGTATTTTCTGGCACTTTGAAACATTTGTGCTTGGATTTGCTCCTGCTTCAGCTCTTCTCAGGTGAGCTGCTGCAGATCAGCCGCTGTCTGTCGGGCTGCTGCAGATCAGCCGCTGTCTGTCGGCCTGCTGCAGATCAGCTGCTGTCTGTCGGGCTAATGTGCCGTCACAGGGTCACATCTGCACCATGGCGGAATAATAAAACACTTCAGCTCTGAAGGACGGGGCCTCTCTCTGCACCTGCACTAAGTTTTATTTGTATTACCATGGAGCAAATCACTAGGCTCTGAGATACGTGATTATAACTACTATAAAAATAATGTTAGCCAAGTGGCTCTGTCTGCTGTTTCCAGCACAGTAAACAGTGAGCGTCAGACTGGGGGTCCTAACACTGTACACTGTACACTGCACACAGTGCCCTGTACACTTCACCCCCAGCCCTCCTGGTATATCCTGCCATTTTTTGAGGGAACTCGCCTTTCCACAGCCCAGCACTCGTTCCCATGGCGACTTGCCGGTGCAGGAAAGCGAATGGTGGTTTGCATTATTAATATATTTCATTAATTATGCAAATGGCGTCCCGCTGTAAGTATCCAGGACCGAGGAACACCGGGTTCCGCCTCTTAAAGGTTCTAGCCAAGCTGCCGCAGGGGGTTTTGTGAACACCGTCTCGCCTGGCCTTCCTCAGGCCCTGGGCCCCGATTCCTCATGCGCCTCCCTGACAGAACAGAGCCTAAGGGGAGAGAGAGAGAGAGAGAGTCTCCGCTCAGAGGTGATCTGGCCCACTGGATATCCTGCCTTATTTACAAAGACCTCGGAAAATATTCTCTGAGCCTGCAAAAATTCATATCCTCATTGAAATTCTTTTCTGTTGGAATTATATAATATAATGCCGCCTTACACGTCTCAGAAGTTAATATATTATGGTTTTCCATAATGATAAATTAATGTTGTAATTGAACGATTTAAATAAACCAAGCTATTTACTGTTAATGTGCTAAATTATCAGTTTTGGTAAATTAAATTAGATTGTCAGACTCAGCACAAGTCACCTTTCCCCTGTTTAGGTAATTTCCTGGAGGCTTTACTGAACAGTAAAGATCAAGTCAGGGCAAGATCTTGTGAGTCGACCTCAGATTTCTGTTCCCACAATGCACACAACTCACAAAGCTTTCAAACAGGCATCAGAAATTGTTTAAGAGAGCTCATTTAGGCCCCCCTCCCCCCCCCCGCCCTGCTGTGTCCCAAAACGGGCCCATTCTTACATGGTAAGCAGACACATTTTACTTTAGTGCCCCTGAGAGCAGGGAGAGAGAGGGAGGGAGTGAGAAAGGGGGGGTGGGGGGACAAGTTTTACCGGTCTGTGTGGGATCTGTAAGTAAGTGTTTGTTGCCATGGTGACTTTGGCTGAGTTTCTACACAATGCGTCAGTGTTGAGGGCAAATTAACTGCTGTTTGAATTCTTTGTGAAGTCATTGATTGGTGGTTATTTGTAATAACAGGGTATGTTTCTAAGAAGAAAACACATAGCAAATTACTGCCAGGACACAGCAATCCCTGCGCCTTTTAAAGTCACTGCAGCGATCTGCATCGTTACAGGTGATTTAAAACATACGGTTCGTTAAAAATTTAGCATTCAGTGAATAATGACATGATAAAGAAAAAACAGGATGTTCTGTGGTTTGGTCCTGCTTGAAAACAACCTGCGAATGAGTTAGCAATAGCGGTGCTTGGTTTCCAAAGTAATGTGTCTGTCGGGCTAGTACGCACATCCGTCTCTGTAACGTAGGTGCCGGTCTGTTCTTGGAAATAAGAATATTTTCCGATTACAGTCCCGCTGTTAGTTTTTCATACTTTTTTTCAGATAATTCATAAGTGCAAATATTGATAAAAAGAAAATTTTAAATATTTTCCATAAAGACAAAGAAGATCATTAACAATCATATGTTGACATACGTAATAAATTCAATATTGCTCTATAAAATGAACCTGCAGAATGACTTTCTCTATGGATAAATTCATCTCTTTGTCATTGACGGTCCTGAGGAAAGGAGACAGATTTATTTGAACAGCCTGCGATGTTGAAATGGCTTATGGTCATGGTTTTTAATTTTTTTTTTTTTTTTTGATGAATGTCCCGCATTTGCCTCATTAGGAGAAACGGGAGAGCGGTCCGGTCCCTGAATGAAAAGCAGCCGTCAGGAGTTTCGGTAAATGTAATCTCCCATCTCATCCGGCACCTCACGCTCTCACGAGCAGACAAGCATCGGGGCCAGATAAGCCGGCAGATGGTTTAGAAAACACGGCATCTCAGCAAAGCTCACGCCGCGATGCTAGAATACGCCACTGTCACGTTTAAAGCGGCCTTTGTTTTACGGCGGAAACGGCGGAGAAAAACTTTGTCTCATCAGCAAAGTGTGGCTGAGCCTTAATGACGTATCCCTGACTGTAGTATCAGGTGACTGAATCCATCTTACAAGTTTTAGCTTTTGGCTAATTGTAAGTATTCTTCCTCCATTGCTGCTTATTTAGGACATGTCACCATGATCTGGAGGCTTACAGCTGGAAGAACATCAACCACATACTGTCAATACTATCCATCCACCCATCCATCCATCTTTTTACTTGTCCAATGCAGGGCTGTGGGGGGGCTTTCGCCTCTCCCAGGCATCACAGGACACTGCTGCCCACTGAGCCCCCGTGCCACTGATAACTGGTAAAACATGCAACACACGACAATAAATAGCAGACGTGCTTTAACTTTGACTGACCAGTCTTACATATAACTGTGAAGTTAAATACATTCCTGTTTCTTTTTATATGTCAGTGTTTGATACATTGCCTCTGACTTTTTCTGTCACCATGGACAGTTATATGAGTCGTTCCCACGGCGATGGAACATCTGCATGTTTCAAGCTGAAAAAAAACCCCCAAAAACATAACGCCGGTCTTCACTTAAACAGGTGGGCCCTGATTATTATGGGATCGATCAGGTATGATTTTGCTGTCTTTTGTCAATGGACGAGTGTTGGCTGTATGTTAGTCGGGTTTCTTTACACGCCTGTCATTCTTACAGGCGTCTTTCGAATGATCAGAGAGAAAGGCGGCAGACGCCATATTGAAGGAATGTGAACATTAAGCCTGAATCTGACTAACTGAGCTAACTTTTTGTACCCCGGCATCCTGATACGAGCTGCTGCGAAACTAGTAAATGCAGTGTAAATGGGAACTGGCAGGATGGATGACCAGTCCCCAGCGGTCGCTGGTGCTATCATAACATGGGGGGGGGGACATTGTAAGAAGACCCTTCAGCTGGGCTCACAAAGAGAAGCCAGCTCTGGACAGTGCCGGTTGCCATGGTTATGCCCAACCAAACCATTATCTTTATGGGCTGTAAAAAGAGGCTCGGTGTGTCATTGTGCAGAAGGGATCTTTGTCCTGGACGTGTTTTGACAGCAAACTAAAACACCAGGAGCCTGCAGCAGCTTCAAGGGACGAGCAACAAAATGTGTCTGTTCCAATCTGATCATTATCATTCCTCATTTATCATTAGTGGGTCACTTATGCTGCATTTATCTTTCCATTTTAACCAATAATGTCCAGGACCGTGAACAGATGCTGCACATGAGGAACCATGCAGAGGAAAGTTTGTCATCTTGAATGAAAATCATTTCAGAAAATCATCGCTGTTCTTCCGTACTCTCCTACATTGGTGGGATGGCAAAATTATTTTCTATTTTAAGGAAACCAAAGCGATACGCTACTGCCGCCGGACGGAGGGCCCTGTATTTCGAGGTTTGAGGTGCTGTCCATGTTTCCCTCAGCTTGAAATAAACACGATTAAAAAAAGAGTTCCAGAATTTCCATGGAGGATCAGTGCAGCTCCGCGGATGAAGCTTGTTGACGGGGAAGTTGACCGTCACTCCAGCTCAGCCACACGGCATTGTGGGTAGCGCCTGGCGGGGTAGTTGTGTCAGCTTTGCTGAGCCAATCAATTAAAATCTTGTTATAATTCATGCCTTGCCAAATAATTGTTATACCTGGAGTATGAGCCAGTCATTGATTTATTTTACATGTTCAATACTTCATCTGAGACCTCAGATCAGGCCTGACTGCCCATTACAGGGGGTGTTGTGCAGTGAGTCACTGTTCTGTCTGATTTTAATGCTATTAACTCAAAAACAGCAGAAACCCAACTGCTCATAAATCCAACATGATCAAACAGGAATATTAGTCCTATTTTTTGTTTGTGAGCAAAATTCCCGGCAGAGAGGCTCTGGTTCATTCAGGACAGCCAGTGACAACAAGGTGGTGGAGGGGGGGGGGGCAGACTAGGGGGTTGTCAGTGACATCATGCATGTGGCATGTGGGCCAAAGAGGGCTTCCGGGGGCGTGGAGACCCCACCCTCCCCAGGACACGTCAGTGGAAGATGGAGGAGGAAGACGGAAGGTCAGTCAGCCTTAATGTTCCGTATACCTGCAAAACTGGGCCAGGCGAAGTTGGAACAGTCTAGAATCAAACAACGAGACGAATGAGGCTTCCTTAACCCTAACCCTGATCCTAGCCATAAATCTGCCAAATTTAATCAGTGAGTGCAATCCAAGGGATTGGATCATTTCATAGTCCTGCTGCTGATGACTTTCCTGAAATGTGTAATTTTCCTTGTAGCATGTTCCCTAGAACAAGGAGCATCACGCACCAGAACATGCTGCGTGAATTTCTGCAGATAATTACAGATTCAGATTTTATTATCCCAGAGGAAATTACTAAATTGTTTGATCAGTTATACATTATACACCCTTGTAGATATCTATGTTATACTATTCAAATATTTATTTGAAACACTATTTTTCTGTAAAAACATTTTAAATGAAGTCATGAAGTCTAGAGCAGGTTTATTGCTTGCTGTTTGGCTCTCGTCAGGGGGCAATAATTGCAAGCGGAGGGGGAAGGGCGGTCCTGCTGGTGCCGTACATACCTGTAGCCCCGCCTCCGGGCACAAACAGACACGCTCAGGCAGAGCCCAAACAAAGCCGGGTTCAGTATCACCTCAGATAAAATTCCCGTGGGCGAGCGCCTGGCTATCCTAGCGTCACCGCAAACGTAGTAGCTGAGTCACACTGACGGATCGCACAGACCCGCCCCTGTCTTTTAAAACGTGGCTGGGCGCCCTTCAGTGCCGGCAGCTCCAGGACGAGTCCGGTTTCACTCCCACCCCCCTTGGGAGACGTGACTCACTGTCTCACTGCCTCGACTCGAGAGCGTGAACATCGAGTGTCAGCGGTCAGCAACCCCCATGACTCCCTAGGGCCCCCTCCCCCAAGGGACGGTGTGCCGGGCTGGAGGCGGAAATCCAGCACCTCTCTCTCTCGACGAGATTCAGCACAGATGCGATACCAGCTGCAAATAGACAGCAAAGCAAACAACACAGACCTGCACTGAGAATATGACTCAGCTCAGCTTCAGGGGCGTCAGTAAAGGAAAAAAACCCGTGACCAGCATATTACTGCAAATTGCTGAACCGGTGACCCTGAGCCTGACCCAGTAGGTTTGTATGGATGGATGGACCAATGGATGGATGTTATCTGCAGTCACAGTGACACACTCAAAGACAAAAATTAATTGTGGATCATTAGGAAACACGCTTTTTCTCTTAAGGCTGGTTCATACTTCTCCACACAAGCGCAAAACTCACGTGTCCGTATGCGTATGCGTACACAGAAATGTTCATAGCCCCCCGTCAAGCCGCATATTTAGCACATGTGCACAATGCATTATATTCATATTTCTTATTAATAATAATAATGTAAAATATTATTGATATTCTCTGCACACATACCACCGTAGTGAATACTGCAGTCCTTGTAAAGACTAAACACAAGTTTCAACTACTGCAGCAGTACGGTGAAATATGTATGGTGAAAACAGGGGGAGGTCAGATGCCAGACACACAGACAGTGAGTAATTCATACAATGTCTAAGGACACGACACGCGATTCACACACGACAGTCCGAAACACAACAAATACTTACACAAGGGCTATTTACAAATACTGCAGAGCATGCTGGGATATGCCAGTAAGCTCACCTATGGTACCATCTCAGTATTATACAAGTACATTATATTGCATAATAATTTTTGATATGCTCATCCCTGCTTTCTGCAGTGTTAGTAAGAAAGCCACACATAAGACAGTCGAAGCTTAATAGCAAAGTGACCAGCCTCCCCCACACCACCAGAGGCCAGTTTGTCTCACCTCAATTGTCCCGCAGCTGCCTAGCAATACAAACCAGCCTCAGCCCTAATCACAGAAATCCATCTGTGTTTGTCTCTGAGTGCTTTCTGCGACCTCTGTGACTATTTACGGAGACATGTTAAATCGTAAAAAAAAGGTGGAGCATTAATGTCCTGACACCAACGTGTTCCACAACGGCTGTCTGCCCAGTCCGGTCCAGCTGCTTCGCTCCATTTCAAATAAAGCATTTCGTATTGTTACGAGATATTATAATTCTACACTTTTAGTAATGGCTATTTTACCATGAGTAACCATCCATCCATCAGTCCTTCCATCCACTTTCTGTGGGTCGCAGGGGTCTAGAGCCTATCCTGGAAGCCATCGGGGCAAGGCAGGGAATAACCAGTTAAATATACTTCCTTGGCATCCAGTTGGGGGAGGTTTTCGTCCTAAAGTTCAAAGTGGATTTTTGTCAGCTGCTGCAATAACCCAAACACAGAATCTGATGGCTAACGAGATACAGCGGTACCTCAGAACTCGAACTTAATCCGTTCAGAACTCTGGATCGAATCCTAAAAAGTTCGGGTTCTGATCGAATTTTTCCCATAAGAAATAATGGAAAATCAATTAATTGGTTCCCGGCCCCAAAAAATTACACCTAAATATGTATTTTTTTTAGCATTTAAACACAAAATGAATTAGATAAAATAAGAACAGCATATACTGTACTAAACACATCTAAACACATTTATCAAAACAGTAATTTATAAAGTAAGAAAATAAATGTATCCAAACAATGTGTAAAGTTAAAAAAAAAACAATGTGTCCTGCCTCGATCGTCTGCTCCTTCTGTGTGCCACGCCCCTCGCTAACCCCGTGTGGAATCACCTTGTGATCAGCTGTTTCTGGTTGTTTTCTTGAGTCCTCTGTATTTCGTCTGCGTTTCAGTTAGTTTCACCAGTCCGATCATTGTATTGTCCATCAGCGTTTTGCCTGCCTTACCTGTAATTAAACCCCGTATTCCCCGATTCCCTGACGTCTGCACCTTTGTCTCCGTTCCGTCCCGCTCAGCACGACAATATTATTATAATTAAATGTATTAATGGTTTATTATTAATATTAAAATAATTAATAAGAAATCTTTATTTTTAAATATTTTATTATATAATAATAATTACTGTTACTGTTTATCTTTGTCTAAATTTATTTTTACTGTCTAAATATATGTATTCAGCTAATGTAAACATGCACAATGCTATCGCAGTGAATGCCAGGCTGAGACTGAAGCTTTACCCCTTGCTTCTGCTGAGAGACGTGCCGCGTAACTCATTTCCCCGTGTGTACAAGTTATCTTAGGTCGGCGTTAATGGTTTGACTTCTGAGATTCAGATCGAGTTCTAGGTAATTTTTTTTTCAAACTGGTTGGTTCGACTTTTAGGAAATTTGAGTTCTAATGAGTTTGAGAACTGAGGTACCACTGTATGTGGCTATTCCAACAGAGCGACCCAAACCCAAAGCGTCATGACATCGTCGTGAAGCTGGGTGGCATTCGTGAGGGATCTCTCAGGCTCGTATCTCACCTGCCATCGGAGCTTGTGTGCACTTGCCCTCCTCAGGGCAGATTACGGGGAACTAAGCCAAGTGGGACAACAAACAATTATTGTCTGTTTCCAGCAGGTAGAGGGCATTGGGGCTGATGTTCACCTCGCTAATTCTGATGCACCACATAGCATAAGGAACTGCTCACAGAAACTCAAACGCGAAAGTCTGCGAGTTTATCTGCACTTAATTACAGCGCCGTTGCCGTGACTAAGCCTTCCGTGATAACTGAGCTCATGCGACATGCACTGAATTCCATCCGTTACGTAGTTTATCTCGTCTACTGACTCCAGATGAAAGGATGGAATTGGGGGGGGGAGGCATGCGTCAGAGATGGGTGAGAAATACAGATGGCACCTCCCGCAACCAGGAGGAGTGAGCTGATCTTCAAAGGATATCTTCAGAAACCACTTTATGCCCTCTGTCGGGAGTGAAGGATAGGTGCAGATTTCTTATTAATCCTACTGAATGCCAATGGCGTTAGGGCTGTGCCAACATCTACGCCAATAACCTCAGGTATGCAAACGAACAACCAGCTGCGATAAAACCGTAAACAGGCATCAGCCCAGCGTAAACACAGAGCTTCACTTAGCATTTGCACAGCTGGCATCAAAAGGGATCTTTGTTGCGATAAACTCATCTTCAATACCCGAGAGCTGAGATGCAAACAGCAACCTGATGAATACATATTAATCTAAAAGCATCTTATTAATGATATAAATCCGTAAAAGCAACACACACACATACAGGTGGAGTAAATGTGGCGTGGGCGTGCACCCCCGCAGGCCAACTGGGACTTCTGCATCATTTCACACGACGGGAACACCCTCTCTTTTCAGCGACCGTCCCTGGGGATCTATGAAACCACTGGCTCTTAGATAAAAAGAAGCGAAAGTCACTGGCCGGGGACAGAGAGGCCACCCTAGAGAGAACAGAGCCCCGGACAAAGGAGGTCACGATGGCCAATCACAGTGGCCCGTATCAGACAGTGATTGGGCACTGAAGTGAGCGCATCCCTGACCCCTCTCCAGCCCCCCACCCCCTCCACCCCACTGGTGTCATGTTAAGGATCTAGCTTGTAGCAGCCAATAATGTAATAACTGCCAATAAAGTGAAGTATTTTTTTATACATTATGGCCGCCAGTCTGGTCAAAAATGTAATAACCAGCCAATAAGGTAATAACCAACCAATGAAGTAATAACCAACCAATGATGTAATAACTCTTTGTGCCTGATATGAAAGGGTATTACATTATTGATTCAGAATTTTTTTACGTTATTGATAAGTTATAACATTATCGACTTTTATTACATTAAGAATGGAAAAATTATGTTATTTGAAGTTATTACATTATTGGGAGTTATTACATTATTGGCTGCTTCCCAGCTTAATGAGTTTTGATTTCCCCTAGTTCGGTGCTTTGACACTCCCATGGACCTCAGCATTCCTCAGTAATGTAGCACAGCTGGGATATAGAGGGGAACTAGACTTCAGACAAGGAAAATAACAGAAATGGGATCATTAGTTACTCACACGTCCAATTTAACTTGAATGCTCCTGGACCAGCGGAGTCCAGGCAACGTAGTTGTGAGAAAGAGGCAGGTCATATATGAAGAAATATATTTGTAATTACACTGATACCATAAAAATCATATGTATCTGTCTTCCAAACTGCTTGTCTTGCACTGGATTGTGGTGAGCCTCTCCATGGAAAGCAACGTATGAGACATGGGGACACTGTGGACAGGGTGCCTATCTATCATAGGGCACAAAAAAATGGAGACATCCTGGACAACATGCCAACCAATAACAGGGCATAAGACATGGGGACACCCTGGACAAGATGTCAGCCAATCACAGGGCATGAGACATGGGGACACTGTGGACAGGGTGCCTATCCATCATAGGGCACAAGAAAATGGAGACATCCTGGACAACATGCCAACCAATCACAGGGCATGAGACATGGGGACATCCTGGACAAGATGTCAGCCAATCACAGGGCATGAGACATGGGGACACTGTGGACAGGGTGCCTATCCATCATAGGGC
>JAODJU010000138.1:5807916-5822617 GCA_026776725.1 Gnathonemus echidnorhynchus | reverse complement strand
ATCCATCATAGGGCACAAGAAAATGGGGACACCCTGGACACGATGCCAACCAATCACAGGGCATGAGACATGGGGACACCCTGGACACGATGCCAACCAATCACAGGGCATGAGACATGGGGACACCCTGGACAAGATGTCAGCCAATCACAGGGCATGAGACATGGGGACACTGTAGACAAGGTCCCAGTCCATCACAGAACACACACTCACATGCAACAGGGAATTTAGAGACATAAATCTGTCAAACTGCATATTTGTGCAGGAGGAACCTGTGGTACCTGGGGGAAATTCATACAAAGGCATCACCCTGCAGGTATGAGGCTGCAGTAATAGCCACTGTAGCAGCAAGCAAACCCAGCGTAAATAAGGCAGTTCAGTGATTGTATTAATACTGTCGGGAACTCCCCAGCTGCCTTCTGTTGATGCCTCCTGTTTACCTGCCTGTCTCTGAAACCTCAACACTCATGACTGAAGCACTGATTTAGTTAATCTTCAAAAGCTTGAACTGGCTTGACTTATATCCGCAAGGAAAAATTGCGAATGCAGTATTTTAAAGCCTTCTTTCAGTCATACTAGCATCCTCTCTAGGGTGTACCCCCGCCTTATGCCCTGTCCTGCCATAGATTGAGTCTGTGCACACCCCCCATACACACACATAGCCCTATACTGCATAATTGTTTGGATATGGATGGATGGATGGATGGATCAATGGCTAAAGACCTGAATTGTGAACTACACTATATGGACAAAAGTATTGAGACACCCAGCCATTACACCTACAGGAACGTTTATGACATCCCATTCTAAATCTATATTTATATATAGGTATCAGTATGGAGTTGGTCCCCCCTTTGCAGCTATAACAGCTGCCAGGCAGTGATGTTGGACGTGAAGGCCTGGCTTGCAATCTCAGTACTAGTTTATCCCGATGGGGTTGAGGTCAGGGCCCTGTGTGAGTCAGTGAAGTTCTTCCACATCAAACTCACCTAACCATGTCTTTATGGACCTTGCTTGGCGCAGTCATGCTGGAACAGAAAGTTACCTTCCCCAAACTGTTCCCACAAAGTTTGGAAGCATAGAATTGTCCAAAAAGTCTTGGTAAGCTGAAGCATCAAGAGTTCACTTCACTGGAACTAAGGGGCCTAGGCCAAACCCCTGAAAAACAACCCCATGCCATTATCCCTCCTCCACCAAACTTTACAGCTGGCACAATACAGTCAAGCAGGTAACGTTCTCCTGGCATCTGTCAAACCCAGATTCGTCCATCAGACTGCCAGACAGAAAAGTGTGCTTAGTCACCCCACAGAACACGTTTGAACTGTGCCGGAGTCCAGTGGCAGCGTGCTTTACACCACTGCATCTGACTCTTGGCATTGCGCTTGGTGATGTGAGGCTTGCATGCAGCTGCTCGGCCATGGAAGCCCATTCCATGAAGCTCTCTGTGCATGGTTTTTGTGCTGGAGTTAATGCCAGAGGTAGTTTGGAACCCTGCATTTATTGAGTCAACAGACAATTGGCAATTTTTAAGCACTGTGCACCTCAGTACTCAGCGCTTACCCCCCCCGTAACTTTACCTGGTCTGCCACTTTATGGCTGACTTTCTGTTGTTCCTAAATGATTCCACTTTGCAATAATACCACTTAAAGTTGACTGTGGAATATTTAATGCGGATGAAACCCCACACGCTGACCTGCTGCAAAGGTGACATCCTATGACGCTACCAAACTTGAATTCACAAAGCTCTTCAGAATGACCCGTTCTTTCATAAATTTTTGTAAACCTGACTGTATGTCTAGGTGCTTAATTTTATACACCTGTGGCAATGGGTCTGAACGAAACACCTGAATCCAGTGATTGAGAGGTGTGTCCCAATATTTTTGTCTGTATAGTGTATCTACAAGCCCCTGCACTTGGTGTTGACAAAGACCGCTTCGCTGTTTTGTTATGTATATGAACTTTCTTGAGATTTGCATTCAGCAAAAGTGCAATGAACCTGATTGATTTCAAAGATTGCCTCAGTGTTTTTCAGACAAAAAGCTGCACAGAAATCAATATCGTGAAATACAGAATTCATCTTGGGAATGGGAGTCCCATGTAAATATAATGTGGTCTAAAAGGTCAATATTACTATGTTATTCATTGCTTATCCTCAGCCTTAATCAGGATGTAGAGGGATGCATCTCATACTGGAAAGTCTCCCTTTGGATTCCTCAGACCCCCTAAAATTGCTAAAATATACTTCTCTGGCAAGTATAGCCAACCAGCATAATACAGTATTGGGATTCCTGTTTTTTTTTCATTTCCTCAATTTCAGTGATGGTAAATCTTGCATAACATAGAAACAAGATGTGAGAATTAATGACAGGATTCTGTTCTGCTGTGGAGTGTAAATAAGGTCAAAAACAGCCTGAATCACTGACCTCCATGCAGTGTAGGATATTCACACAAACGCAAAAGTAATTCACTTTTTAATAACCGGAGTGCATGAGTAGCCAGCAGCCAGAACACTGACATTCATGCTCATATAAAACTATGGATAAACAAAGCACCGTAAATAAATCACCAAATAGATTCCTGTCATTTTTATAATGGGAAATGAGGCAAGAAAGTATAGAATAATTTCTTGGAAATGGCATCATTTATTAGTGGTGCTCAGTTGTTTAGAGAATGCAGTGGATGCCTGTAGACTGACAGTTACTGCAGCTTAATGAACTCAGTGACAAAGAGTTATATAATATAAGTCAATGTCATATCTTTTGCCCGGTTCCTAATATGACATCAATATTAACATTCATTTTGTGGTTGTGTGTCTAACACATCACGGCCCTCTCTCTAAATTTAAGAAAAACTGCCAATTATTTGCTGAGAATTTTAATTCCTGATGCCCTGGGGCGACAGCGTGTTTTGCCTAAGTGAATTTGTCGAGGTGTGTACTAATCGGCAAGTGAGCTCAGTCCCAGCTCAATCCCTGCTTTTCAAAAAGGCAGATGCCTCAAGGTTGATGCGACCGTGAGAAGCCGTTTCTCCAGAGGAACGTCACTCGCTGAATGCTGAAGCCCAGTGGAGCGGCAGTTGCTGAGACCGGGGCGTACTGTACGAGGCAGAGAGGCTATCTGAGACGTGGGGGCTTTTGTTGTTTAAAACGGGATTTTCATTGGGGAAGTGAAATTGAGGTTGAAACAGACTGTCCCTGTCCCACACATGAATTGGCTCCAGACAAGGGCAGTTGTTGTCCAATACGAATTGGGTTTATTGTGGCTGGGAGACATCCGGGCTCAGCCTCGCGTGAGGACAAACCCTCACATTCAACAAACTGACCATTACTTCTGGCGTCATCCAAAAGGTCTGAAAATAGAGTCCAGGCAGGCAGACTGGGAAATCCATCAAGTATCCCTCACATTTTGATGTTTTGGGTTCATTATGTATAAAATGAGCCGAAAGGGGAGACTAGAAAACAATGGGACCATATGGGGTCAAACCGAACAGGAAAAACAGAACAAGAACTGACTAGACTACAGGTAACAGTAAGGGCTACATGAGGGGCAGGTGCAGACCATAACAATTAACCAAACACTAGGGCTGGGAACAAGACACAGGGGAGGGTTATAACAAATACTTAAGGGTTCAAACACTAGGAGACACCAGGATAACAAGACTAACAAAACTGGGCACAAGTAGAGATAAACAAAGGTACGAAACAAGGAACCATGTGGAAATACCCCGATACATAAGAGGAATAAACCACTAACCACAGATATAAAACTTACAGACATGGTGAGGCCAGCTTCAAACCCACTGCGAAAAGTGGGCTGGGATGACTCAGCTACCCACTTAGCCCTATAAGCCACACTACGGCAAGAGGAACAGGAAAACGCACTAGGAGCTAATAACAATAGAATGGCCAGCGACACCTACTGGCCAAACAGAGAACTGACATACCGAATGGGGCAGGACAGGGACAGTTCCTGACATTTGTATTCCTCTTCCATAGTTCTCCTGAGCTACTGTCTGGGTTTTCCCATGTGAACAGTTAATTTTAAGCTTTGCAAACAAACAAATCAGAATCAGAATGTTTACTGCTGCACGATCAAGGCCAGTCAATATTTGTATAAGCACAGCCTGCTACAGTTGGAGACATCATGGCAATAGACAATTAACAGCAAGGACATAAACAGACAGAGACGATACATGATAAACAACAGATAGACGTAAATGCAAGGCCGGTGATAGATACAGTAGTTAATGCAAAGGACTCCTTGATGTGGGGCAAGACTAAGGAGGAAATTAACAGGTACTGTGAAAGCAGCCTGTATTGGAGGAACTGCAGCATTCTCAGAATGGGTCTGGGATTGTATTAGCATGAGAGCTGTAATGTGTTTGCAGCATGTGTTTGGATATGTGAGATCAAGTACAACAGCAAGTACTGCATGAGTACTTAACCTTGAGTATAGCATGGGCATAAGTTGTTAAGCTCAATTATATCAAGAAGTTTACCATAAGTCTGCTCCACTGTAAACACACAGCAATCAGAGTTAATGATATATGTGCTTAATGCCTGCTAGGCTGCCATGGATATAGGTCAGTCTTAAATACGTGTTTGATACCCGGATCTGAATATTTCTGCACCAGTGGCTGCTTAAAACTTAAATTCTAGCCTTATTTTGAAAAACCCATGAGACATATACACACACACACACAAACATTTTGTTACATTTTTCTGGTCACAAGCCGACCTTCTGTAACGAGTGAAATTGTGCGTCGAAACAGTTGGAAAATTCGTAATCAGCATCACCTTTGTGGAGTTTATTTTAATTTCTAAAAGGGTGAATGGGTAAAAGTACGCTATTTAAACTTAGCAAGTTTCATGCCATGAATACTGGCATTTTCGGTATAATGCAAAAGATGTGGTTCCGTAAGTCATTATGCAAAATCTGCAATAAAAATAGCAGGCTGACGGCAGAGGCGGGTCAGTCCAGGGGTGTCCTCCATTTTCATTGGCTCTCAGTGATGTCAATCATAGACCGCATGGTTTCGCCAAACGTACGTTTGTGGTACAGCTATAATTTTAGCCAAAATTACGGTATAATTTAAGACGGTATGGTGTTTTCACTTTGTGCACTGAATAGAAAGAAGTCGCTGACAGCCTTCATTACTTCATTTCATGTTACAGTCCCTCCCCCACCGAAAATAACGCAGAGCTTCTGGATCTGCAACCACTGGGAACACAATTAGACTATCAATCATGACGTTCAAAACGTTTCATAACATCAAAACTTTTCATTTACTTGCAGCGCTGGAAATTTAACCAATGCGATTCTTTGACACTTGTAACCTTCTTAATAACTTATATTTACTATATTTTCTATATATGTAAAAAATTGCGGGGGTGTGTATCTCTTCCTCTCAAATGATAAAAATGAAGAATGATACAGTTAAACGCATACACAACGATTCGATCGCTTCAGTTCTGCTGCCATCCGAAACGATTTCGATCAATTCAGCGTGTCCTGCTTCTAAACTAAAAAACGCATCCAAATTCACTTGGACCGGATGTCCGATTCTAATCGATTTCTTTTGTTACACCCCTAAAAATTTGGAAAACGACGCAGGTGAGCAAACTGCGTATAGGCCTATGTTCATGTTAGTTTTAATGGATTATTGAGCACAACGGAGTATATGTCGGGGATGAAATGGCATATTAGTCAACAAAGAGCGGCGTTATACAGAAACCTTTCCTATGGTCATCGCGTTTTTTAAACACGTGTATAATAGCAGCCATCTCTGGACCCGGGTCAGTTCTGGATATCAATGACCTCATGTGACTTTGGTCATAATGCTGACCGTAGTGACAGCGTTAAATAGCTCATAGATTATGATTGCAGTAAGATGTATATAATTGTCGCAGTTCATACATATTTTGTTCTGTATAATTTGCCCTGCTTCAAATCCACGTTATTCCCTCAGCATAATATTTCCGTCCTTTCATATATTTGTTCGATTATTGAAGTGTCGAAATATTCTCGCTTGTAATCTACAATAAAAATAATTCTTGTCCACAGTTTTACCATAATTGCCATATTATTAGTATTATATAGCCTAAAACAACAATAAAGTGGCATACCTATTAATTTAAAATTTTTTATTCTCATTTCTGTTTTTGAACATTTTAATGGGGAGTATAATCATCACTGCTTGTGAAATCAACATAGTGATTATCTAAATGCCTATCCAGTACTGGGTAATCATAGATATTATTCTGCATTATTATAATATACAATAGTGATGCAGAAAAGGTTAATTATTTTTTAAATAATATGTGGGAGTATTATCTAGATATGAATAGCCTTCTGAAAAGGACGATTACCTCATTGTTATTCATCGTACATTTTAAGAAGTTATTTCCTCCAGTTGATGGAATGCTGCCACGACACGGAATATAAAATATTTTGTTTTTCTACGCGTTTTTCTTTTCTTTTTTTTGAACACGTTTTCTTGTGCCCTTGGGCGCGCGTTCAGTCTGCCAGAGCCCGTGGTCGTTTTACAGCGGCCAGGTGCAGTTTAAGCCCAGGTGGGTGTACGGCTTCCCCTGTGGCCGGGGTCTGCGGTCGGCCGGGATGGGGGCGGAGGTTCAGCGAGGGCGCCGCTCCCGGCTCGCTCACCGCGGTAGCCGAGCAGCAAGAGCGTAGCTTGTTCACTTCACACCCGGGGAAGAAAATGCAAATCGCTCCTGCTTGCACACGAGAGCGATGTTTTTCTATTAACTGACTAACCACCCATTTCGATCCACTCTGGATTAGAAAAGAAAAAACGTGACGTTTAAAAATGAATGCGAGTCATTGATTTTATTCTGATGATATGGAACCAAAAGGTGAACCATAAATAAGATGAGAGTGTGTTAGGTCTATTTTCATGTCTGCCTTTGCATATGCTGGAAGCATGAAAACTAGCTGACTTTCCTGCATTTTCCAGCATAGAAAGTCCGCAGGTTTGCTCACAGCTTTGCCCTTGGGGGGTGGTAAGATTGGACACTGGACAAAAACGGTCTCTTACTCTCTGCGGATGCCGATATTTCTGCGAGCTGTTTTGGCAGTCCGTTCTTTTTTTTTTTCCCTGACAGGATTTTCCATTTCCTCGCCGGGATTCCTAGATTTGTGCCTTGTGATGTCAGTGTGGAATCTCCTACACAGGTGGGGGAGCCCTAGCCTTGGGGATAAGGCAACCTGGATCAACTCGTACTCTCCTGTACTAAACTGTGGAGTAAATAGAGTGAAGGCAGCAAGTAGCTTGAGAGAGAGGAGGAAGTGTTGGCTTTGACGGACAGCCCAACAGCGGAGCTCAGCTGTGAGGCTTTGCAGCATAACCATGTTTCGGTGTTTTGGGGAGACTGTACTTAAGAAACACAGTTTAGACAAGAAGCCCGACGCTTTCACCCACAAAGCCCAAACAGGAAGTGCGCACCATTTTCTGTCCTTATTGTTGTTGTTGGTTGGTTTGTTCTTTGAGACTGCCCTTGAATGATTAGTGGGCTTGTCTTCATCGCTGGCAAACATGGTGTAGAAGCGGGGTGGGCAGGCATGGTTGGATTTTGTGAGGGGGGTGAAGGATGGATGGGTTCACAGTGCCTTCCCACAGCTGGGGGTCGCAATGGAGGTCCAGCTGAGAGCTGGGTGGTGCCCCTTGTAAGCTTCCAGAGGTACAGACCAGGGTGCCACCTTTACAGAAGGCTGGGTACACAGCAGCTGCTGGGCATGGCAGTAAAACAGAGGGTTGGGTTAGAGGTTTAGACGTTTGGCATTAGAGATCACGCCGTCGCAGTGCCTAAACATGTTCTGCTGCCAAAAAAAGTGTGTATGCACATGTTTTCAGTTCTGGGCACGCTCACTTAGAAACAGTTGCATCCTGTGGGTCCTCAGGTTTCTGCCCACAGTTCAAAGGCATGCAGCCAGGCTATCTGGCATTGTTATATTGCCCGTATTGTATATGTTTGTGCCCCATAACAGACTGGAATCCAGTCTGCACCACTTGGGAAATGCCCCTAGGCTCCCCTGTGAACCTGCACTGGAAGATCAATCCATATTTCATGTTTTTGGATTTCACTATCTTTGAAAATTTTAATTAAAAAGCTTGCTGTGGTTTTTTTATAAGGCAGAATGGTTCTGGGATCCTTGGTGCGGTTGTGAATGTCACATGACGCTGTGCGAACTTGAAATGTAAAACATGCCACGCTGAGGCACAGCTGAACTCGGCCCCTTACAGGGAAATTTTCACACTTATTTTCCAGTCCTTCAAAGTGCATGACACATTCTTAGCACACTAATGTACGAAAAAATAACGGTCACAATTTTGCAGGTGGTCAACTGGAAATCCAGCCGGGTCGATGCTGTTTTTATATTTAGTTAATACATGCTGGTTTATGTCACTGCATATTATAACGTTTCCATCATTGGTCAAGGGTCACAACCTCATTAAAACATGCAGCTGAGATGCATATGCTGTGCTCATCTACAGTGTAATGGGGGGGGGGGGGCAGTGTGAAAATGTGTCTTCCAGACACACACAGAACGCCAATCCCATGGCCTGTTAAAACATCTAACTCCAGATCTTATATCAAGTGTTGGTCCAGGAGATACAGCAGACAGGAAGTCCTGTTTCGATCAGGCAATGGCAAAGTCCTCTCTCTCACAAGACATGGAAGAGGGTGAGCGATTACTTCTCATTACAAGAAATGTGAGGGTTGCCATATAGCATTCTTCCATTAGGGTGAAAAAAACACAATAATTATGTATACACCACAAATTATGCTGCTCCTGTGCTAATTTAAGACCTTACATTGTGGTAGGGAACACTCTAGGTAGCTAATGTATCTCAATAGTTTCTAAAACCTTCAAGGACCTTTGACATCCTCTGAGCTCAACTCACTTATCTAAAGTAAAATATTGGACAAATTCCCAGGTGGGTAAAGAAAAAAAAGGGATACAAATCTCTTGTGCTACGAGACAAGACAAAACAATCAATTTTGTGGTAATTAATCCTCCTTTAAACTCTCAGTACTTAATCTCAGTTTTCAGTTTCTCCAACATAAATGCCTGAGTGCATCCTAACTGAGGAATGCATAAATAAAAGATTAAATATGAAATATAAATAATATACCTTGCGACCCTGACCAGGATAAGCGGGTAGAAGATGGATGGATGGATAAATAATAACTTGCATTTTAAGTACGAGAGTGCAGTTATCCTACTAATTATTATTATTCCTGTTATTATTTCTATCAAATAATGCAGATTAAGTATCCCCTGATACAGGGGGCAGCATTTATATAAAGACCTGGATGTTCTGTGCGTTGACTGCTTCCCTGACTTTGTGCCACCACTGCTTTAACCTGCACAAGGAAAGTGAAATCTATGTGCGAAGGGAGTGAGGTATCTGGATGATATCTGGAAGTGCCATGTCCAGCGAGCCGCGCCTGAGGAAATCATGAAGTGTTCGTGTCTGGCTGCCTCGAGTGTGGACATTATGAGGCCACTCCAGGGCTCGCTCAGCCTCACGGGCAGCAGCCGTGAAATAGACTGTTAGCTTGCCAAGTGCTTTCGCTCGGCACTGACCTGCTCTTTTTACTCCCATGTGGCCTTAGACTAACACAACAGCACTAGATGTAGCCTCCATAATAGAAGCCATGGGCCACGGAATGCATCTGAATAAGGGTGGGGGGCATAATTTCAAGTCAGTGGGGGGGCATATTCACAGAAACAGGCTCACACCCACTGGCCACTTTATTAGGTACACATGCTCAACTGCTTGTTAAAACAAATGTCTAATCAGCCAATCATATGTCAGCGGCACAATATGTAAAATCATGCAGGTTCAGGTAAGGAGCTTCAGTTAATGTTCACATCAAACAACAGATTGGGGAAGAAAGGTGATTTAAATGACTTTGAATGTGGCATGGTTGTTGGTGCCAGACGGCCTGTATGAATATTTTAGAAACTGCTGATCTACTGGGATTTTCATGCACAGCCATCTTTAGGGTTTACAGAGAATGGCCCAAAAAAGAAAAAACATCCAGTGAGTGGTGGTTCTCTGGGCAAAAATGCCTTGTTGATGGCAGAGGTCCGAGAAGAGTAGCTGTTAGAAATACTGATAAACTCAAATAACTGCTCGTTACAACCAATATGTAGAAGAGCATCTCTGAATGCACAACACTTCGAACCTTGAAGCAGATGGGCTACAGCAGCAGGCCACACCGGGTGCCATTTCTGGCAGCTAAAAACAAGAAACTGAGGCTACTGTGGGCACGGGCTCACCAACACTGGACAGTGGAAAATTGGAGAAAATGTTGCCAGATGAGTCTCGATTTCTGCTGCGACATTCAGCTGCTAGGAGCAGAATTTAGGGTAAACAACATGAAAGCATAGATCCATCCTGCCTTGTACAATTCATGCTGGTGGTGATGTAATGGTGTGGGGGATATTTTCTTGGCTCACTTTGGTCCCCTTAGTACCAGATGAGCATCGTTTAAATGTCACAGCCTACCTGAATATTTTTTTGCTGACCCTGTCCACCCTTTCAAGACCACAGTGTACCCAGCATCTGACCACAGTGTACCCAGCGTCTGACCACAGTGTACCCAGCATCTGACCACATTGTACCCAGCAGGAAAACGCGCCATATCACAAATCCCTTATCATCTCCGACCACAGTCACCAGATCTCAATCCAGTAGGGCCCCTATGGTATTTGGTGGAATTGGATATCATGTCAGCCTGGACCAAAGTCTCTGAGGAATGTGTCAATCTGTCTTGTACGCTGGGTTATGGAGTGGGGAAGTAGCACAGGAGCCGGGGAAATCGGGTTTATTCCAGGAAAACACACACAGGAGCATGAAATGACATCAATGACCAGACTGGGGAAACATACTGTAACGCGGACTTAAATACACAGAACTAACGAAACAATGAGAAAACAGCTGATGACACGGGGATTCCACACGAGGTAGCGAGGGCGGCATGGCACACAAGAGGATCGGCACGAGCAGGGTATGACACAGGCACCTTGTTGAATCTATGCCACAAAGAATTAAGGCAGTTCTGAAGGCAAAGCAGGGTCCAACTGGATACTAGCAAGGTGTACCTAATAATGTGGCCAATAGGGTTATATTACTAATGTAGGACTACAGAGCAATTCGGGCTTTTAGTAATAAAGTTTTATGGGTTTGCATTAAATTATTTGTAGGTAATTTGTTTGTGGTTGTTCATCACAGTTTTAATGGTGCTGCAAAAGTAACCCCCCCACCCTGCTCCACAGTCTATGGCAGTAGATATAATAACCAAATGAATAGCTGAATACTGAAGACAACAAAGACAGCACGCACCCTTGTAAACATGGTATTGTTGCCTGCTGTAAACTTGGCCTGCTATAGATATTTGTGACATTCCAAAAGCTTATTGGTCCATGTTTTGTGGCTTGCGCAAAAAAATTTACATGATAAAACAGCAGGACTGGTGACAGCATGCAGCTGTCACACTTGAGAATGACACAGACACAATCACACATCATACAAGAAGTGAGGAGAGGAATGAAGCTTCAAAATCTACTATAAGTGGAATTTCCATTTTATCAATTGCTGTCTAGTTGAACCCAAGGGTGTCAACTGAATTACTCAAACGAATCAAAGCACGTGATAATCACACACAGCATTACTCATCTCTTGTTACAAGCTTAATATATTCCCAGTAACACTATCACAATATCATAAGCGTCCTAACTGTTGGGCCCCACAAATGTTTTTTTTTTTTGGAGGGGGGAGAGAGACAATGCAAATCTTTAGTTCAGTATGTAAAATAAAATGCTGTGTTTCACTTCAGCAAATAAATTAGCTGAGAAATATCACAACATAGGCTGTCTTCCTCTTTATGACAGGAACCCCGATATACATCTGGAATTAATGTATCTGTCAAATCATCACTGCAGATAAAGGTACTCATTATAAAGACGTCTATTAATGACAGATCAGCACAAGGTCCAATTAACCTGTGTTGCATTTTTTCATTTGCAATAGGTTGTGTTGTATTAAACCTTTTCTTCAGCAGAATGCTATATGTGTGTCCTGTGTAAAGTACGGATCTGACATTAGCCTACAGTTTCTCCTTTGACTTGACAAAACCATCTCATTAGCCTCTGCTGAACATAGCTGCACTATTTTGTGCCATGACATTGGGAAACCTATTTAACTGGCTTTTTAAAAAGGGGATTCGAAATATGACAGTTCTGTTTACAGACTTTTGGGAACAGAAGTGAAATCAGAATCCGCAGCATGTCGGACTGAAGTGTTAAATCATTCATGAGCAGGTCTCTCCCAGTGGAATTCCCTACATGCACTATATGGACAAAAGTATTGGGACACCTGGCCATTACACCTACAGGAACTTGTATGACATCATATGGAATTGGTCCCCCTTTGCAGCTATAACAGCTGCCATTCTTCTGGGAAGGCTTTCCACAAGATTATGGAGTTGGGTGTGTCTGTGGGAAGTTTTGCCCATTCATCCAGAAGAGCATTTGTGAGGTCAAGCATGGATGTTGGATGTAAAGGCCTGGCTCAAAATCTCCGTTGTAGTTCATCCCAAAGGCGTTCAACGGGGTTGAGGTCAAGGTTCTGTACGGGCCAGTGAAGTTCTTCCACATCAAACTCACCCAACCATTTTTATGGACCTGACTTTTTGCACTGAGGCACAGTCACGCTAATACAGAAAATTACCTTCCCCAAACTGTTCCCACAAATTTGGAAGCATTGAATTGTCCAAAATGTCTTGGTATGCTGAAGCATTAAGACTTCCCTTCACCGGAACTAACCCCTGAAAAACAACCCCATACCATTATCCCCCCTCCACCAAACGTTACAGCTGGCACAATACAGTCAGGCAGGTAACGTTCTCCTGGCATCTGCCAAACCCAGACTCATCCATCAGACTGCCAGACAGAGAAGCATGAATCGTCACCTCACAGAACACATTTGAACTGCTCCAGAGTCCAGTTGCCGCGTGCTTTACACCACTCCATCTGACGCTTGGCATTGTGCTTGGTGATGTGATGTTTACATGCAGCTGCTTGGCCATGGAAGCCCATTCCATGAAGCTTCTGGTGCACAGATTTAGTGCTGGAGTTAATGCCAGAGGTAGTTAGGAACTCCGCAGTTACTGAATCAACAGAGCTTTGGTGACTTTTACGCACTATGCACCTCAGTGACCCTGCTCTGTTACTTTGTGTGGTCTGCCACTTTCTATTCCTAAACGCTTCCACTTCACAATAGTACCACTTACAATTCACCGTGGAATATCTATCAGGGAAGAAACTTCACAGACAGACTTATTGCGAAGTTGGCATCCTGTGACAGTGCCATGCATGAATTCATGGAGCTTTTCCCTATTCATTCACATGAGGCTGAGAGCTGTAAAATGTTCCCTTAAAATTGAACTATTTTCAAATAGACAAATACTTATCTTAGTAGTTATTTGAATTTCTTTGTGTCTAGAGCAGCTGGGAATTGGAGAATGGGATTTTTTTTACCATAATAATGGAGAGGGACAGAATACATAGAAGAAATGTTTAACATCACTTTGAATTCATATTGTACAGTGGGACTGTCACAGACACACACACCTACACTCTCAGCGTTGTAAATTCGTCTCATTTCCCACACCCTTGAAGCTGTGAAGACGCAGTGCTGCTCACTGAGCCACTGTATTCCCAGGTACTGATGTTTGGCTCCACTGTGAATTTCGAGAAGTAAGTTTTCAGGACACTGGCATTTGCTTTGTAGAAGACAACCAGGGCAGGGCACTAATGAAAATCCCACTTTGCCAAAAACTAACATGAGATAACTCTTCTTCATGGGGAAGAAGAGGTGAGTCCTTAGGTTTCTGCAGAAAAAGAAGTAAGATTCAGTAGCCTTTGACTTCTACCCAGCTGAAATGGGGGTGACGACTGAGTGGCTCGGCAATCCGCAGCAGGAACCTGAAAGCACTTAGCTGCCCTCTTGTGTCAGCTGTTTGGCTGGTCAAGTTGAGAATTCAGACCTTGTTCGTTCCCCCAGGAATAAATAGTGACTCTGTCTACCCCTTAGCCTCGGGTCTGTGGCTCACTGGGTTAGCTTGCTATGCCTGCAATCGCTGGTTAAAGTCCCTTGGCTGGCTGAGTCGTTTGTCTGTTGGGCCCCTGAGCAAGGCCCTTAACCCCAATTACCCCAGACAGTCTAACCCTGTTTTCTCAAAACAAAATAGAATAATAGTACATCCCTTTGTATAAAAGAGTCTGATAAATAAATAAAAAGTAAATGCAAGGCTGAGCTTTTGCATTTGTGATGGTGTGGCCCTTTAAAACATCATTCATCATTTTTCTGTTGGAGCAAAATATTTTCCCTTGTTCCATTTCAGCCAAGAGGCTCTTTGTAGCTACCATTTATTCATCAGATATTTAGGGATGATGTTGAGTGTGCTCTTCTGCAGAGTGCGAATTACCCCTCCATAATTGGGGGGTACTGCCTTTATAACACTTCTATGGCCACAGTGACGACTGGGCACCGCCCTCCCAGATATGTGGGGGGGATTATAAAAAAATATATATATATATATATATTTTATATGTTTAACATATAATGTTAATAATCTAATATATGTTTAACAAAACAGTATCTGGGCTAT
>JAODJU010000138.1:5797331-5807816 GCA_026776725.1 Gnathonemus echidnorhynchus | reverse complement strand
GAGAACTTAACTTATCTTGCTAGTTAACGTAACTAACGTTTACTGTACCGGCCTCAGAAGGACAATGGTAAGTAATTGAACTTATAAAGACGTCAGCTTGCACTAGTAGATGAAACACTTAAACGAATAAATGAAGGTTGTAAAGTAACACATCTTCAACAGGCTACTTACAGTTACCAATGCACGATGAACACAACGAACAGGTCACTCACTCAATTAGAATGAATGACGCAACCGACCGGCTAACCTGCCTTTAGCGCTGAGGTGGTTAAAATGGCACGGTTCACATTAGGGGTGTTTGAAATTGTTTTACATAAAATTTTCCTACAAGGTGAGGTTATCTTTTTTTTTTTTTACAGCAAACGAAAAATGGTAGTACCCCCCAAAATGCTATTTTTGTCTCTTTGGGGGGGTCTGAGTCTTGATCGGGGGGTACAGTACACCCCAGTACCCCCTGTAATTCGAACCATGCTCTTCTGGGGAATCTGCAGCGAACATACTCCCCTGGAGGTATGAACCAGTTACGGAATCCCAAGGAATCGCACTGTGTTCCAGATCAAGATGGATATGCAGCAGGGGGGAGATGTGTCCATTTCTGGGGAGAATAAGACAGGAAAACCTGCTCAGGAACTTTATGGTGTTTGTAGAAAATAAGTCAATCAAAAACAATGGTGGCTGGCCCTTTAAATCAGTGGGCCATGGAAAAATGTCAAAGCGAAGCAGAAAAATCCCGCTGACACAAACTAACCCTCTTCCTACGGTAGCTACTTTTGCCATATCTGGGAGTAGCTTTGTTGCTTCATCTCCTGCCTGATTTTGGGTAAAAACCAGGATGGCTCTGGTGTTACATGAGATAAGATACAGCGGCGGTCGGAATAGTGATGAACGACTTGGACCTAAAAGTGCCACGCAGCAAATTTTGGAGTTTGCCGGCGAACCCGTCTAAATATTACATGAGCGCCAGCATGGTGGGAGGCTGGAGACTACTGCCGAAACCCAAACACATAGCTTCCAAAAAGTCCTGTCACTGTTATATGTTAACAAACTGGGGTGTCACTCGTTTAAGAGGCTATAGATGAAAATCACGAAACAAAAGAGAAAGATGTATGAGCCAGTATGAAGAACAAGGACAGGTGTCAAGACAGAAGATATACTGTTCACGTTATAGTCTTTACATCCCAGATAAAACATATCATATAGGACCTCCAACCAAGACCAATCCAAAACAGCCAGTGCTAACATGTACAGTTAAGGAGGAGATGTACTATAAAGTTTTACCCAGCTGGTCTCAAGAGAGACTGTCCACGCAGTTCATCTTCTAACTTTCTGTACCCTGGAGATCATTGGGAAGCTCCGTACTGCATGCTAGGTGACAACTAACAGCTGATGCCAAGGGCTGTAACACTATGGTTACAATATAGTTCCTTAGTAACTTAGTAGTAACTCAATTACTACTCAAGAACATATCATGAACAAATATAATTTGTGGCTAAATAAACATTAGGTAAGAGTTAGTTCATGATTAATTAAGATTACATATTATTTGTGCTCTTTCAAGTAAAGTGTTACCATATTTTGCTTTGCAACTCAATTCTGTGCATTATTTTGACGGTAGAAACCAAACATAAAAAAAAAACATAATCCTGGATGTTTCAGGCATTTTTAGGTACCAAAAAATGAGAAGTCTGGGAAAAAGAAGATGTGTGGTCACCCTGATTTTCTTTTCTCTTGCTTAAAGGCAGGGGCGCTGTCAAGGGGGGGAGGGGGGATCCCTGAGTGTTAGGGGCCCTAAAATTTTATTTTATTTTTTAATTTGAATTGTTTTGGGGGCCCAGCATCATGGGGCCAAAAATCTCTAGTGGCCCCCCTGCTCAAAGGAGAATGCATTATGTTGAAATATGCTTATTTTTAAATTGTTCTTCCTCGTTTCTGGAATGTATTCAGGGCTACAAGTGTATTTTCAATCTTGGACAATGTTCAGACTTCCGTCGCTGATCAACGGTAACTTCACTCGTATTGATGGACCCTCCTTGCGGCAAGAAGCCTCTTCTAACACACGCCATCAACCCACTGTCACCAGCCCCTACTGGTGACCCCCAGCAGGACAGACCCATGGACTGGGGGGGTCCCTACATGTCCCCTGCCTCGGCACAAGTGAATAGTAAAAAGTGTTTCCTGTTTTTCAGTGTTTCTGCCTCAGGCCCTGCCAATAAAAAAAAAAAGTTAAGAGTCTTTCTCTGAATTTCCCTGTGGATCTGGGGTACAGTGGGAGGGGGCAGGGGTTTGACACAGGGCTGATTTGGGTGGGTTCCCGTGCTGGGATCCTTTAACTTTTTGTGCTGCGGTCTTCTCTGCCTCTTTTACAACTGAGAACACCGGTTTATAGTTCATAATTCCAAAAACTCAGCAGCCTCAACTCAGTTATGCATTGAAAAGCCACTTTGAAGCCCCCAGCAGAGTATAGGATGCCTGGTTAGGTTGAGGACTTCACATTTTCATTAAAGGGGTCCTATTATGCTCATTTTCACGGTTCATAATATTATTTTTGGGGTCTACTAGAACAAATTTACATGCTTCAGTGTTCAAAAAACATTATTTCTCATAATGTACATCTCTAATCACTGTCTATAGCTCTGTCTGAAACACATTGTTGGAGCTTTAAGCACCACCCCTGATGAGCCCAGTGTGCTCTGATTGCTCAGCTTGCGCTACACATTCCCCCAATCTTGCAATCTGCAGAGATCCTTGTAGGTAGGTGGCCAATAAGGACTGTGTTATGAGGTGACCTCACCATGTCACAGAAGTAAGGGCTGGAATTCCAACGAGGTGTTTCAGGCAGATTAGAAGAGTGGTTTCTGTGGTGAGAGTTTCTCCCTTTGGCCTTAAGATTTTGCAGACTGTTTATAGGCAAATAAAGCTATATAATACACTAAACATGATGTATATTCTGTATATAGTGGCTCAGTGGGTGAAATTGTAGATTCACCTCCAGGGTTAGGGGTTTGAATTCCATACCCAGCTCTGCATGTTTGTAAGTGTATGTCCTGTAATGGACTGGTATCCCACTCACTCTGTCCCATCCTGTGCTTCCTTCACCTTAATGCTGCACTTGTTTAGGTAACACCATCAAAAACTAAAATAAAAAAATTGTCAACAGGTAAATGAACAGAGATGCAGGATAGTTCAGGTATTGCTTTATTTAAAGTACTCACAGAAAGTTTGGGGACACTTGCTTAATTCAGTAAAAATACTGCAAATTTATTGGTTTTATAACAAAAATCATTCATTCAAAATATTAATTTCAGTAATAATGAATTGAAACCAAAATCATAATTTTAAAAGAGCTGTTCTGACTTTTATAAAGTTTATTGAAAGCGATCTCATTTGGGTGGTTTTTAATTAGTAGCACCTTTGCAGTAACATAAAGCACCAAACATTTGTGTTAAGTATCCCTTTGTGTTAAGTATCCCAACTGCAATTAATAGCAAAACAGCAGCTTAATGAGTTGGTCAAAAAATTATGACACTTAAAGAAAATGTTTGTGCGGAAGATATGTGCAGAAACGTTAAACACTCGTCAATGGACTCTTGTTATGAAACCATTGAATTTATAACATTTTTATGAAATTAAGCAAGTGTCACAAGATATTCTGTGAGTACTGTACATTTTAGGGAAAAAATTTGGGGTAGGTGGGGGCACTTCAGGTTCCCCACTGGGCAGGCTGTTGGGGGCAGATGGGTTCGTCTCCTCCTGGTGGCCATCAGGGACTAGCGAGGTGCGGCGTATTGTATGATGCCAGGACATGCGGACACTACACAGCAGCTAAAGTATTTGTTGGCTGTGCACATGTTCTGGGCGCGGTACCAGCTGCTCTCTCTGCATCATAGCACCCCACCTTGTTAGAGACCCTGAACCCATTGGTTCCGCCCATCACGAACAGCAGGCCATCTACCACCTCAATGCCAAAGTTGCCTCTTGGCATGAACACGGGGGCCACAGCATGCCAGCGACTGGTCAGAGGGTCATAGGCCTCCGCGCTCCGCAGGCGCCGAGACTCATTAGTCCTGCCCACTTGGGAGACCCCCAAAGGTAAGTGCTCACTCGGATACCGAAGGCATGAGCGAAGTCATGAACACTTTCCTTCAGAAATTTGTACAATTTGGTGAAAACTGTGAGCCATCAAAACAGACTTCATGTGCTGCTATCTTTTACTTTTATTATTATTACAAAATTACACCCGCAAGTTACAGATACACTGGGAAAAAACAACAATCTGACCAGTTATGTCGGCATTTACAGAATATAACCAAAAATCTAAGCTTTACTACCTGAGCTTGCAGCTGAGAACCACCCCTGCAGCATATTAATTTACAACCCAGAAATGAATGCAGGGAGGCTAAAGAGGATGACATCATTTTTATGTGTATTCTTTTCTCCTTATAAGCCATGACTCCAACTCCATGCCGGACAGTGCTCACTGGAGCGATTGCGGTCCATTGGTCAGTGAATGGGTTATAGCACTCGATAGAAGAAAGGCTCTCAGTTCTGTTATAGCCCCCACAGACGTATATCTAGGAAAACCACTTAAAATGTGATGTTTGTTATGCTGTATATGATTATGGATGGAGATCTAGAAAGAGTAAATGCAGATTTTCTAATGCATGTTGAATCCATCCATCTACCATAAAAATTTATTCAGTACCGGGTCTTGGTGAACCTGGAATCTACCCCACAAGGCACAAGGCAGGGGATTTACACAAAAAGTTCATTGTGACACAAACATGAAAGTACGTGCTATGGATAGTGTAACGGCTGGTTCATACTTCGAACTAGCGGATGTTCCACTCGAACATTTATGACCCGTTTGACATCATCGTACACCTCCGTGGAAGAACGCCTGCTGCACTCCAAAGCTCTATCCGCACAGCAGTGTACGGACACACTGAGCATGATCAATTCACTAGTGTTCAGTTTAAATACCAACATGGATGCTTTTGATGAGCGGTGGGGTAGTTTTCAAACCCTACAGATTATTTACAAGGTAATAAAACTGTCACATACATGTAAACGTTTGTATGTTAGTGCAGACTTGTCTCAAATTGAAAATCTTACGCCAGCTAGCCAACCAAAATTGGCAAACCTCTGAGTTGGATCTCTGAATTTGTAAAACACAGAAAAACAGACACAAACCTCACTGCTTTGGTACATGTGAAGGGAATATCAAATTTATAATAATAATAATTATTATTATTATTATTACTATTATTATTATTAATAAAAAATATAAATACAATATATTATGCAAATGCAAAGTACATGACTTGATTATAGAACTATGAACGTTTCCGTGTACGCATCCACAGAGTAGATACACGAGTCCTACGCTTGTGCAGAGAAGTATGAACCAGCCTTATTACAGAGTTCCTCAATTCCAGTCCTGGATGGCCAAAATCCAATGCAGTTTGCAGATCTCCCTGCTCAAACATACCTTAATCAGCTAATTTCCAGGTTTAGTAGGTGTGTTTGAACAATCTACAAACTGTGTTGGATTCTGGCCCTTGAGGACCGAAATTGGAGAAACCTGGTGTGAGAACTGCAGTTCATTTATCTCACGAGTCTTGGACTGTGGAATTGCACAAACACAGAACCAGGTCAGGACTCAGTGCCTGCACTTCTAAACTATGACACCACAGGCCTAACCAATGTGCCATTAATGCAGACCAATAATGCAAGGTCATTTATGTTTAATCCAAACACTTAAACTTACTGAACTTAGCAATTATGGACTAAAATCGGCAATATGACGAGAAAGACAGCTGCTGAATGTGAAAAATAATCAATTTCAAGGGGAAAATTAGGGTAAACACAGATGGTCGCCTCCCTTTGACTCACCTTGCCATGTGGTGGCACTGACATCGCTTCGTCATTCGTTCCTTGGCTGGATTACGGTCCATGCGTCAGTGTCTGGGTTATACCGCTCAGCTGTATTGAGGCATCCGGGGCCGTCTAAGCCGCCCCTGGCATAAATGAAGCCATGAAGCACAGCCACACTAACGTAACAGCGGCACGAGTTCATCGGGGCCACCCGCTGTCACGTCCGTGTGATGGGGTCGAACCTGCGCACGGTATCGATGCAGGACAGGCCATCATACCCCCTAAATGTAGTACACATATCCTTTGAGTTTACACGGTGCCGTGGAAGGACAAGGGGGGCATCTCCTCTTGCGTGATATCCACCCAGCGGTCGGCCCGGCTATCGTAGGCTTCGACCCAGTTGGTTGGATGGTGTCTCCAGCCACCAATGGCCAGCAAGATCTCAGAAGGCAGGCGTGGGCGCATCAGTGGGTTTTGAAAGTCAGAACATGGACTTTTAAAGTCGAGTTCATACATGGCCTTCAAGACGTCACTGACAATGGGCCTTCACATCAGCCTTCACGAGATCATTGTTTTTGACAGTCATAATAAAGTATTCTGGATTCATGTGAGCCGTCCGCACCTACACAGGAAACCAGAAGGAGAATTCCCATGAACTCTTTAGTGCTTTTTGTGTATCTCTGGAAAGGAGTAACTCTTCACATAAAGGATATAAAAGCAAGGCCAAATTTTTAGTTATTGTCATTGTTGACACAACAAAAAGTGTTCTATGTATTTAACCCATAGGTGCTACAGCAGGAGGCAGCTAATTCAGCATCCAGGGAGGAGTGCTTGGGGACAATACCTAGCGCAGGGTACCTCGCCGGTCGGGGATTCAAACCTGCAATCTTTCAATTAGTGTGCTTCCCTAACCATTAGGCCACCAGCTTTTCTCATTTGTCATTTTCCTCATTTTCAAATGTTTTAGCTGAAGCCATTTTCTTTGAAAATCTCAGCTATGTCAGTTAACACTTGTTTAATTTAAGACATTTATTTCAGCGTGTTAGGTCTTCCATTAATTTGTTCGTTAGACTCTACTGCCGGGTGTGATACTCAGAAGCCCAGGTTGTAGATGTTCAACTCATCAGTGGCCGCCAGGAGACTCTCCACATTGTCTTCCGTGATGAGCACAGAGTACGTGTATGTGTACTCGATGATGTGCTTCATCGTTTCTGGGGAAATGCCGGGGAATTTATTCTTGCGCTTTCCCGGGACATTCCAGGCACCGGTGTGTGCCTCGTGCTTATCGTGACAGAAACCACTAACGAAAACCAAGGAACTGGACAGACAAAATCAAGGCACAAAACAAAAACTTAAACAAAAAAATAAACCACAAACTCATAGGAACTAGAAACTGATAAATGAAACACTAGGAACAAAATACAAAAACAGAGGAGACAGGATTTGAACACAAAACAGAGGAGTTCACAAGCAGCCGCATGCACAACGGGTTGAGCCATGCAGCCAACAGGGCGCAAAGGAAAGCACAAAGGGTGACAGGAGGGACAGGATGGCCAGTGACGCCTGCTGGCCAAACGGGGAAGGGACATGAGACTGGGACAACAGGTGCTGACCCTGACAAGAATGAAAGAATTTTCTTGATTGATTACCCATTAGTCTGTGGTGATATAAGGTGTCAGGGTTGGTGCCCATCTGGTCCTGCCCTGTGTGCGTTTTCCCCGTTTGGCCAGTAGTTCCCGCTGACCATCCTGTTTGGTTGCCCTTATGTGTTTCACTGTTCCCCAGTCCACTGCGTGACTCAATGGGCTTAGCATGTGGCTTAGAGGCAGATATTCATTCTTTCATGAGTTCTTTATATATTCTTTAATATATTGATTTTATTTTATCCTTTGGTGTCTGGTATTCTATGTATTTGCTTTTGAGTCCTTGTTAATGGTTACCCTGCCTGGGTATTTATGTTCTGTTCTACTTGTATTCCTTAATCTTGTCTAGTGTTTGTTACTGTTTACTAGTCTCTAGTGTCCGTTAATTGTAATATACCCAACCTGTTCCTTGCTTATATTGATCAAAAAGCTTGGGACAGAATAATTCCTCTACAAATAATATTTAAATAATTTGCTTATAGTAATCAAGTTGTCCGCGTACAGTGTTTATTTTGGGTCTTCTTATGCATTACAACATATGGAAAAAATTAAAATTACGTTAATTCTTTTTTTTACTTGCCTACTTTGTCTTAGACCTATCTGCTTCTGGCTAGCTACCTGAGGCTAATGTAACCGTGCGGTGCAGTTCAGTTCAATTTAATTTGTGAGGTACTGTAATTTGAAAAGAGTGTGACACAGCTGTACTGTATTTTGAAAGAGTCAATAAATTTTTGGGGTATATTTTAATATATAATCAAAAATATATTGTACATGTATTTTACAATATATTATAATATATATTAACAGTACATTATGCATTATTTTTCAATATATTACTGGAGCAGACACTTCTGACAAAACGTGAAATGTACATGCATGTAAATATATTTTTGTTTCGTAAGGGACTAAGACTTGTTCCTATTCCTACTAATAAGGAACCAGAAGAAAGTGAAGTGAAAAGTGGCTAATTGTCATTGTTAACACACCACAGCACACAACAACAAAATGTGTTCTCTGTGTTTAACCCATATGTGACATAGCAGTGGCAGATATTATTTAGCTTTTTTATTATTTTCAGGGTACCTTAGTGGTACTTAGCTAATCGGGGATTCAGGCCAGCAACCTTCCAATCACAAGTACACTTCCCTGACCATTAGGCCACCACTGTCCCAAAATGTAACACATCACAGAAAATTTTTTTTAATGCCAATGTATAATCACATGGACCATTTCTATGTGAAACAAAAAAGTGCAGTGGTTGAAAAAATGTCTGACAGTATTGTACAAAACAGCACCCCCCTTAAGCAAATCATTTTCTGCCTCATTAAGCTCATAGACTTCAGTGTGTTTGTCATCACCTTCGATTTAGTAATTGATTGGATAGTTATGGAATATTGTGCATTTTTATACCCACCCAGTAAAAAATGTCTCACCTTGCCTTTCCAATGGTGCACGCTCTTGCATGTTCTCGACACGAAGATGATTGACATAAAATTTATGATGTGCTTTCCAGCTCTGTTCTGCCTTTCCTGGTGTGTTTGTATTGCACATGCGAATTTTGAAGAGCATAACAGTAATGTAAAGCTGTGTAGTCTACTCATATTTTTATCAAGTCGCTCCATTCATTTTGCTTGTATTTCTATAGTTTGCATGTTCACCCTTGTGTCATCGTGGGGTTTCCTCCAGTTGACCCCCCCCCCCCCAGTCCAAAAATATGCTGAGGCTTGATTGGAATTAACAGATTGTCCATAGGAGTGCATGTGTGACTGTGCCCTGTGATGGGTTGGTGCCCCGTCCTGGGTTGTTCCCTGCCTTGCGTCGGTAGCCTACGGGATAGGTTCTCGACCCCCCGCAACCCTGAATAGGACAAGTGGTTTCAGAAAATGGATGGATGTATTTCTATAATGGTTGTATTTCAGAAATGGGTTCACCTGTTAAAAAGAGGCAGCATCACTTTCTAAGCATCAGCTCACCAAATTAATAGTTAATATTTAAAAAAATTGAAGGCTCAGGATACAGGCTGAACAGAGCTACATTTGTTTGAAATTAGCCACCAATAGAAAATGTTTAGTACAATGAATATTTAATACTTACTATTATATTTATAGTAATGACTAATATATGGTTAGGTGTGAAATTAAACCTATGGGGTAGAGGGGATCGGAGGTCGGTCGAGAGTTTGCTTCACTAAAAAAATTTGGTCAGCAGCCACCACTGTAACGGACAGTATGTAAGTGAGACATGAGGCACAGGGGGGCTTTGGCTGGAGAGGAGACGTGAGCAGAGTGCATTTAAACTTTCATTCCTCCCAGGTCCTGGGGATTTCATTTTCCAGAACTGGGTCATAGTGATCCTGGAGCTTATAGCCTAAGGGAAGCTGACCTGGAGAACATCTCTTTGGACTATGGGAGGAAATCTGGGAACCTGGAGGAATCCCACACGAGTGCTGTGGAAGCATGCAAACAGACAGACATACACAGATAGACAAGCAAACACAGATAGACAGGCAGACACAGACAGACAGGCAGACACAGACACACACAACATGCCTGCCAGTGTAAGGGTACATGCTTCAAGACCCTTCCTCAGTACTTTGTGTGTTTGCACTGTTCACAGTTCAGCGGGATCCTGTAAATGTGAACCTGATAGTTTTCTATAATTCTGAAATCATGGCAGCCCACACTTCGAGAAATGGCTTTAAAAATGAATGATTAACAGAAATAATCCTAAATATTTCAGCTTTAATTCTCTGTGGAAAATTGCTGTATTGTGCTGTCATTTGTGTTGTTTCTAATGGTTTATCGCCTGTACAGCACTTTGGGTTCAACTCCTATCGTTTAAAAGTGCTCAATAGATAGATAGATCGATAAACAAACAAATAAATAAATAGAATTAAAATAGAAATAAGTAGATATACTGAGGGCAAAATGTTTATCATTGGATATAAAAATATCCATCCATCCATCCA
>JAODJU010000138.1:5724895-5794106 GCA_026776725.1 Gnathonemus echidnorhynchus | reverse complement strand
ACACACACAACTACGTTTGAAAACACAGTAAGCTATTTCTGTCCTGATTGTAATCTTCCAGAGCACTTGCTGGAATTTTCAGCCAGCAGAAGCAGGAAATCAGGGCTGGGTGCTGCCTGTGGGCCGTGACTGTGCACTCTGGCCGTGACTAATCACCCTGCTGGGGCATTTACGGTCCGGGAGCCCACAGGGGTAGATGGTTACCTGGGCGAGGAGCAGCCAGCTTCACCGAGTAGCACCTGAGATCTTTATACTGCCCAGAACCTCATTTCCAAGTATCAGAAAAATTCTGCCGCCCTGTCCACTTTGGTTCCGGGAGGGTATGAAGTGGATTAGGTGGTGAAGCCAGTGTGATTGTGAAATTGCTAAAGCTTACAACATTTATTTTGAGGCTGAAGATGGAGCCTAATCTTGGGATTTCTAAGAGGAAGACATACCTCTACTGCTATGGACTGCTGTTTGATGGCTGTCATTCATATTTGGTCAGTAGACGTCCCAGCATCACATGACAAGGCTCATAAATGTGTCTCACGGGGGGGGGGGGGTTGATGGGTGCGTTTTCTCTAACCTGAACATCAGGGACTGTCTCCTACGGCATTCCTCTGGCAGCGCTGTGGGTCACAGGGTTGCTATGGTGACCGGCCAAAACGTGGGGTCACTATGGTGTAAGCTTGCCACGGGTTATGGCCTCGCTGTAATTTCCCAGCAGCCCTCACCCATTAAGCATCGTTACTGGAAAGTCAAATTGGGCTTTGGTCTGACGGAGCCAAATCTCAGGGCTCTGGGGTTGGATTTCAGCAGAAGATAGAAGGCGTCTTGGAAAATGGGGGGGGTGTAACCCTGTCTTGCTTTCCGGGTTGAGTTTGGGATGATGAGGGACATAGGCAGCTGTGAAGCTTCGCCGCCTGTAGGTGCAGTTTCCTGAGACCCTCAGGATCGCAACATCACGTCCTAGAAGGTCGTGGTGAGGGGATGGAAGCCTAGGGTAGCAGAAGCTCCGGAAGCACCAGGCCCCATCTGACAAACTTTTTTTTTGGACCCTAATTTTCATACTATTCAGAGGCAACTGGACTAACTAGTATCTTGGCCTGCTGTGATAGCGAGATTTAAATGGGATTTCTCACACGCATGTGAGCAAGACAAAGAAACATTGTGGTGTAAACAGCAGACTGGATTATGATGGGTTATTGTGAGGGGATAACTCACCGATTGTACGGAAGAGGCCAGAGAGCCAAGCTGGCCATTGTCCCTGTCTCTGTGTGACGTTCAGCTGGAACTGTCACATTTTAAAAGACAGTTTGCAAAGTATCTCATGGTTCTAAGCTACTTGCTATCCCTTTTGTTAATGTAAATGCCAATTTTGTTTACAAACAGAATCTGATTTGTGTTTGATCAGCTCGCCATAGTGGACTGTAATTATTATATCTCTGTATATTTGCTTTTAAAATAATGATTATACCTGTGCTGTAGATGTAATGCTCCATTTAAAGCTCCTTTTTGTTCATTGCTTGTCTGATGGCATGATTAACGTCTAATGCTGTAGAGTTATTACTGCCTCATACTCTTAAATCACTTTGGGGAATCGGCCTGAAACTGCTTGGCTGCTTTCTGGAATGCGCCATTGGTCCTGCTGTAACCCGCCCTCCCCGATTCCCGTGTTAAATTGGTACAGGCCGGCCACTGCTGCATGCGTTCCTTTCAGTGGCCTGCCTGAGGTTCCTTCTGTTAGCCCCGCCCCTCTGTGATTGTCACCCGACCGGTTGGTCCCGTCCCTGAGCTGCTCAGGCAAACAAACGTTAAGGGCAGATCAGTTTTAACGTGCGGGAATACGCTGACTCAGGGGCGGGGTCTGCATCAGAACCGGCGCGGGCGACCCCGGTATGATCCATGTGCAGGAGAGGGGGTACCATGGTGAATTCCAGTGGCTCACCAGCCCTTCCGTGATTCCAGCTGGAGTCAGGAGGAGCCTGGCCTTCTTTTTTCCTGGATGCCGAAGTTGGCCGGATTCTGGTGTTGGCACTTGGAACCGATCTGTTCCGTGTGTCACTCTGAAGTGTAGCTTGTAATCTCTGTGAGCTAGTGTATTTATTTATCCAGTGATTGACTGGCTGTAAATCTGAGAGTATCCTCGACAGTATCAGGTTCCTGTAGGATGTTTATCACTCTGTGGCTACTTACTTTTCCAATCAAACCGAGTAGGAATTGTCCTCCAGATGTTCATTTTTGCCTTGTTCCTCCGCTCCCAGCTCTTCCCGGTGAGGATCCTGGCGTGATGCGGCTCGTCCGACTCACCGACGACGCCCCGGTGCTTTGGGGGCGGCCTCATCGCCCCGCCTGACGCTGACCCATGGGGAACACGGGCGCCAAGTTCCGCAAGGCCCTCATCAGCGGAGACGAGGGCCTGGCCTCCCAGATCTACGAGGGCAACCCGCAGTTCAGGGAGTCCCTGGACCCCAACGCTTCCTACGGGGAGCCATACCAGCACAACACACCGCTGCACTACGCCTCCAGACACGCCATGGTCCGGCTGCTCAGGTCCGGTCCGACAGGCCAGCACACCGCCCCTAGTTACGGGTCATTTTGTCACTCTGATTTGCTTCTGGTGACAGGCTCACGCTCACTCAGTTTTTGGTGTGATGGTTGTGTTTTCTTTTGCTGTTTTTTGGGGTGAAATCGGGTGATCTCAGGTGATCTGTTACTCACCATTAATTGATCTTTGAGTGTTTCTTGCTATGGAGCAGAGCGTATGGATGTCATGGGCGGCGTTTGACGTCTGCAGTGGTCCAGTGTGCGATCACAGACCTCTTGCGGAGGCCATAGACTCTGAGGTCTGCAGTGGTCCAGTGTGCAATCACAGACCTCTTGCGGAGGCCATAGACTCTGAGGTCTGCAGTGGTCCAGTGTGCGATCACAGATCTCTCGCGGAGGCCATAGACTCTGAGGTCCCCGACCATTTCGTTTAAAAAACCTGCTGAGACTGTAGATGACCAGAGCGATCAGTTTCAGCCAGCCACGCTGCCTCCACCGCTTTGAGCTTCACTGCAACTTCCAGATGTACGTCAGTCGGAACGCAGTGTCGGCAGTGATTTTCTGCCACTGTTTTTGTTCTGAAAGCTGCCGTTGCCCTATTAGTGTGAGGAGGATGGATCTGTGCGCTGGTATGCTGTGCTCGAGCTGAACCGTAGAGTGAAAGTTCAGCAAAAATTAGAGCGACAGCTCAGGTGGGACGCCCTTTACTGGGCTTGGAAGCGTTCTTCATTCACGTCTGAGGTTATTTCATCATCTTAGGTTAATAGCGATAATAATATTAAGATAATATCTTCTCAGTTTATAAACATAAGCAGAGGAAGTGTTTGGTGTTTGAATATTTTTTTATAATAATAATAGTTACTTAATCCCTGATGGCTCTTAAAATCTGTTAAAGAATTGATTGTGCGCAGGGAAGAATGCCTCGATTGTGGCCGTTAGCAGATTGCTGAATATTAATCTGTGTCGTGAACCTGTATTTGACCACACGGTATGTTCAACATGCTGCTACCATTAAAAACACGTGTGTAGGAATGGGTAAGCACGTACAAGTTGAGTGAAATTTGCATTCAAAACACAGATGAAAACAAAATGCAAATGAGAATATGTGCCAATGGGCTGTAAAGGTGCCTTCGCAGTGTACAGAGCAGAGCTGGGCAATTCGGCAAAAAATATGATCACCAATAGTTTTATCCATATTGATCAATATTAATATTTGTCACGATATTTAATTTGAGAATGCTGCCAGTTTGAGGAGTATCGATAATGTCCGAAGAAACCAGAGTGTTCAGTAGTAAATTTTAGAATATTATTAACAAAAATATAATAACCCTTTACTGAGAACTTGTGGGGAAATTCTCTCTCCTACCCCATCTTGCTCTCCATGACACAGATGCATATGTAGGTGAGAGCAAGCTTGGCAGGGAAGGACAGCCGCCTGTAGAGGTGCCCATGGAGCTGGGGGTTAGAGGCCCACAGAAATGGCTATTTTACCAAAGTGGGGCTCAAACCAGCTCCCTTCCCATCACAGGCACAGAGGCTTAGCCCACTGAATCATACGCTGCCCCATAATGTAAACATAATGTAGACATTTTGTTTTACAGGCGGAAATCAGCAAGTACAAAATGTAAACACTGTGGTTCAGAATAACACAACACAAACATTTAACTGTGCAAACCGCCTGGTTCCGCTTTGCCTGGAGGCTCATGCTGGTGCGGCATCTGTAAGCATCTGCTTTGAAGATACCGCTTCCCGTCGATGGGATGAACGGTGAGGCTGGCATGCGGCTGCGACGTGCAGCTGGACCGTAGGTCGGTGGTAGCGGCTAAACCGCTTAGCCGAATTTCCAGCTTTCCACGGGACTCTACGTAAAGATGAGGTAGCGCAGACTGAGAAAAGTATTTTCTGCCAGGGAGTTCATACCTGCAGCCCAGCGCTCTAATCAATTTTCTGAATCCGTGTTTCTCCCCTGTACTCAGAGGCATTATGTCTTTTGCTGTAAAGTATGTTACTGCGCTTGTTACAAACTTGACGTAGTGTTACATTTTTTTTTTTTAACAACTAACTGATATTTCGAGGATAATGTACGTTCACCTTCGCCGCCGCTTTCACCCTTGCCGGTTCCGCTCACATTTTTTCCCAGAGCTTCTTTATTCCTTGAGACTTCAGCGATGCTGTGCAGTGGGAATTGACAGTGCGCTTTGTTCTTTGCAGTTTTTTGGCTTCCTTGTCATACTTGTGTTCTTGGCAAGAGCGGTTTTGCTACCTAGCCTCCCAAGAACGATTTTGGGTTGCAGCTGAATCATGGGATCGTTCTTGCTGTTGAGGATACAAACCAATGCGTCGTTGATATTTGGGGATGGGCAAGAATGACATCTGGGGATTTTTACCGTCCTCTGTATTCCTGATCTTCAGTATAGAAACGGTACTTCGACAGTGGAAGATGACATCAAATGGATACACGGTGACACAAGAACAGCAAAGCATGCATATTGATAAACATCCACAGGCTGTCACATTTATTTCTGCTGTGTGATCTATCTATATTGAATACTGAGTAAAAATGTCAAAACTTACCATTTTCCCATTTTGAGATCGTTTTATTGCCCAGCCCCATTACAGCGTCTGCGGTGGTAAACCATAAATTAAAACGCTCTCTACTGTGATCGTGTGTTGTTGGTTGGGTTGGGGGGGGTTCAAGCCCTGAACGATGTTTGGATGCTAAGCTAAAAGGAAGTATGGGTCTGTGTAGCAGTTCATCCTGCCGCGTGGTGTGTTAAGCTGCCCTGCCTGTCATATCAATGTAGACAGTTGGACTTGGATGAACCCAGAACCCAACCCCCCAAACAGTGAGTGGAGACTGCATGCCGTGAGAGAGAGAGAGAGAGAGAGAGAACCCGTATTTATAAAAAAGCTGGCAAATTTATGTTGTCCTTTATTTGTGAGAGAACAATTGTTTTTTTATCAAAACAATGTGTCTTAATGGAGTGGGTCGCTGAAATGCTGTGTTGCCATAGTGACCTGCCCTGTTTGACATGGACTCATCATTTACACTCTGAGTGTTATTTTATGCTTTCAGGAAACTGACTAAAAATTTGGTTTATTCAGTGATTGTGTGACACTGCAGAAGTCACTGGTATAAAGTTCAAACTGAAACCCGAGTTAGTTTGGTTAGGGATTAGTTACTGGATTTTCCTGAAAGGTCGTAGGAGCCTGTCAGCTTTTTGAACTTATTAACATTTAGTGACACATTGTATCGGTCCTGTTCAAACATGTCAAAGCCTGAGAAGCGTGACGAAGGTGTCCCTGTCACCGACGCCATCCTCACTCCCGTGCTGCACCTCCTCCCCCCATCTCCAGGTGCTTTCTCTTGAACAAAGACGGCAACCCCAACAAGCGCAACGTGCGCGACGAGGTGGCCCTGCACCTGCTCTGCTTGGGGCCGCGCATCCTCCTGCCAGAGGGGGCGCTGTCACCCCGCGTCGCCCAACCCCTGGAGGACGAGCGGCGGCGGCTGGACTGCATCCGGGTCGTGCTGCAATGGACCGGCGCCCGGCTGGACCACGGCGAGTATGAACGCGCTGACATCAATGCCACTGACGACAAGAGGAACACGTGTCTGCACTACGCGGCTGCCTCAGGGATGGAGGCATCTGTGGAGGTGGGTCGTCCCTGAAGTCCTGTCCCATAATCCCCATCCCCTAATTAAGAACCTCTGACCCGGCTGGGGGGAATTCCCCCACCAACCTGCCTCATCGAGCAGCCATTTTAATGATGTCATATTCATAAAAATTTATTTCTGGTCATACTGGGGGGAAGCTGGGTTTCAGAATCCGTAGTTGGATTGACTACTAGTTACTGGCTGGTTTAGTCTGATGGGTGGTTGGTTAATTAAGGTGATTGATAGACCATTACCGCTCCTCCCATCCACCTGTGAGTTGTTTGCAGTCTCCCCCCCCCCCCCGTATCCAGACCTAATCCAGGGGTCTCCCCCCCCCACAGCTGCTGGTGAAAAACGGTGCAGACCTCTTTGCCGAAAACGAGGACAGGGAGACCCCTTGTGATGCTGCAGAGCAGCGGGGTCACCGCCGGCTGGCACTCAGCCTGGAGTCGCTCATGGTTTTCTCTGGGGACCCCGAGGGTGTTCAGGATGAATACGCGGACCTGGACCGTGGGGAGGTGGGTCTCGCCGTCGCTGTGCCTGCCGCGGGTTCGAGAGAGCCGTGTGACCGTGCAGGTTTATGTAGACCGACCTGTAAGGTTAGGGACCAGAGTCTCTAAGATGATGCTCCTGCTCTCGCTGTACGCCCCCTGGAGGCGTAATGACAACACACATGGCTTACCCTCCTCTTCCTCCTCTTCCTCCTCCTCATCCATGCAGCTCTATGAGGGTCTGGGACCACAGGACCTGCGCCGCTTAAAGGATGTGCTCATTGTGGAGACAGCTGACATGCTGCAAGTTCCTCTCTTCCCTGCCGAGGCCTTACTGCGGGCTCATGGTACGAACCCCCCCCCCCCCCCACACACACACACAACCTGCATCTGCTCTGTAACCCCACATCTCCAGATGTTCCCTTCTGAGACGGGAGTAAAATGATGACTTGGGCACCTGCTCTCAGACTGGGACAGGGAGAAGCTGCTAGAAGCTTGGATGTCCGGCGCAGAGAGCTGTTGCCGTCGCTCCGGGGTGCAGATGCCTGCTCCGCCCCCACGTGGCTACAATGCCTGGGACACCTTGCCGTCACCCAGGAACCCCCGCACTGCCCCACCCTCAGCAATGTCACCCGACGACCTCAGCCCCCCGGGAACAGAGGACACGCCCTCAGTGAGTCGAGCCTGACCGTCTCGCCGCTGACCAACAAATGGTTCGAAACAGAACGTGCCCTTTTTGTGAAGCAGGAATCTAAATCAAATTCAGCAAATGTGCTTTTTAAATCAGTTTTGGCTGGAGGCTTGGAGATTTAAGCAGTACGAGGAAACTCGAAGTGTGCCTGTTTCACTGTGGTCGTCATTGTTTGGGGCGCTGAAAGCTTCTCCTTGTTCTGCACGTAACGTCAAGTAGCCTGGTGAACAATCGCATCCTCGCAGATCACTGTCCGTATTATTGGGGAACAGCGGCCGCTTTTGTGCAGACTGCTGTGTGCAGTTCATATTGCCCCCCCGCAATGCGTTTCTGCAGCTGACGAAGCAGCAGCGCCCTGCTCCCGTTATCACCCGTAGCTTCACGTCTGGACCCTTCGGCAAGGACCTCGGTCAGGCTGCTTCAGGAGGCCTCGTCCTGAGGCCCTCAGCTTAGGCGTCCTTAAGGCTCCTTAATGACTCCCTTTCTGTCACATTGGCAATATAGAGGAGGCCCTTCTGTGATGTTCCCTGATGTTCTCCTCAATGTTCTTTGCGTGCTGAACCTGTTTCCACCAACAGTGCTGGTGCCAGTTCTGGGCTGCTTCGAACTTGGTGCCTTTTGAGAACCTGCCTGCATTTCCACCGGTTTCAAAAAGAGAAATGTTACATAGGCGGAAGTGAGAGTAAAGTAAAGGTTAATTTGAACCCTGTTTTATGGATTTCTTTTGATCTGTTTCGAATTTTAAGTTTTTATAAGCTGCCGAACCAAAAAAAATGCGAATGGTTTGGATGAGGGAAGCCCTTCCCAACTTTCACTCTCATTACGGTAGGAAATTCAGCTTTTCTGTGGTGCCATGCTGGACCTGTTTTTTTTCTTCTTCTTCTTGCTCAGGGCCAGTTTTTTGTGGTGGAAATGCGTGTAACCAGTTCCAGATTGGGAATAAGCCCGGCACCGGTTCTGGCACAACTTTGGTGGAAATGAGCTATCAGTAGCCTGACTGTGCTTTACCTTCATACATCATTATAGGTCTGCCATGTTGCTGAAGGCTTCTTTCTGCAGTTAATTGGCACGCTCGTTAATTACTGTGCCTGGAATTAGGTGGAGCCATGTCTCGCACCTGAGTTCAGCTTATGCACCTTCCGCTGCATGCTCTTGTACTTTAATGATGGGGAAATGAAGTGGCTGTACAGTGTAATTTAAGTGTTTTTAAAAGTTTGTCTATAGCAGTGCACTACACTTTTATGATTTCACATCCATGCCTACCCCTTTCCGCCACTGGAGGGCGCTATGCCACATATACCTCTCACTCTTTCAATACTCTGTTTTGCTTGGTTACCTCATTTGTCCTCCAGGGAATGAAGTGCTTCCATAAATCTCAGCGACCACATTTGTTTGCTTCTGCCGAGGCTTTGATGCCTTCTGAAAGCTCTGTGACATGCGTGTCTGCTTCTGTTCCTGAATCTGCCATTTCCCCCTTGCAGTGCGGCATTTGCATGTGCACCATTTCAGAGTTTGAGGAACCCGTGGACATGCCGTGTGGACACGAGTTCTGCAGAGCATGCTGGGAAGGGTAATGTGTCCATGTTGATTGATTTTTACGTTTCCCTGTGATTTATTTATTTTTTTTGTGGTCGTGTGCTTTGTGACCGACGCCTCTTTGTGGCAGTTAGTGCCTGAGCTCACAGCACACTCGTCCAGTACCCGGTCACCGAGTTTCACATCTTTTTTTGTATTTGTCCATCAGGTTTTTGAACCTGAAGATCCAAGAAGGTGTCGCTCACGGCATCCGCTGCCCGGCACACGACTGCTTCCAGTTGGTTCCCGTGGAGATCATCGAGAGCGTGGTCTCCAGGGAGATGGACAGGCGTTACCTCCAGTTCGATATAAAGGTAGATGTTTGTTGGGGAAGCCGGTGAAAATGACACAGTAGCTCTTTGTCAGGAGATGTGATGATTCAGTGTTTACATTAACAATATCAACACTCAGTACATTTACATGCACAGCTAAGTCAAGCTATGATTAAAGCTCAACTCTGCCATTTAATCGGGCAACTGTCCTTGTCCCAGTATACATGCACAGGAGGGGAATTGATTTATTGACTGAAGTATGTCTGACTCCACTACAATAGCTGGTGATATGGCTTCTTTCAGCTTATTAGTATTGGGCTTTTTCCGGTTGACCTATTACATCAGACATAAAAAATAATAAAATTAATAATAATGGATGTGTGGATAAATGTAGTAACACAAGCATTAATTATGATCTGGTGGGAAGAACAGTTATAATAAGATTAGGATAGCATAACAAGAAATAAAATATTTATTATTAGTAATACTAATATACTATACGGTATTGGAAATTTTTCAAATATTGCAATTTTTGTTGTCATAACTATTGGGGTAAGTTCAACATAAATTTCCCATGAACTAATCTAGGAGTGACTGAAACAGCAAGGATGAAAATGAAAAACACACGCAGCGCTCATGCAAAAGTAACGGAAGTAAACTTTAAACTGATTTTTATACATATATTAGATAATCCTGAAAAGGAATAATCATTAAAATTGAAAAACTTGCTAAGTCTGTTTTTCCTATGACAGAGTAAAAATGTTTTAGTGAGGCTTAAACTCCCTGCGCTATAATATCCAAACCAAAATGAAGGTAAGAAAAAGCCTGATCTTAATCTAGCTGACTAGCGATGTAAGAATTGGATGTGCATAAAATGCGAAGTTGGTATTAATATTGCATGTCATCTAATCCTAATACAACCATCTTTAGAATTCAGTACAAAATACTCCACCTCGATGTCATTTGGTCCCAGTACCAGTTTTTACACCAGTGTAAAACCAACACCTTGAAGTACCATATTTTTGGTACCTTCTTAAAGTACCAAAAGTACAGTACATGGTGTGGTGGAAAAGCGCCATTTAGTTAAGCGGTGAACTGGACAGCTTTACAGCGCTGTACTCTTTGTACGTGCTGTACATTGTACTTTGTTTTTTTTTTTTCCCCAAACGAGCTTTGTGGCTACGGTGTTACTTGAAGGAAGACAACGCCGCTGCATGGTGCCAACAACTCGGTCTCTGCCATGCTTCATGCTTCATGCTTCATCTTCCCTGTACCGGTTGCTTCTGTTACTTCCGGGTCAACGCCTGGGGGGGGACACTGTGGTGCATGTGTGGAGTGTCTATGCCAGTTTCAGAGCGATTGAATGTATACATGCAGGAGTAAAACGACTCCCAATCGCATTATCTGGGAGTCTTAGTCTGACTTTGAGAAATTCGATTCAGTACAATTTCAGTCGGACTTACATGTTTGCATGTACTTCTTCAAAGGTCCGATTTTAGTCAGACTAACACAATAATTCAATTTTCTTAGTGTGCATGTAAATGTACTGACTGTGTTTTGTGGGGGGGGGTGTTGAGCTAGATAATCTCCCCAGCAATGTTAGCCCTGCCTGGGGGTTTGTTACAACAGCTCCTCTGCTGTTGGCCCCAATGTAAAATAGCTTCTTCTCACTCATTTAAAAAAGTAAATGACAGCAGAATGTTTGGCTCCTCCTGTGTGGTGTCTTGGTTTAACTCATTTTGCCCCCCCGTTTTCCCCAGGCGTTTGTGGAGAACAACCCGCTGATCCGCTGGTGTCCCCGGGCGGGCTGTGAGCGGGCGGTGCGGCTGTCCCAGCGCGGCCCAGACTCCGCCTCCTCTGAGCCGCCACCCCTGCAGCAGGCCCCCGCCGTGGATTGTGGAAGAGGCCACCTGTTCTGCTGGTCAGCACGCCGCTCCTGAGCCATGCTCAAGCATGTCCGCCCCCTCATAGCAGGCCGGGGGGGGGGGGTCTGTATGCTGCATAGTGACCCCAGGGGCAGTCGCTATAAACCAATCTTATCCGCAAAGGGCCGGTGTGTGTGCAAGTTTTTGGGGTAACCTGTAGGTCAGCTGTTCAAACCCAGGTGTGAGGACTCTTTCAGCCAATCAGTCCTCTAATTAGTAATCTAATTAGGGAGTTGCAGCGAAAACCCGCATACACACCGGCCCTTTGCGGGTAAGATTGGCTACCCCTGCTCTATATAGACGTCACCATGTCTGTTTTGGTTCACACAGTTGTTTTTCACTTGTGTTGGACCCCCCCCTTCTGCACTACATGCTGATAGGAGCTGATAGGAATTCCCTTGTTTGTTTCTTTATGGAGAGCATTCAGACCTCCTCCTCCTCTCTGGTGATGGGATCGATCTCAGGGTGCCACTGGTTTGGGGTTTACCAGCAAAAGTTGTATGTGTGTGTGTGTATCAGCAGTACAGTGTGTGTTCCTGTCTGCAGGGAGTGTTTCGGAGAGGCCCACGAGCCTTGCGACTGCCAGACCTGGACCAAGTGGCTCCAGAAAGTGACTGAGATGAAGCCAGAGGAGTGTAAGTGTCATCCTGACTGTATGTACCTGGTTTACAGATTGTGTATGTGTGTGTGTGTGTGTGTCTCTCTCTGTTTTCTGGGTGTTTTTCTCTGACCCGATACTGAGATGTTTTTTTTTTTTCCCTTCTGAAGCAAATATGAATCATGCTGTGATATACACACCCATGGACAATCCACTACTTGCGTCCTCATGAATATGACGAATGATGAATATGACTTGCTTGCTCACTTCGGGAGGGAAATTCCTTAAAACAGTGTTTCCCAATTCCGGTCATTCCTCCCTCTCAGCTTCCTGCCCGACGGCCCACATTTTTGCTTCCTACTGGCAGCAAAAACATGGACTGTCTGCAGGTCCCCGAGAAGCGGATTGGGAAACGCTGCCATAAAAGCATGTGCTGCAATTCTAGCATGAATGTTTTGCACCCGATCTGGTTGTCAGATGCAGCTCGTGTGTGTAAACATGCTGCGTGTCCTGATGTATCTTCCACTTGAATAGCGTCTCCTGCAGCCTCTGCTGTGTCAGATGCTTAAACGTGTCCAGTGAGAGCGCCCCCCTCGGTAAGCTGTTCCTGGGCTCCCGAGGCCAGTGCTTCTGACTCTCTCTCCCTCGTTGAAGTGGCCGGCGTGAGTGAGGCCTGCGAAGATGCCGCCAACTGCCTGTGGCTCCTTACCAACTCCAAGCCCTGCCCTAACTGCAAGTCACCCATCCAGAAGAATGAGGGCTGCAACCACATGCAGTGCGCCAAGGTATGGAGGAGCTGCTCCACCCCACTCCTGCCATGGGGGGGCGCTCCCTGGTACAGCCGGATCCACTGGAATCCTTAGCCCTGGCAGGAATCGTGTTTCTGGTATAAGTCCTTGGTGGACGTTAGGGCAGTTGGCCGGATAGCAAATGCAGGAGTCGTGAGGGGTGAGATCATGATCCGTGGCTGGGATCGTCGCCATGACAGTAAGATACTCAATCATCAGATAATTCAGTTCACACTGAGCATCCTTTCCTCTCTTGGCTGGATTTATTACCTTGTCACATGCCAAAGTGCACGTCACTATATTATTTGTTCAAGGAGATTCCTGGAATTTCGTTGCTGTTAAAATGTTTCTTGCAGACCTGTGCAATCTTCATCTTGTTGTGGATGTAATATTAATGTGATATGGAAATGCACGTTTGCTTTTTGATTGATGCTTTTATTGACCCTAATGTAACATCAGGTGATGCAGATGTTTCAATTTCCCTGAAACAAGGCGAGATAGATAGGCCTGCATTTCGTTAATGAAGACCTAGCCGTGCGTCAGTAAGAAGACCACAGGATTCATTATGCCCAGATCACTTTGGAGTGCAAATGCAACCTGTTGAAAATTAAAATGTCCTTTAAAAGTCATTTCTGCTGCCTGAAGAATCATCTCTCACTCTTGGGGGGGCGGGGGGCAGGAATGAGTGGTGTCTCTAACACGAGGGTACTTGTGAACATCCACAGCCATCAAAGAAGCATAACTTCATATATGCATCACTTTAAAACTCAAAGGACCATCCACTCTAAGTCGCCTACTTCCTCCGAACTGAGGGAGAACACTAAACTAATTCATTTGATGCAGTAAATAGTCCATCCATCCATCTATCCACCCACCCACCCGCTTTTCCTGGACAGGGTCATGGGGTGCAAGAGAGAGTGCTTTTGGAAACCTTGTGATTCTGAACTGTCGTACACTTGTGGATGCAGGTCCATCTTTAGCCAGCTCTGAACTGCAGTTCTCCAAGACGCTGTTGGTAGATGGAGTGGGCAGTAGATGGATAGTGGTCTATAATTTGCTGGCTGCCGCACCACAGCCTGCCTGGACCAGAGCTATGGAGCAGTGCAGTACAGAGTGGGCCTGACCTCGCGTTGACTGCCTGCTGGGGGGCGGCGGGCGGTGGCCTTTCCCGGTCCCCCGTTTGACACGGAGACCTTGTCTCGCTATTCCACTCCGATGGGGATCGATTCGTAGTGAGTCCCTAACATCAGACACGGTGCTTTGTATCTCTCCCAGTGCAAGTATGACTTCTGCTGGATCTGTCTGGAGGAATGGAAAAAGCACAGCTCGTCGACGGGGGGATACTATCGCTGCACGCGCTACGAGGTCATCCAGCAGCTGGAGGAGCAGTCCAAGGAGCTCACAGCTGAGGTCAGGGGGCCCGCCACCGCTGCCATGGTTACCGGAAAGAACAATGTGCAAGTGATATCATAGACTCCTGGAAATGTGTCCACGGATTGTGTGTGACTGATGGTTCTTCTGAGTGCTGCCTGGGCATGGTGATCCAGCCAGCCTTGGAGACTCAGTGGTACATCACAGGCTTCACAAAAAAGAGCAACTTCCTTTAAATATAAACCAACACATTGCTGACTAAATAATAGCCTATTGTTGGGCACACAAAGGAACACATCCAATCCAATCATTGTTTGGGAGATGCTTTTGTTTGAGAAATTGGACAACTTGCATGTTACTTGAATGTGTGTACACTGGAAATTGAAAAAGGAATAACTGAAGCGTAAACAGCCAGGACCCCCCCCGGGTAGTTGACCTACAGCCCCTGGTGCTTCCCCAGCCAGCTAGTGTCCTGGTGCTGTAGCTTGATCAGGGACCTTCATCAGCCCAGTCAGACATTGATTTTCCTGCTTTTTGTTTCATTTGTCTGTATTTTAGCTCTGCTCCTTGCTGTCCTACGTTTTTGTTTTTTTTTATTAGTAGAACGAGACAAATGTCAGAAACCTCAGGCTGTCTGTCCCTACAGGTGGAGAGGAAGCACAAGAGCTACCAGGAGCTGGACCGCTTCATGCACTACTACACGCGCTACAAGAACCACGAGCACAGTTACGAGGTGAGCCGGCGCCCCCTGGTGGCCGGTGCTGGCCCGCATGCCTGCCGTCTAACGAGCTTTGCATCACCCGTTTTCCGTGCAGCTGGAGCGCCGCCTGCTGAAGAGCGCCAAGGAGAAGATGGAGCAGCTGAGCCGTGCCTACGCCGGAGGTTAGGAGAGACGTACTAATTTGATGGTACATTCTGTTAGGAACCAGCAGATCCTGCTTCTAGACCCTGTTAGATGTAAAGTATTTATACAGTAGCAGGGGAGGTCAGCATCTGCGAGATTCCCGTCGGAAAAGTCTGTGTTCCCCTTGCTTACGTATCGCATTCTGGTCTCTGTCCAGCAGAGGGCGACACTCCGGACACCACGTTCATCGAGCTCGCCGTGCGCGAGCTGCTGAAGGCGCGACGGGTCCTGAAGTGCTCTTACCCCTATGGCTTCTTCCTAGAGCCAAAAAGCACAAAGAAGGAAATCTTTGAGCTGATGCAGGTATTAATATACCTAAAGTGACTCCCTTGTCATGGTTGTTAAAAAGGTTCACCAGATGCTGTTTAGCTACCTGAAGTTTAGCATTGTTACAGTGTGCAGGGGTCATGCTGGGACTCGGTGGGGTAGCTCGATTCCCACCTCAGCTACATATATGTGGAGCTTGCATGCTCTTCCCACGTAGATTTACTTTAATTCCTGTAGTCCGAGATTTTGGTGGACTTGAGTATCCCCAGAGCCTATCCCAGCATGCATTCAGCCAGCTTCCTTCAAGGGTATACCACCACGCTTTCCTGCAAGATTACAAAGACTCATACCCCCAGATATAAGTACCCTCTGTCTGTGTGCCTGTTGCACTCCAGACCGACCTCGAGATCGTAACCGAGGACCTCGCCCAGAAGGTGAACAGGCCCTACCTGCGCACCCCACGCCACAGGATCATTCGTGCCGCCTGCCTGGTGCAGCAGAAGAGGCAGGAGTTCCTGGCCTCTGTGGCACGCGGCGTGGCCCCCAGCGACTCCCCTGTATCCTCGCGACGCAGGTCGGTGTTCCGCTACTCTGTGTGTCGCCTGTAAGTTCAAGCCCTGTATGATCCCATGTGATATCTGCTCGGCATACAGGAGCAGAGTCCTTTTCCTGTTTCAGGGTCTGGCTGCTCTGAGCAGTAATGGTAACCAGTATATCTTCCCACCCACAGCTTCACCGGTGCCGAGTGGGACTGGGAGTCACTGGGATTAGTGTCACCCCAGGTGAGGCGTCGGCCCACAGACAGACCAGTCTCAGGTTGCTGTTCTGGCCCCTTTATCACATTCCAGCTTCGTTTGCTTGTTTCTCTTCTTTAATTTGTGCTCTGATTTAAAGACCCCGAGGAGTCAGTCAGACCTCGGAGCGAGTGTCCAAAGAGGCAGAGGTCCGAATGCACGCAGCCAGCGGCAGGTAGTGAGTAAATTTCACTTATCTGGGGCTGGGAGCTGGACTCGGCCAGCTGCCCTGGGGGTCCGCAGGTGATCAGTGTCTCCCATGCTAATGATGTTGATGATGTTGCCATTTCTATTATTAGTTTACTCAGTTAATTTTGTGACCTTTACTAGATTAAATATCCTTTTTCTGTAAAGAAATTGTGTTTTTTTTTTTGGAGGTGATTCTGGGAGGAAGTAGATTACGAATCCTCAATCTCATCACTGCTTTAAGTACAGCAGACTATGCCATCCTCATAAATTGCCTGAAGGGTAAGGTTGGTATAAGGCATGCTGCTCTAAATTGGTTAATCTTCTAACTTAATAATAGTTCCTTTTTTGTAAAATTTTACTTCTCATCCTCAGCTCATTTCACGCGCGGGGTCCCACAAGGGTCTGTTCTAGGCCCTGTTTGTTTCTCCTTTTTACATGCTTCCACTTGATAGAATACTCTGGTCCCACTGCTTTGCAGACGACATGCACTTCCCCTCAAATTTTCAGCCATAGCTACAAAGCCTAGTCAGTTGCCTTGAGGATATTAAATGCTGGATGGCCCAAACTTTTCTCTACCTCAAAGAAACCAAATCAGAATTTGTTGTTTTCTGCCCACCTGATTCCCATTACAAAGATCTCCATTAACCTAGGTCAGTTATCTCCCTTCATAAAGCCATTTGCTAAAAATCCTGGAGTAATTCTTGATTCTGCTCTCAATAGGCTATTGACAAAGAGGTCAATGCAGTTGTCAAATCTAATTTCTTCCAGCTCACATCCATTTAAAAAATTAAACCAATTCTCTCTTCAAGTGACTTGGAAATAGTCATCCATGCCTGTATCTCCTCAAGGCTTGATTTTTGCAGCTCCCTGTACACCAGAATCGACTAGTCATCCCTGGCCACCATCCGCTTGCTCAGAACGCTGCAGTGAGGCTTCTCACCTGCTCCAAAAAAAGGATCACGTAACCTTAATCCTGGCCTCTCACCACTGGCTTCCAGTCCACCTTAGGACTGACTTTAAAATCCTCCTGTTTGTCTGCATACCCTTGAATGGCTTAAACCCCTCATACATCACAGACCTCATACACAACCTCCAGGCCCCTCAGGTCATCAGAATTGGGTTTTCTGCTGATCCCTCACTCCACACGAAAACAAACTTGGTTGCAGCCCTCAGACAGTGGAGTCGTCGTGGCCGTGAGATCCATCCCCTCTTAAGACATTTCTGCTCACTAGCTTTTAAATCCTATTAGCAGTTTGACATGTCTGTCAGTACTTATCATTAACATTTTGTTTTCTGTGTTCGTGATGATTTTCTCTTCTCTTATATGCCTTTTTCAATGTTTTATTTATTATAATTTTTTCTTTTTGGTGATCCTGTACAGTGACCTGTGTCACAAAGCAGGATTTTCTACTTAGCCGGTTAACATGTTGAATTTAAGGTACTCCAGTTTAAATGGACTATCTTTGTTCACTTACATTACATCCAGACAACCTTAAGCCCGACAAGTTACCCAGCTATGCAAGAAATCAAAGTTTCCTGATACAGGCTGCAGCACTTTCGTCAAAAAATGTCTTTAAATGTGCTTTGTAAATAAGTTTGACTTGGATGATGGAGGATGGTTGTATTTTTACATAGGGAAGGTAAATATGATACCCTGAGCCCTCCTAAATCCATCTTGTAACATGCTCTGCTATTTAAGTTCTGCTCATTAAGCAACATTTTGATAAAATGTCCCGGCTCCTCCCTGCCTTTTGATTCCTTTCCCACAACATCACAATTTGGGTATTTTTAGAACCGATCTATGTGCAAAACAAACCACTGTGTAGCAATCAATGTCCTCTCCCAGCAGGAGGTAACCACCAGTGAATTTGGCCCCATGTTTAATTTTATGGGCAAGTGACCTTTTAGAATTTCCCTCCCAGTAAAGAACGGCACATTTTCATAAGCCCCCTGTTGATGGTATATTGATGTGATTTATATGTTGTTTTTTTTTCTTGCCTTTTCTGAGCTGCGGTGCCAGCAGCAGGAGTGGCTCTTGGGGGCCCCCTTGTGGTTCTCTTGCAGTATCACCTTGTTAACACTCATGAACTCACCGGCTCTGTGACTCATGAACGGCCGTGGGCTCTGTGCAGTCACAGGGGTTTGCTGAGATGCAGCAGCGGCGGAGATCCAGATTCCGTAGGCACGCTGACGCGGGCAGCCAACGCGGTGATGCGGCCGGCCTACGTGGCGAAGCACCCAGCCCCGCCGAGCTGATGGACAGCCCGTCGGGTATGACAGGATCTGAAGACCTAATTCGTAGTGCTGGTTTGGTGTGCATGAGGTTTGAGGCGGTAATATGTCAGATTATAATGCCCCATTGAACCCAGAAAAGCAGTTTAGTTAGTTACCTGCTAATATGTTATCTGACTAAACAAAATGATGCTATGGTTTGGAATTTTGAGCTCCTCCTTTTGGACCCTGTTTCTCACATGAGCTCATTCTGTCCCGGGACCCGGAGGGTCCGGTCTGTCTCATCCCACACAGATCCCAGGAGTGCAAGCCGTCGCCATAGCACCAGGGGGGTGAGTCTAGCTACCCCGCGAAGGTTTGGTGCCACTCCGCTGCTTCCGGCCGCAGACGCGCTAAGAGACGGCAACGTCGCCCTTTCCCCTCCAGGCCCTAAGCTCCCTGGATGAGGATGACCCCAACATGCTGCTGGCTATCCAGCTTTCACTGCAGGAGTCTGGGCTCCCCTTGTCTGGCGATTCCCAGGAGTCCATCAGTGGCCAGGCCTCTCTGGCAGCGATCGACCCCTCCTTGGCCTCTAGGCTTGACCCTGTGGCCCATGGTGTGGAGACACCGTGTGCCGTCATCAACAGCTCTGGACTTCAGGAATGGGGCAAAGGAGCGACGAGGCCGGCCAGCGTCACTAGCCGCTATGCTAACCCAGAGCGTGCAAGTGATCAAAACCCTTCTTGGAGGACCAGTGCCTTGTCCACCTCCAGTGAAAGCAGACCTACCAGTGTAAACGCTGACGTCATCACCAACCCGCTGGGAAATGGTGCCGACCGCCAAAGTGACGAGTTGGGCCTCACCCACTCCTCAAAGGTAGGTGATGTAGCTGAGCCTCAACGTGTGCCAACACTGCCCCCGGAGGACGAGCAGGGGTCAGCAAGGCCCACACAGCTTGAATTGGTGGGTATGGATGCTAACACCATGTTGCTCGTGCCACCGGAAGATAAGAGCGTCCGCAGTAGCACTGATTCTGGTCACACCGATGCCTCTGGGTGTGACTCAGGTTCCAGCCTCCAACCGAACAGCGCCAAATTTGGCTTGGAGGAGCAAGTGCACTTGGTCTAAAAACCATTTGTTTAACTATATCCAGGTTGAATAGCAAAGTCTAAGCAAAAAAAAAATTTCTTTACGATGGCACAGTGTCTGTTGCAATCCTAGTAATTTTATAAATAAAAGGAATATTACTGTACAATAAGAAGATCAGGTCAGAGTACTGTATGCAATTTTTATGCACCCAGAGACTGCAGTTATAGAAAATACAGATAAATAATTGGAGCATTTAACATCCAAACTGACTATTTGGTTGATAGTCGTGATGATTTGGTGTGGGGTGGGGGGGGGGGGCTTGTCAGTATTGAAATTATTGCTCTGAATTGAGCAGTGCCTTGCTGGGGGTGGGAAGAGGGTGTGTCTATCCGCCCGGGGGTTGCCATGGCAACACCTGCAGCCTGGGACATGGACAGCTGCCGGTGCAGAATCCAAACAAAAGGGTGCCTAATAGGCATTGAAGAGCATATTTACCTGTAAGGTGTTTAATGCAGCATTCAGGGACAGCTGCTGAGATTCAGACCCAACCTCTGGTTACTGCTGGCAATCAGGCAGGCCTGTGTGTCTGTCCCACAGATATTCCTCAAAGAATATATGTGATTATAGCATCATCTATTATGCCAAAAATAATTCTGCAGTTGTTTTCTTTTCCGGGATTTGTGTCAGTCCCATGTACCACTAAAATGGTTCAAAAACATGAAGAGTATTCAGATAGGAGGTGTGGCTAGCTGCCTGACTTCTGGGGCGAGTCGTATCACAGGGTTTTGATGTCTACTGTAGCCAGGCGATGTTCACGAGCTGGGGAATATTAAAAGCTGAGGACAAACTACTGCTGTAAAAGTAGCTTTTTAATTTATTTCCTAACACTACTGACAACTGTTAAAATGATGAGCCATTTCAGGTTTTATTTTTGGAAATCTGACAGATACTTTTCTCCAGTGCACCATCTGTCTGTATCTGGATTGCTGAGTAGCTTTTCTGATTCCTGTCTTTATATATGTTGCTACAGGAAGACTTGATTCTGAAAGTCTGATTTGTTCAGCTCCTTGCTGGTCTCACAATCTGCTGCAGTGAATTCTGGTCCATTTATGACTGACTTGGCCATTCCCAATAATCCAAATTATTTCCCAACAGATGCAAATTTTTAAGAGAATATTTATGCAAGCAATGCAGTTGAGAAGTTTACGTCATTTTACCAAATTGTCCACAAATACAAGTTGAGAGGGTTCTAAAAGACTTGAAAACTGGAGCAAAATTACCGGCACTGTGCGCTCATTCATTCTTGATATGGTATTATAATTATTTTGTAAGGGTGGGTCACACAGCACGACCTTGATTTGCCTGTTGTGTATTTATCTTGTGTTGTGGGGGTGTGTGCACATGACCATTAAGTGCAATCAGAGAAATGTTATTTCTTAAGTGTAATTGTGATGTATTGCCATTGGTAATGGATAATTATACATTTATGGCTTTAGGATTGCTAAAGAAATGGTTCTCAGTGTTTTTTTTCTATACAATTCTTTAGTGTGCCTTTATTTAACCTTAATTCATTTTTCTTAAATACTTTGAATTAAAGTAACACCTGATATTGCAGTAAATTTAGTTCATTTATGGAACTAAGTGTCCAAAAGATTTTTTGTTTTTAGATTTTTAATGCATGTTTTATAGGTTTTTTTTTAAAGATTTTTTTTCCCATAATGTTTTCCACAATGTTCTGTGTTTACCTTTCATTTATGTTTATTGTACCCAATTCATTGTGTCAAAGATTAACGTAACTTTTGATTTCAGTTCAGTAGTTCTAAATATAATGTTATTTATAGTGGTTTGATGCACAGGAGGTCTTTCTGCTGGTTGGTTACTGTGTGTACTTGACGGGTTTCTAGGGTATTCAGATCCTGATCACAATGATGTCACATGTCACAAACCTCTTGTGGGGGACAAAGATCCCAACTATGCTCATTTTTACTGCCGTGAACGGGGCCAAAAATGTCACTTCAGATCAAGCCAATTAAAAAACTTATTTCCCATTTGAATAAAATTTTAAAATCTACTGCATTTGACTTACTGAAAAAATGGAAAAAAAAATTAAAATTCACAAAAAAACCTGGTCTCTGAGAATTGTGCTGTGTAAGGGATCGTTTAACTTGGTGGGACTTCTGTAATATTGTTTGAGGAATTCAAGCATGTCTGTTTTATGTAACAGTGCTCACGTGTGTGTTCCAGCTGGTGTACCCAGTAAGATGAGAAATGGTTTGAACTACCAACCTTGCAATGTGATTTGCACTTGTCATGATTTTTCCAGCGCGCCTCTCCGCAGAGTAATGCGCCTCTCCGCAGTACACAATACCAGGACGAAAGCCTAGTGCTGTCCATGTCCTGTTCTTCACTTGCTGCCAAGCAATATGCTGACTCACCCACTCAGGCACCTGGGATACTATGTGAATCTGGGATTCTTACATGTGTAGACACATTCTCAATTCTCAGTGTGATAAAAGCTAATTTTATTAAGGGAAAAACTGAAATTAAAACCAAATCCTAGTTAAAACCTTTTACATACAATAATATTAAAATTGTGTTGCTGAAATTGCATTAGATGTAGAAACCTGTATGAATAATATAATGCAAAGACAAATCAAAAATGTTTTTGCATAATTTGGGTCCAAGCAGCAAATGATATATCAAGTTTTTTTTTTTCTGAATTTAGCGGAAGCTAAGGCTGGGGGGCTTCTTAACGAGCCAGGCCAATTAGCTGCAGGAGGAACAAGAAAAGCGTAATGACATCGAGGTACAGGTTGAGGGCAGCGAAGATGTACTCCTCAGGACTGATGCTGTATCTGTGTTTTCCACCCAGCATGAGCTGGGTGTCCACCACCAGGTACTGTGGGGGGAGGGGGAGGGGGAGGGGGGGGTCAGAGACTAACCAGGCTAATCGCTTAGGGCCGTTTATCATGGTAGTACATTTTTTTATGGAGTGTGCTTTTACATATAAATTAGGGTGGTCCTTAGCTATGAGTCAAGTTGTAAAATGGCAGTTTTTCCACACACTAAACCTTTTTATCGTGATGCATTGTAAGAAAGTATTTCTGGTAGTATTTCTCATAGTTCGCTCAACAAGATCAAAATCTGTAACTGTAAATTATCAAAATTTCAGCCAAACTTTGCTAAAAGCAATGGCAGCGGCAACAAAGAATATTTGTTTGCCTGCAGAATTTTTTTCACAAGAACAAAAAGTGGAGTTTAATCAGCGGTCAATAAATTGAGACTATGGTCGACTATTCAAGCTGGCTAAAGCCTATAGCTTAGTCCTCCACAGTCGGTAATACTCAGTCTCTCAGGTCATTCATTCGATTGTTAGCAGAAATGTGCCGAACATCTTATTTTTTGTAGTTTAGCATCTCTATCATATCTTAATATTTGGTCAATTTAAAAAAAATCAAGAATCATAAAATGACCAAATGAAACACCATGTAAAAATTTTAAAAAAAGTGAAACTTTGTGACAATTCGTTTTCTTGTTAACTTTTATTTCATTGTTGCCATTTGCTTTTTTTTTTGTTAAATAACTGTATTTTTCAAGGCCTATTTTTAATTTAAATGAACCACATGCAGGCAGCATAGTGGTGCAGTGGTTAGCACTGTTGCCTTAAACCTCTGGGACCTGGGTTCCAGTCTCCGCCATGGTGGTTCCACCCCCCTCACTGACATTAACTGGAGTGTGTATGAGTGAGAGGTGTATGAGTGTTCCCCACAATGGGTTGGGCTGAGGTTAATTGGAGTTACCTAATCGTGTGTGTGTCCCCTGTGATAGACCAGTGCCCCATCCTGTATTTCTCCCTCTCTGGGACCCTGTGGTAAATACCTCCAGTACTTGAATGAAAGACCAACTAGTTGGTGTGGCCCATCCTGTGGTCAGTGTGGATCCCAGTGGTGTGAGGGGAACACTGCTGTAAAAATGGTGCCATCCTTGGTGCCAACATGAAATCTGAGGTCATAAAAGATCCCTGGGCATGCTTTGAAAGAGTCTGATGCCCAGGCTAAATCTGCCCATTGTGGTCCTTTCAAATCTGGCCTCCTAATCATCCCCTGTGTCTAACTGGTGAATTCTCTCCTGCCCCTTCACCACCTTAGCTACTGTGTGGTGAGCGTACTGGTGTAGAATGGCTGCTGTTGCATCATCTAGGTGGGAGCTACACAGTGGTGGTTGAAGTGGCTCCTTTAGGCACCATTTAGTTGTTTGAAGTACACTATATAAATGTAACATTCATTCAAAATGAGTACAGAAAAATAATCATAAATGAGACGAGTCTTACCGACAGCAGACGACTAAACTTTAGCCATTGAAGTTGCTTGAGCAACCTCTAAACATGCTTGGAAAAAAACATCAAAAAAATTCCCAAAATGTTCTCTTATAAAAGATGATAAAATCAGGAGGTGAGAACTAGCAAATTTTCATATTTAAGGACCACCAATAAAAATACAGCTGTCAATCAACTTTGAATGTACTCACCACAGAAAAAATCACTGTTCCCAGACAGGCATACACAATGTTCAGGTACTGAAAAAAAAAATGTGATTCCTGGAATTAGGCAAATGATTATTATTATTTTTTTATATATAAAATTTTGACTTGAATTTATTGTACTTACTTGCGACCTCAAAATAGCGCACAGGAGTCCAAATGCTACCAAAGACCAGCCGACAGCCCACAGAATCCCGATCGATGCTGTGAAGTCCCACTAAGATAATAAAAAAGGTTCATTTTTATTGCCACCTCTCCTTCTTAATCACTGTGTGTGTGTTTTTTTCTAACCAACATATGAATTTGACTTCATTAAGCTGTTACGAAGTCCCCACCACATCCTCTCTCTTCACAGTCCCTGGAAAGAGCATTCAGTCTCATTCAAGAAAAATATTTTACTCAACATGATGCCACCAGCCCCGTATGACTTTAAGGTATTTCTGGTGACAGTCTGGCTTCAAAGCCCACGACGGGTTTAGTGTGTGGCCAACTGGTTAACCGCTCATTGCCATAGCATCACGCCTAAACATCACTTAACACTGGTCACCTGGGGCAAGGGGGACACATTGAGGGTTCAGTTTGACGTAGTTGGAATTTCACGCACGACTCACTTTTGACTGCATCGCAAACACGCTCAGTGCGAAGGAGACGAGCGCCGTAGCTCCTACTGCCCACATGACGGCGTCCGCGGTGAAGTATCTATAAAAAGAAGAGCCGATCTGTCAGCTGACTGCTGCTGTTTCCCAGTTTAATCAATGTTTATAGCCATCATAATGTGGCTCTCTGGTGAGGTAGCGTAAGGTTCGCTTACACTGTCACTGAGCCCAGCATTAATCCTTCCGTGACGGTCTATACACAGGAAAACAAGCATTGAGAAGGGCACACAAAGCCACGCTTCACAAGGCGAAGAACTCCATACCACCGCGGCTGCCGGGTACGTACAAACAAACCCAGAAAGATGAAATTCTGCGGGACTTTTCGCCTCACGTTTCCGCAGCACGACAGGATTATGACGCAAATAATTGTTGCTGCCCTGTTGGGAAGAAAGATCACAATAGGCCTACGTGGAACATCTGTGAGAGCTGCCACAGAGGACATTTAACTCCCGATGAGGGTTGCCCTGTCCCCAAGCATTTATCAGCCAGACTGTCAGTACTTACATCATGACATATGTGAACCAGTAGTTCGATCGAGTCCATTTATTAAGTTCCTTCCTATAATGAAAGAGCAAATCCCGTTCTTTACACCAGATAAACAGGATGATGAAACATCCACAGTGTGCACAGGCTAACAGATGCCCTATGTCACTCCTTTAGTAGAATTTATCACCATATTATGTACTGCAAAAGTTATAAAGAGCATTTAATGTAATTTGAAATAATATATTTATTAATATATTCAGATTTTCATAATGTAACAGTATAATATTAAAGAATAATATTTGTAATATGACTTACCAGTACAGGAAAGCACATATGATTCCTGTAGTGGTTAAAAGCTGGATCATCAAGGTTAAGTAGACCTTCCTCACAAAACCTAAAAAGAATTCATACTAAATATTTCAGATTAATCAGTCAAGGTACATTTTAAGCCAAGACAAACTAGGTATGAGATGCATGTGATGTGTCATTTGTGACGTTGCCATTTGTGAATGAGATCAAATAAGTAAAACAAAAACGTCAAAAGGTGAGCAAATGGATCAAAAGTGAATAAAATCGGCAGCTACAGACATACTCAGTGGCGAATGCTTAAAATACCTGTTATTTTTCTCGCACTGGCAACAGCGTCACTTACACTTTGCCGCGATCGCAGCCCCCCATGCATCACAAGCTGTACTGAGTGTGCAAAACAGCCCGAGCCAGCGACCCCCAAACCATCCATTGCTTTTTTCATATTACTCACGTTGTCTTGCACAATCGTGTGCGCTTTGTTTAATGGGATTTTCTACTAAACGCTACTTCCACCTATGAAATTTTTGTTTTTACAAAGACCGCTGTGCTACTAGTTGTTTCAAGCACACAATACCCAGAACGTCACCCTCCTATCTCAATTTCTTACGCTCCTCCTGCTGCGAAGGGTATGCGCATGACGTCACAGCAGACGGAAGTCACTGCGCTCACACCCACTGAGTGGCAAACTGAGCAGCAGCGTTAGTGCCGAACTTGCATGCCGCAAAACACACATCTAAAATGGGAAAGAGCTGTAGTGCGATTAATTATACATAACCCAAAATAGGAGCTATATTTTTAGAGACTGCCAAAACTAAATCAATAAGTATCGGACGTGGATCGGTCACATTTTTCCGATACCCGATCCGTCTGATTCGGAATGGATCGATGCCGACACCGAAACCTGTAGCCTACTTAAAACAGGTGCCAAACACTTAATATATTTGCTCATTTTAAAGTCTATAAGCAATAGCAATTCTATACTATTTTCAATGTATGCATTCTCCATCTTCTAACAACTTACAGAAACATCAGAAAAGAAAAATGATTCTTGAATGTCAGAATAATGGCTTAAATTAAATAAATTGTATAACTGGAGGAATATGAATTGCCAAACTGACTCGACTCATTTTGTGACTAAATTTTAAAAAGTTAATGGACACGAATACGGAAAAACTAGAAAACTTGCTAAACATATCAACAGGTGTATTCCACTCGAATAGTAAAAAGCATGAAAATTACTCATCGCTTGTAAGTTACTAAAACTGTAGAATTATGCTTGAATGCTAAAATTTTTTTGCCTATGTAAAATATGTATGTCATCAAGATGGACTATACGCACAAGGACAGCATTCGATTAGTAAATCACACAAAACTTGCCTACGCTACCATTAGCTGCGTTTGGCCTCATAAGTTAGCTAAAATAAATGTTATTTCATTTAAGAAATGCATATAAACAACAATAACGTAAGGTCTGAGTGAATCTCAATACAGTGCATGTTGTACTTCGTACAAAAAGTAAACATGCTGTCTAGGTAATTAAAGAAAGCTGCGCAAAGACAACTGCCAAATAACAAATAGGCTAATGACAGAAATTAAGTCCCACTTTTCCGAAGGAATATCGTGAAAATGAGAAGTCACTATATAGCTAGTTGTCTGAAAGCCAGCAAAAGCGGCCACTCCATAAATCTGAATAACACAAAGAAAACACAAGTTTAATCAATATTCCATGGTTTAAAACAAAAGCAGGCATTAACTCAAGCAGGACTCCCGTGCAGATCGTTGCGGAAGGACTGAAAGGATCATTATAGGGTTCTCACCAAGTAAAAGCTTTGCCAAAACCCCCTGAAATGGTCGAGCTGACTCTGAACTCGAAGGCAAAATGCTGCAAATCTTTTAAAACATCCTTCTATTATTCAAATAAACACGCCTAAGTTGTTCAGTTTTAAAATGACTGATAGAAATTTAGCAAAGATTCTCATACATTTCCCGGACTGCTTTTAAAGGAACGCCGTGATTTATTTCATTACAATGAATCGGAGATGACTGAGCGCTCACATTAGTCCAAATTTAAAATAAAAGGAGGATTAAACTAAAGCCTGCCTGCTCGAAGGCATGTTCTTTGTTCTGTCAGAAGATGAACGTCTGTAACATTTGTAAAGCATGTTTAAAAGCATGCATAAAGTATAACAGTATGTGTGTGTATAATATTTCAGTTAAATTAGAATCAAAGTAAATGTGGATTTCAGTCATTTCTTTTCAGCCCAAATGAGCAAACACAGTGAAACATATCACTGTGTCCTTCCAGGCCTACAGTAATTAAATGTATAATAAAAACCTTTACGAAGTATTAGGAAATTTCATCCTGAATCCTATAAACACAACAGTGGCAATTTTATCAGATACAGTGATGAATTTTGAATATATCACTTTGAGATTGAAGAGCATTAGTATTCAACATTTCTCATGCAATAATGGAAAATGTCTGTCTGAAATGAACAGCACTTTTCACTGAGTTTTATATAATACCCCACATTCCATTCCTTGATAAGCAAACATCTTCCAGCTGCTTATGTACCGTAAAATATAATTACATTACCAACGTTTTTGTATGTGTGTGTGTAACAGATGGAGCAGAAGCTTCTCACCCCTGCGGAGGATCCCATCAGAGAAGCAGCTAATATCCTCCAAGTTCTGAGAATACGAAGGTGGACTGGCAGGGTCTGGACCCGCCGCACAGCTCATGCTGTCATAGTCACAAGCAGGAGAGACCACGGCCACCTTCCCCTGGCTGTTCTGGAGCTCTGGGCTGGCCGGATAAGGGTTTGAGAATCCAGCAGGGTTGTATGGTGGGGGGGGCTCCACTCTTTCACTGAGGGTTTTTTCCATGTTGTCCTGGTGTGACTTCTCAAAAGGGGGGGGGGATGTTCAGTGGCGGTCAGTTTAAATATGTGATTTTGTGGCCTTTTGCCTAAAAACATTCACTTCACAAGTCCAACGAAACAACAGATCCTAGCTTGGTCCAGTAGCTTCCTACTTCCTGGAATGATGCACACAGGCCAAAGTCTATCTTTGCTATCGTTAGTTGTCACTTTGTCGTCCCTCGCCAAAAGGACGTTGAATAAAAAAAAAATTTCATATTTGTATAATAATCTTTAACAGCGAGAATTATCTGTAACGCAGCATTTTCTGTAGTTAAACTTTAAGCTAATTCAGTGTCACCCAAGGAAACCATCAACTCCATTCGGCCTTAGGAAATTTCAAAAAACAGACACTTACCTTTCGACAGGCTCGAAACAAGCACAATACAGCAGGTGTTTCCAATGGGGGATTTGTGAAGCAAATCAGCAGCAAGCAGAGTCAGGCTTTATACCAGGGGTCACATGATCACAGATGACACCATGGCCACATTAAACATTAACAAGCTACTGCTCATTCATGTCAGTGAAGCGAGGCTGGGGGGAAAAAAATCACTACAATGTCTCTCCTTCAGCTCTTACGTTTACATTTGATTGCTACACTTTGCATAAATGATCCCTGTGTATGCTTTAACATTCTATTATAAATAACTTGGCCTTTGCTTTTTAAATTACAGTCTTCCCAACTTTCACACATACTTATATTGAATTTATGAACAGGCAATCATTAACATATCTTAGAGGGGATTGTATTTTTTCATAGGTAGCTAGCTATATGGCAAGTTAGTGGTTAAGGTTAATTCATGGAAACTCCCAAAGGCAGACTAAGCATCCACTCAAAAAAGCTGCAGATTTTCTGGTGTGAAACATTATGAAAGTACCCAATATAGCATAAACTAGGGACTCTAAGCAATGTGTTTATTTAGAAAAGTAATACCAACTTGACTAGAAGGATTTAATCTACAGAAACACACCTGGATATCAACTTTAAACAGTAACATTATCTACAGTCTTTTTGAAAACCCATTATTTTTTTAGTGTAGAGGCAAACACCAAGAATGCCCTTCAACACCTGATTTCAAGATTTCAGTCGTAAGACAGAATTAAAAAAGGTCCATAAAAATCAGACAGAAAGAGGGCAGATAAGTGCAAACAATAGAAATTTACCATTTAAAATGTTTTATATAAAAAAGTGAAATAAAACAATGCAGTGGGGGGGGGGGGGGGGGGGGGAAAAAAAAACATTTAGTAGGATAGACCATGCTAATTAGGGTCTCTCCCCCCAGTAATCTTTTAGACCACCCCTTAGATATTCTGTCCTGATGTTTTAGGGAAGAAAAGGCAGATCGCAATGGTCTTACTGGAGCTGTAACAGAAAGGAAAACCAACATACACGCAACAACGACCGTGTTTTCAGATGTTTTTGCAGTCCTCAGAAAGTGTTGTTGACCTTTAAAAAAATAAACGTATGAATGCCCAATTTTATGCAGCACTCCTCTGATTATGGTGTAAAAGGTAAGACAGCACAAACTTCCTTTTGGCAGTAAAGAACAACGATTTCTTATATATAACAAACATGCCCGTAAATTCTTAAAAATGACAAAAAGCACTAAACACTGTCAAATACAATAAAATATGGTAGGATAAAAGTGTCCCAGTGCCGAGTCCCCTAGATGATGTGGAAACGTGGCCCAGGCGTGGCCACGATGTCACTGTAGGGCTGGCTCTGTGTCAGGTCAATCGCCTGCTGCTTCTTCAGCACCAGGAAGCTGTAGAACTTGGCGGCCGCCTGCTTCTTGTTGTTGTTCTTGCACAGATCCAGCAGGCTGATGGACTGGGCTCCGGTTTTAGCCACAACCCTCTGGAAGAGCAGCAGGAGACCATGAGCACTTATCCAGGATGATGCCAAGGCCAAAGACCACCTTCTTGGATACAAACGCTCTTCTCTGTTCATCAAGGAAAGTGTCACCTTATTTATACCTGAATGTTTGTGACACAAATCTGAGCCGTATGCATTGTGGTACCTTGGCTCTTCATCCCGCAGGAGGAATCGCTGTGACCCAGACCCTCCCCAGGCTGCACAGCACCGCCTGAAGCTGAGATTTCACCACATAACCACAGCCGACCCCACTGACCCTGACCCCTACCTGAAGGCCGTGAAGCATCTGCTGGGTCCTCTTGTTCCACCTCCTTTCCTCCTGGTCCTGGTCTCCACCCTGGGCTTCTTCCTCCTACAAAACACAGCGATAACACTCACCCTCATACGCGAGCAAAAAACAGGAACTAAGACAGTAACTGGGTTATAACAGAAGATAGATATTTAATACCAATGTAGATACCCAGGGTATTGAGGAAGTAAGTGATTAACAGGCAGATGTAGATATTTTAAACTATGAAATGACACATTAATAAACAAGATAAACAGTATGAGAGGGAGAGCAAGTGAGCGAGAGAGAGAGAGAGCTCACCTCCTCCTCCTCTTCATCATCCTTCTGCTTCTCCCTGCCTCTCCCTCCCAGCAGATCCAGCTCAGGGATGAGCTGGCTAAGGTTGGTGCTCTCCTCTGGGGGCAGCTCCACCTGGGTCAGCTCCAGCCTCTGCGAGGGGGGCCGCTCAGCCTGCTGCTCCTGGGCGCCCATCTGCAGGAGAACGACAGGTGGCTTACTTTGGGTGGAGCTGGAGGTTTCACTGCACCTGACTATTCTGAGATGGCACAGTACGTCTCATCACTAGAGGGCTAAATCGTGGGCCTCCGTTGGAGGTCGACAGAAAGGCTAGACCCAGGATGTCCTCTTACAGGCAAGGCTGGCTCCGTGTCCTTGGACTTGCGCTTGACCCCCCGTTGCGTGGAGGGCGGGGCCATGACCGTCTCTTCCAGGCTGGTCTTGCTGCCCTCCATGGCCGACATCTGCAGCATGCTGGGCTCCTCCAAGATGGTCTGCTCTGGAAACGGCAGAGGATGGTCCACGTGGTTACGGGGGGGTGGGGGGTGGGGTGGGCGAATACATACGAGGCTCAACATGGGGGCAAGAACAGCGGCAAGGTCATTTTCTGCAAATATGGGTTCAGAGTTACTGACAGGATAGAGATCAAAGCAAGGCTAGCTAAGAGATACACTAATTATCCGAAGCATCACATTAACTGTGAAGCACTAAAAGCTAAACAGAAAGCTAGCGTGACATTGAAATAATTGAAACGTTGAAATCACTCTGAAGATCTGAACCAGCGACCTTCTGATCACACGCACAGTGCCCCAACCCACTGCCCCCACCCCCCAAATTGTTAACGATAATTGAAGTTTAAAAGGTTAGTGCATAAAGCCTGACTGAAACCCCACGGCATTGGGGACACTGGCCGGCATCCCACCTATGACATCCCTCTGCTGGGCCTGGACCTCCTCGCGAGGAACCTCTGGGTTCTCCAGGTCCTTCAGGAACTCGTCCAGGCTGTCGGCCTCACCACCCCGCTTCTTCCTGCGCAGCTCGTCGGGCACCAGTGGGGTCAGGCAGCGTGTAAACATCTGCCAGGGCACAGCAAGTCTGTCTTAAGACCCTCTATGTGCTCAGCTACTCACCCAGCCATCCATCCAGCCAGGATCAAGCCCACAGAGCCCAACAGAAGCATCACAACAAAGGGGATGGGAGCCAGACAGATACTAAAGCCCTGCTCCAGACTGCAGAAGGAAACTAAACGTGGGAAGAGCCAGGGCGGGCCCTAATCCCACAACCACCAGGATACACACAACCTTCAGGCCACTCCAGGACATACAGCAATCTGACTGGGCTAGAAGGCCAGGTCCATGTGCCTCACTGAGGAGACAGAGCCCAGCTGGGCTCATCACCTTGAGCAGGCGGCTGTTCCACAGGGGCTGTGCCGGCAGGGAGAAGAGCTTCTCCACGCCCCCCGTCTCCTTCCACATCATGAGCTTTTTGGTGGGCGGGGCCAGGTCCAGCGTGGTGACGATGTCAGAGTAGTCGCTGAGCTGTGCGCGGATGGTCTTGCTGTCCAGCTCCTTAACGCTGTCCACGATCAGCTTCCTCTTCCTCTTTGCCTTGGTTTCTTTCACTGTTGGGGGAACACTCCTCCATTAAAATCATCATCTCTGAAGGATATCTTACAAATGTATCATTTTCCATACATCATTTTCTCATAACTGCATAATCAGGTCAGGGTCACACCGGCATCAGGAGCCTATCTCACAGGGCTGTGGTACATATAATAATAGTTTGTAATGGTGATATGCGGCTAGGGCTTTCTGTAAGTTTGCGAATCACCACTTTAGAGCGTTTTAGCTGATCTGCGACGTGTTTTTAAATAATTAAATCAGGCCCACTGATTAATCTTTCTCCATCACATAGATTAAAAAAAATAAAATGATAATCTGCACTGCCAACCACCACCCCCTGCAGCAAGTTCATTTCATTTTCAACGATGATCCGCATACCGTTTCTCCATACTTTGACAGATTTCTCTTGACTAAAAAAGTTTAAGTGCTATATCCGTGTGCTGGGGGGGGGGGGGGTGCTGCTGGATGACTCGATATGTCCAGATATTTTGCAATTTTAAACCACCACGTGCAAAAGATTCAAGCCCCAACCCAGGAGGTGTGCGGCAACAAAGCTGTCTGCCGAATCAGCACTAAACCCCCATGTACTATATGCTGGCCCCCTCCCCCACCTTCCCAGAGAGAGGTGCTCACCAGTGATATCGATGGGCTCCAGGGCAAAGGCCTCCTCCTCATTGGGCACCAGGGTGGTCTGCTCCGTCTGATCGGCCATGGCGGGAACAGGCTCCGCAGGGCCCGAGTTGGGGCTATCGGGGGCCCCAGCTGAAAGGCAGTCAAAGTGGTTTTAAACTTCACGGCACATCCCCCCCCCCCCCCGACAGCTAAAGACACACAAGCAAGAGATTCAAGAGATCCAGCTTACGAGACAAGTTATCGAAGTCGTCTTCATCGTCACCACCGTGATCCTGTGGAAGCATCGCGCTGTCCGAGAGGACCGGGGGATCGTCGAAAATGCCCCCACCAGCATCATTGCTGAGGAGTTTATCCACTTTAAAGACAATGGAAAAATGCTGTTAGTGAACAGAGGTAGTAACAGGAGAGAAAGCCCATTCATATAGCTGTTAAATACGTCCTTGACAGGCTCCTTTCCCAGAACCATCGCCACCGCATGTCCCCTGAGCAGGCTGGCCTCTTACCCAGCATTCCTCCATCACTGCTCTCCATTTGATCGTCCCCGAAGCCGTCCTTGTATTGGTCATCGTAGGCCAGGTGGTTGGACTTCTCCGCCATATGGCCTGCCCCAGGATCCGTCTCCAACAGTAGGTTGGAGGTCGAGGGCCCGTTCATGATGTCCACCTCGAACGCACTCTCCTCACGCATCATCATTTCACGATCATCCATGCCGAAGTCACCTGAGGTACATGGGCAATCATATCAACCGATTTAACCCTTCTGATGTGCGCGCACGCCCTCTAAAGGCGAAACAAAGAGTTACAGATACAACCTAACCTCCAAAAATAACCAGAGCTATAGGGGACACAGTAATCATCTCACCAAAGTCATTCTCCTGTAGGAGACTGAGGTTGCCCACTTCCTCCCGCATGGTGATCTCTTCCACTCGACTCTGATTGAGTGTGAACTGCTGGGCGACGTCAATGTCACTGTGGGGGGGGGGGGGGGGGGGTGGGGGTGGGGTAATACAGCTCAGCACAGGTAAGAACAGGTGTCTTTAAAAAGGGCATTAGAAAACTGTAGGCTTACAGCCATTTAAAAACAATCCCAAAGTGAAACACCAATGTGATAAACTAAAACATACAATTTGTTAACAAAACTGCTGTAGCAGATAAGGTGCCAGGTTTGTGCTTCCCACAGTATCCCCCCCTGGAATGGACGCTAATGGACCGACGAGATGCGTTTAAATCCCGAAGCCTCACTCTAGATCGGGCAGCGGCTGATCAAAGTCGTGGAATTCCTCTGGAAGGGTGATGGCGTTGTAGGCGGCCTCCCGGTTCTCCTCCGGCAAATCCACCACACCTGATAGGCATGTCCATCATTTACCAACAGACAAGACACTACTCAAAGCCAGCAGATGCAGACATACAAAGGCCAAATAAGCTGTGCTGCCCCCAATGGCACAGATGTGCTACAGCACTTGAAACAATCAACTCTCAAAACACTTATGCGGCATACAGAGACTCCTCACTTGACCTACCTCTTTAACAGAGGTGGACATTTCAGGTCTGGAAAGTAAAAATCCAGACCAGGATTATGTTTCAACCAACCTGCTGAGTATAAAGATTCACAGCCATATCGTACTCAGCTGGTTGGTTGAAACAAAATCCTGGTTTGGATTTTTACTTTCTGGACCTGAAATGTCCACCTCTGCCCCAGGTACTCTGGACCCTTGCACCACACGGGAGGGGTGGCTGGTGAGCTCAGCCAGGTGCCCATCTTGGGCGTTGCCCAACGTGCCTCAACCAGCCAGGTGTGACCCCAACCAGGGCACTGCCCCCCTTCTCTGTGATGCACCAACAGTATCCACAGGCACATGGGTGGCTGACTCAATCCACTGTTATTGCCTGATAAAAACGAAAAACTGTCCTCGATTCCTGGACACAAAACCAGTGACAAAAATAGCCTTGGATAATGAAAACACCTTCTTTGTTCATTTCGGAGCCTTGTAATCTTGCATGTCTATTTTTTTCCAATAAAAGAGCTGCACAAATGTGAAAAATATGAGGGGTGTGGGTTTCATTTTGATGCAATTTTCACCTATAAAAATAAAACAGGCTGTACCTACAGGAGTGGTAATGTTTTAAAGCATGAATTATATTATTCTGGAAAGAAGATATTCATTAATAACATTAATCTTTTGACATGCACATTGTTGAAAGCTAGATAACAAGGTAATAGGACAGAGCAATATACAGTAATAGCTTAAACGATATTCCCATAAGAGTTTTTCACAGGGAAAAAAAAAAACAAAATGAATCAAGAAAGAACTCTGGTGTTCAATTTAGAGTGCAATAAAAAAAGGACTGAACAGACACAGACAACGTATCAGTAAATGCGTGACCCCATCCTTTAAAATGAAAGTTAATCATGCTTTCACCATTCGACCTAAAGAGTTTGAACAAGGGTATGTGCCTGCAAGAACTTGGATTGGATTCAGGCTGAAACCGCATATTATGTTTCTAATAGCAAATCATGCATTTCATGGTTTAGCTAGTTCTGTATTCTCATGAATATTGATGACTGGCACACAGTTTCAGAGGCTTTGGAAGAGTGACCTTGCTTGTGGTCTGATCACCACACAGCAGCAGCTCTGGCAGTGGGTTTGAAAGAAGCGTCGATACTCAGGGCACAGAACTTCAATGCTAAGTGTGGAAAAAAGTTAGAAAAGGTATTGGGCTCCACCCTGGACGTTCTGTGATAGCTGACAGGGTGGCTCATTCATCTTGTACAGGTACCAAAGTAAATAAGATTATGCAAATTTAAAAATTCATAACAAGACTGTATGGATTACAAAGAAGGTTGAGGACCAAAACAAAAATAAATGATAAAGAGATCTGAGCACTATGCATCAGAACAGATACTGAACCTCTGTTTATGAAATCCATAATAAATCAATCAAATCCATAATAGACAATCTTCCATCCATAAATACGTGTCAGTGTATTTTTAAACAGCTCCTACTGAATTTACGCCGTCATCCTTTAGACCCTGAGTAGTACACGTGCCCGGTTTAAAGCGTACAGACTGCAAGTAGACGAAGATGAATATTCATATGCAGGGCGGGTGGGAAGGAATGCGTGTCAGAATCCCACGCGTGTCGTGAGGTGCAGGGGGACTCTGCAGGCGCAGGACGGAGATCCCGCTGCGGTTACATAACCCCGCCGAAGGCACCACCCCGCCTGGCGAGCCGCTTCCTATGCGGCTGCTGCAGCGAGCGCGGCTTCTCGCAAAGCCACGCATATGGTGCGGCAATGTTCCTGGCAGCCGCCGAGATGAGGGGCTTTTTTCCGCCAGTAAGCGGGGAACGGCGTGCGATGCGAGCCGAACAGTTGGCGAACGCGTCCTGTCTTCCATTACATCCACGGCAGTGGAAAACGCCCCCCGACCGAGCCCATCCATGTACCGATTCTACCAGTTTTCACGGAGGAATCCGCTGGCCACGTACCAAACAATGTTCCCGCTTGCGTTGTTGTGTCTGCCTACCCATCTTTGTTTTCGAGTTAAACTAAAGCGTAGTTCTCATCATAAGATAGAAAGTATAGTAAATATGACAGAATCAGTAGTAGTAAACAGTAGGGTAAATATATAGTATAGTATAGCAGTATAGTGGATTCCATTGATTTCATGCACAAATCACAGACTTATGCTGAAACAGTAATTCCATAACACATTATAGATAGCACTGAAATACTACATTTAATAGAAGCCCATTCTCTCCTTGCACCTTCCTCAGATTGGTCTTCCTTGAAGATTCTTGTCCTGAAGTCATGCTACCTGTAATCTGCTGAGCTTTCTTTCTTTCATTTTTTTACTGTACTTACAATAGATTGCCGGTCATTTATTCTACCTACTTCCAGTTCTATTATCACATTTCTGAAAAAAGTGCTTTATTTCGTGAGGAATTCAGTCTGCATGCTCTGCTGAACACCGCTGATTGTAACACTTGCCACGGACGTGCATGTGCAGCTGTATCGGAGTTGCTCTACATCGTGCTCCGGCGTCATGCACACCGTGTCTCCCACAGCACACGTTCCCTGTCCCACCCCCAGCGGGCGATGCACTGCACAGCCTTCCCGTGGAGGATCAGGGGTATTAGTGTATGGGGCACCCGGAATGATGATCCTGACCGGCTGCTGACTGTTAGGTGTCAGGCTATCCCAGCCCAATCGGCCCAGCGTGGCCCTGGTTAACTTCCCGCCCTTAATCCCCAGGCCGGCGGAGGCGGCCTCCCTTCTGCAAGAGTCTCCCTGCTGGCTTCACCCGGTGGAACGCGGCTACGGTGGATTTGCATGCGTGTCCAGCTGCTGCAAGGTTAGCGTGACCCTTTCCAAGCTAACAGCAGGCACAGGCGGCGCAAACGCGGCTCCGGGTGTGGGCCCGAGGGAGTGACAGGCACTCTGCGCGAGCGTGAGAATGACGGGGCCTCCGCAGTGACTCCCCTGTAATCGGCAGCACCTTCTGGCTGCCGGGAAATCGATACCCATTTAATTGTGGTTAACTGCAGACACAGGTGAGGCTCCTGTCTTGGGTCCGCCAGACGTGCACGTCCCCTCTCCATGCTCCGGCATCGATCGCGGCCCCGAGGACATCCCGCGGTATGGTGCAGGGTAAATAATTTGTGGATTTGCCAGGGTGTATCATGGGGGGGATTCACGCTTTCACGTCTGCTATCACTATAAAACGGACCCTGAGGGTGGAACCCCAGAGAACTCCGCTACGTTACCTCAATGGCTGCGCTGCATTACTGACAGATGAACCATATGAGCACGGCCTCTGGCATTGCCGGTTTGCCACCATTACTTCTCGAAAAGGAACCACTACGGGGCCTCATCAGGGATTCAAACCCATGACCCTGCCCTCATGATCCTCCTCATGCCCTACTCACCCCACGGCCACGATTCCCTCTGCCACCCATCCATCATCCTGCCTGTTTTAAAGTCAGATCCTTTCCGTGTCCCTGTTGAGTCCGAGACGTGGCTGCTGGGGAGGGGGGGTGGCGAGACAGCCCACAAAGAACACCTGGCGGGTGACTTCCCGTCATGCCGGAAATCTCCAAGGCTAATTGTGCCGCCGTCCTAGTTTCCCTCACCGAAGCGGCCTGCGGACCGTCTCTGGTGGGCTGGTTCTGTAAACCGACAGCAATGCCCCGGGGAGATTAAACTGGCCCCCGACGGCACCGTCTTTCAGCTCTGGGTCAAAACTCCACTGTTTGAAGGGGAATAAAGAAACATGTCTTACAGCCGCTCGTTTGCTAGCTAATTCCTACATATTAAAACGCGGTCAGCGGTCAGCGGCAGCTCTGTGCCGCTATAGGACCTTAATTAAGGCAAGCCCCGCTCAAGTAGGAGCCCTGCGAAGGGAGTGAAGCAGCTATTTTAATTTGCGGGGAGGGGGTGAAAGTCGCAGTGGACTTGGGAGCATCTTACATGTGATTCCGGATAGCTGGGGGGCGTGTGAAATGACTGATCTGGGAGGCTGCTTACCCTCCCGCCATCTGTCATGCGGGCCCTCCTAGAGCAGGAGCAGCTCAGTGGAGAAGGTGGGGGGGGATCTGCGCCCCCCCGATCTGATGATGAAGGGGGGGCGGGGTTTGTTTGTGGTGCCGATGGAGCTTCCCCACTGCAAGGGATGGAGCCACATGAGCCAGCAGCAGCTGCTGTGCAGGTTGATAAGCTGGACGGGGGGCGGGGGCAAGCACAGTTTATTTAAGCCCTCGCCCCTGCCCCAAATGCTACCTCCCCAGTTCTAAATAATTCAGTGTTGCAGAGTTATTTTTAGAAAATCAGCTCCGACAAGATGTTTAAAAATATGCATGTGCGTGTCACAGGGAGACAGTGCAGAGAAACACTTGACAGTGTAAAGCACTGCCACTTTTATGTATATATATGTCAAGGGGGAAATTATCCATTGAATCATTGCCACCAAAATGAAAGAATAAAAGTTAAAAAATGTATTACATCCATCCATCCATCCATCCTTCACCCACTTATCCAGTACAAGATCAGATGAGTCTTGATGCTAAACTAGGCAGTAGAGAGCAGGAGTGCGGGACACTCCAGACGGGACCCCAGTCCATGACAGGATCTACGCATACAGAGACCACGATAAACACGGTATGTGGAGAGTAAGGGCTGCGCCTGGCTCTCTTTAGGGGCCCCCACAGGACTGGGAAGGCGTCCATAACCACAGCCAGGGGTACACGCTCCACTTCCCGCACGTCTCAAACCAGGGCTGAGCGATATGACCTCAAATTAATATCACGATTAATTGAACATTTTAATGAGCAATCATTTTTGTTTTTTTGCCCTCATATTTCATTGACAAGGTTTGCACTGTAAATATGCTCAACTATTAAATCAGGGATATTTATCTAACAAAGGTATGTATATCTTTATGATTTTAAAATAATTAATAATATTAGTCAAAGCACAAATTGCTTGAATTGAAAACGTCTTATAAAAAGGTCACATTCCATTCTAATATAAAAACAAGTTCCCTAAAATGGGAGAAAATAATTCGTTCGCATTTCTCGCAAAAAAAAAAAAAAAAAGTTTATAGTGATCACATCTGTCTGTGTGAAGCTGATCACTATAAGCGGATGATCATTATATTATTATAACCAATTTTTTTCTTTATATCTCAGATGGATTACCCTGTAATTTACATTTGTATATTTATTACAAGTATATAAGGTAATAAAACAGACAGCATCACTATTTACTCAATTTTATTGACTTTCAAAATACAGTACAGCTGTTTTCATATTACAGTACTGTACAAATTAAATTACTGAACTGTGTATAATTCAAATACACTATAATACAGTACAATATTATAGGCTACATAAAATATAGCGTAGTGTCACTGCTGCATCTCATTGTCTCTTTTTTGGCAGTTTATCATAAACTTTGATGAGTCTATATTCGTAATTGAGAGAAAATGACTTTCTTTTTCCAGTCATGTTTTCTGTGCATGCAGCATTAGCCTCAGGTAGCTAGCCAGAAGCAGACAGGTTATCGCAAGGCAAAGTAGGCAAGTAAATAAAAGAATTGCTGCAATTTTATTTTCCATATTATGTATAAAAAGACCCAAAATGAACACTGTAACTGTTCTACTTGATTACTATGAGCCAAATCAATTAATTGCCCAGCCCTACCTCAAACACAGACGACTGCATGTTTTCTCATTCCTTTGCTCACCATTTAGTTTCTCCCTAACAGCAAGGTCTTCATTTCTGATCCGTCTTCAATACAAAACCACACAAATTTTTGCGTTAATCCAAGACATGGAAGAGCTCCTGTAAATCAGATGATCTCTACGACGTTATTGTTTGTTTTACCGAAAATGCATTTTTCCCAATTTATTTTAGCCTTTAAAAGCAATAAAATGCAAAGAAGATAAATTTGTTGAGTTCTAGAGAGTGAGTGAGTTCTCCAAGGGTAATATCAGAAAAATTATTCGGCACAGACACAAGTGAAGGGGAGACATACTACTCCCTGGCTGATTTTTATTTTGTCTTGCAGGAATGCTAGGTGTGCAAAGCGATGTTAAAAGAAGAAGAGCCCTTGAACTGATATATATGACACACTGGATGAGGTGATCTGGACCCCCCCCCCCAAAAAAAGAAAACACATTAAAGGCAGCATAGGATGCTGGGAGGATTTCCCACCCGAATCCTGTGCACCCTGCTAACGGGCCAGTGGTTATCCACCACGCCTCCAGCCCTAGCATTAGCGTCATGCACGACTCCCATGGCGTACAAACCAAAACAAAATAGCTCAGCTAAACATAGACCTACCAACACACAGGTACACATGCAATATGATACATAGCCAGAGGCTGGGATGGTTCATTTATCCTGGGTTGGATCATTTACCACGCCTCATCTCCAGGGAGGTTGGCACCTATGGATTTCACCAACTCAGTCCATTTGTCATCACAATCAAGGTCCAGCAGTGTCCCAGGCTCCCAACTCATGAGTTTCGGTTCACATTTTCTCGAGGTCAGGATCTACGCCCCCAGGCTGGAAGGCAACTATCAGGAAGCTCCTTTCCTAAGCACCGGGGGTCTGTACAGTCTGTGCTCCATTCTCATCATCCACTGATCCTGTTGACAACGTTGCATACAAGAATAACCACAAGGGGGACAAGGAGAGAGCTGGTGCCTTCACTCATAGACCAGCCCCTCAGCCATCAGGGTCATGGATCCGAGAATACGCCCAGTTCAGTCCATATTCATCCCACTGTAAGATATCGCACTTAGTTCCCATCCGTATGAGTTACAGGAGGTACAGCCCCATAGGGAGACGAGATCACCTCTTGGTGGTCAAGAGGAGAAACTGCCCCAGCTCCATTCCTAGACACGTGATGCAAAATACGTATGTGCAGGTGCCTCAGGGGTGGAGGCAGAGGAAATAAGTGGAGGAACGGTGAAGGTAAGAGGGGAATGCAGGAGGTGAAGAATGGGCAGGGAGTTTCTGATCTACCACATGGCATGTTAGAGAAGGAAAGAAAAGAGTATTTATTATTTTTAAAATCTTGTGAGTATTTTAAATGTGGACCCCCGAAGCACACATTGAAGGAGCTCTGCCACCCTCAGAGAAGAACATTTCTGATTTAAGCCCGAGTCCAGGGCGACCCACACCAGGTCAATACATCTCCAGGAATAATTACGGCCTGACGTTTTCAATCTGAGAATAGTGGGTGTTGCTTCGGGAGTTCTCTGGCTATATAAATCACGTCCAATCATTGAAAAAGAATGGAGGAGGAGGGTGTGCTTGGCATTCTGGGAATCCGGTGCCTCAACGGTAGAAGAAGTGGATGTGTGTGGAGGGTGTAATAGCCCGAAGAAACAGGGGGCGCCCCTGCCCCCAAGGGCGCAAAGCATGAGCTATCTCACAGTACTTTTAACCTGATAAACATGTTACCCAGACCGATTCCTCGAACACTGAATGAAAGAGGTGAAACCAGTGAGCTTGAGGCAGTGGTCAGAGATACACAGCAGAATGCTGAGAAACACCAGAGAATTCTGGGAGCTGGAATCCTGCCCTGAAACTCCAATATCGGTACGCATTACGTTAAAGAAGATGCTGGAGAGGTGACGGACCAGGAATGGAGCGAACATGATCCTGTGTGATTCTGAGAAGCTGAGGGGATCAAACAGAGAGGGAAGGGATTAGCAAAAGTGTTACCCCTTACAGGGCAGATGGGGTGCGCCAAGTCCCCCCCGGCTTACATCACTGACATCTCCTGCCCAGTTTCATCATATTGCTGAATTACCAAAACACCATGGAAAAACAGAAGACAGCCTCTCAGAACAGAGCTTATAAATGCCTGCCATATAGGGCTTTACAATGCCAGCTGGCCTTTAAACATTTTATATGAGAAATTAATTAGAATTACCACAATAATGGCCTAAAAAAGAATACCTTCCACTTTGTAGAATGTATGTCATATTTACTTATGAATGAATGCAGCGCATAACCAAAGAAGACAGTAGCTATTAGCTACGTATTTAACACAAAAATGTAAATGTGTACACAGCTGGGAAGCTGAACTGCCATCCATTTATCCAGTACAAAGTCACAGGTACCCTGGAACCTATCCCAGTTATCACAGGCTACAAGGCAGGGGACACCCTAAACATTAAAAAAAAAAAAATGCAACACACTGAACGCTGAAGATCAGTTACTGCTGAGTCACGGTTATAGTACTTATCTGGGTTTGACTTAAAATATAATCCATTCAGGGTTACACAGGTTTAGTGTACAGCCCCACACACATCACCACCACATAAATGACCCATGAATGAAGAGCTTGATCAGTGCCCTCATTGTGCAATTGGTTGAAGGCCCAAAGCTCAAATCTGGTGGTAAAGAATGGCACAGGTCCTCCATTGGAATTAGGTGAGCTTTTGCGTTTGGCAAAGCTTTAGCAATACAGTCGACTGAGTCGAGTGCTAACTTCAATTACACTAATGCTAATAATCCTAATGAAGTAAACCATCAGCAGGTTTGGGGTTAGGCTTGGAACTGGTGTCAAACAAAAGTCTTTGTATCAGGTAACTCGAGGTCTTTCACCCATTTCACCTTCTCACTTTAGCCATAAAAAAGAGTGCAGCTGTATCCTCAAAGCTCCTGCCCAGTAGAGCACACCTCAAGCATGGAGGAGCTCGGGCTACAGAGCGCCAAGAAATCCCCTGGCCGAAGAACACCAACGGCAGAAGCATGTACTTCAAAACTTACACCACCCAGCAGCACCAGCCAACAGCTACTGCTTCCTTCCACTACATACTGAAAAGGGTTTGGGTAATAGTCTTCTGACTGTTAGAGTTTAACGTGGTCTGACTGTACTCAAATATCTTCTTGCCATTCTCCCGTGGAAATTTACCAGGAAACCTTGTGACAAAAGACAGCTTCTGGAATGTGAAGGCCCAAACTTACATGAGGCATGTCATTCCCCTCTTACCCTGACAGAAGTGGAGGTTAATGCTCTTCAATACCCAGCTATCTTCAGCAGCCATCCACATCCCATGATGCAGCATCTTATTCCTGCTATTCCTTCCAGAGGGCCAAGCAGTCTACACATCTAGATTTTGCCAGTTCATCTGACAAATTCGGGGTTAACTGTTCTTCTGGAGTGTGTTCTTGGTAACCAATCTACGACAGCCTTTCACATGTCCGTCAAACTGGCACGTGCTGGAGGAATGCCAGGTTCAGAGTGACGCAACAGGTTCCCCCATACCACACTGAACATCATTTATGGAGTTTACATCTTTAGTCTATTGCTTGTGCATAAAAATTACATATGCTAACGATCCCAGACAAGCGGTATAAGAATAATAAATTTAACCAGTGCTGCCTCACACTGCCACGATTCAAATCCTGTCCTCGCTTTGTCTGTATGGAGTTTGCATGTTCTCCCGTGATGTACAGGTTTCCTCAGTGTACTCCGGTTTAGTCGCTTCGTCTAAAGACATGGAATTAAGTGAACTGGTGTCTCTAAATTACCCATCACGTTTGATAATGATGGGGAACTGGCATCCCAGGCAGGGTGCCTTGTGCCCTTCCCTACCTGGAATAATCCTCTCCCTCCCTCACCTTGCATTGGATAAGTGATTGGAAGAAGGACGGATGGATTTTTGAATGGGTTAAATAGAACGCATAGATTCCATTTGATTGAAATCTCCCTCCTTCCAGGTCTTCTGATCTAGTTCCAAGGTCAAATTCGACTCCTGAGGCTAAGAAGCAGTGTGGTCGGGGAACAAACATGATTGGAGTCTTTGAAGCAACCATTTTGCCACAAAATTGGTCCATGGAGATGGTGCAACCACGGTGTGGGGTTCTAGAAGAGTCCAAGAGTGCTCTGTCTCTCACATATCCTTCTGCATGCCTCCCATCAGGTAATCCTCTCACCTTTACACAGATGACTTCAATATAGCTCCCAGGAAGCAATACTACTAAAATTAGACAGTGGATTTTGAAACAAAAATAACTTAACAGATGCTCTGCCCTACTGCCACTCACTCCTGAATTCCGAAGTCTTGGATAACCTGGAAATCTGTCCCCAGTAGCCGTGTGGCTAAGGACGTGTGTGTATATGCATACACGTGCCATGCATGTGTCTGTGCATGACGTCGTTCTCACTGATTAAAAGCCCTGGCTGTCAAGGCTCCTTTTATCTCTCTTTTCCTTCTTCTCCTCCTTCCTTTCATTTGCATTTCCATCTGGGGGTGGGGGTCCTGTAGCAGGGGGGTGCTTATCCTTTGAAGGATATGCTGATGCTGGACACAGAGGAATCAGGCAGTTGGTCCCACCACCCTCCCATTACCAAGAGCGAAAGGATGCCATCTGAGCTAGCCTATCTGACGGTGTTAGGGTCTCCTTCAGCCAGTTCAATGAGGTCCTTTTAACCTTCTACCAGGGGAACATGCAGAGTAATTCCACCTGATTTACAACTCTACTGCATGTAACAAAAACGTATTTAAGTATTCCAATAGCCTGATATCATATGTGAAAGACACAGTATATTTTAATTAAAATTTCGTACAGCAACTGGATGAGGTGAGAAATGGATGGACAGTACTCATACATTCAAGGTAGAATGAAACACAGCACAAAAGCTGCATGAGAATCTACTGAATGTTCCATTACTCCTCGTACTGCTGGAACTCACTGGAACACCGGCTAGCATATCCACAGTTAGACAACCATGATTTTGTTCACCCAAACCCCTATGTGCCCCTCAGGGAAGGGCCTTTCTGTGGGCTTCACATAAAGAAAACAACGAGACAACCAACCAGGATATAATTTGAAAAGTCAGGTGCCAGAGCCCCTGTTGGGAATGATTCCTCAGAGTTGGATCTTCCCCGAATGGCAGCGTGCCAGGACCAGCGGTGTGATGGGCGTCAGCTTTTGCATATCACTACATTCCACGGGGGACAGCCACGCGCCTCTGATGTCTGCACTTAGATCACACTCGTCTTTGGCCAAGTCCAGCAGTTACACATTGATGACTGTTCCATTTAGATGGTAGGCATGCTCCATCAAGACTTGGCAGGGTCCTGTTGAGATGGCAGGGGCGGCAAAAGAGTCCAGGAAGCATCAACAGGCACAACGTGCATTTCGGCACTTGAAATTTGGCCCCATCAGTTCGGAAAACAGCCCGACAAGAAACCAGAAGGGTGCGCAGGTGGTGGGTCAGGCCCTGATACGAGGCGATTTTGTCCACAGTGCCTGTGCCCCCCACCACCTCCACCGGGTTCAGTAGGTCAGAGATGCGAGAGTTACTGCATCATGGGAAAAGCTGTAATATGGGAAATCAAACCTTCTGAAGAAGCAAGACACCCCCCCAATCAATGGGTTAATTAAGAGGGAAGAAAGCAGAACCCCCCCCACAAACCACACAGGGGTGTGAAGTACATGACAGTGCCTCATGTCAACTTGCACACACAACCTACCCCCCTCCCCCCAACATCTCCCTGAAGTCTGACTCAACATATCAAACCATCACCATGACTACAGTCTCCCCCAAGGACCCTTAAGGAAGACCAACCCACACCCTCCCTGCATGATCCACCCTCAGACATGGCCCTCCTTGGACAGACAGACCTCCAGCCCACCCCCCCGTGTCACTGGCCACAGCATCAACATGATTGCCACCCCCTTCTACAGAGTAGGCTGTCACCTCCTTGACAGACCGCTGAGCAGCAACATCTCAGTTACCGTTCAACAGAGCATGTGCGTGACTCGGAACAGTCATCCAGTAAATTCATGTCTGTAAAGTGAGGGGGAGCACCCCCCCTCCCGAACGATACTTGTCAGCTGCTTTCTGACCTTGGACGCTGTCTCACCTGCACAAAGCAGCAACTGATGACCCACCCTGACAGTCTCGCCCCCCCCTTTCTTTCTTTCTCTCTCCAATCAATTTCACCTGGTTAAAAAAAAAGCCCTTTATTTACCCCTATCCACCCCCGCAGCCATGGCTCTGAATGCTTTCCAGCAAAAGCGATCATGGCTTCCCCCCCCAAGATGGGCTTTATTTTTATCAGAAGAGTAAGGAATTTGCTGACTACTCAAGCTGCTATTTTCCCCTTCTCTCTTCTTCCCTCTTTCTTATGTTCCCTGGAGTTTGGATCCAAGTCGAAGAGGCCGTTTCATCTCAAGGTGCAGGGAATGTGTGAGCCCCCATCAGGCCATCATCTCCGTAGCCATCGCGGGGCACGCATCAGAACTGCCTACCACCAGTTTTCTGAACAAAGAGATTGGGGGGGGGGCGTGCAGGGGCAGGACTCCATCACACAAGTGCTATCTCTCCAAATGCCAATCACGGTCAGAAGCTGGTGGGTCGGCATTGCGCCAGTGGTCCAATCGCACGGCAAGACCCGAGAATGATGGGAGGGACGCGTGATTGGCTGAGAGCCCATGAACCCTGAGGCGCACATTGCCAGACCCTGGCTTATCTGATACATTTGAGAGGCTCCCTCACCCATAGGCAAACATCTGCCCCTTGACTTCAACGATGGTGTTAACTGCCATCCATGCAAAGTGGGAGCTTAATTCCCATAACAACAATAATAATGATAAAATAATGTATAATTCACCAGCACCTGTACTGGGCTCACCAACTGTTATGGATACTCAATAATGCAAAAGGCCTTTCTTTGAGGATCTGGCAGCCATACCCAGAGTCACTGGTTTTAGGTTAATTTCTTCTTATTACACCCCATTAAGACTCCCCCCCCAGAAATAAACCTTGTTTAAAATGATACCAACAGTTGAAATGACAGGATTCAAGCAGTGAATGACACAGACTCATACTGTAAACAGTGTGGTTTAGGGAATGGGTGGTCTCACTAGAGGTCTGAAGCACACCCAGCCAGTCACTGTCATGTTACATTCCGGGACCCTTGCTGGTTGACCCCCAGAGCCCTCCATGTTCCATCACTCTCCTTCCTGCCTGCTCCCACTACAAGCATACCTGCATCGAGGCAACACAGATGTTAAATAGTGGCGGATCTAGCTCTCAAAACACAGCCAAAGAGCCGTCGGCTTGGGATGCTATCTTGGCACCTCAAAGGCCATTAGATCAGCAAGATGACGTATTAACCATCCGTTTCATAAGTCTTCGGCTAGCTCACCAGCCACAATTACGTCCTTCATAAAAACAGCGTTCTTGGACTAACAAATTATATCTGTGTAATTAATGACCACTCATTGTGAAAGCTGCAATAAAACTATCCTCTGTTTTATCAAATTCTGGCTTGAACTGACTGGGGAAAAAAAACATTTCTGCAGCACAGAAATTGCTGCTATTTTTATTTATTTTAAAAACATGTAATCTGCAACTACAGACTATATGTTCTCCCCACAGACAAATGTGGAGTAGAAATGCATCGTTTCTGCTGCATTTTATAATGCCCAGAAGGAGTCAGTGACTGAAAAGCACGACCCCACCTCCTGGCTTCTTCCTTCCGCTTTCCAAAGCTCGTTCCCACAGATGTCAGCAAAGCCCACACTTGTTCAAAATGTACACAGGTGCCCTCCGATTCTGTTGCCTGTGCTCTCATTAATCTCCCTGGCATGGAGTCAAATCAAACTTCGAACCACCTCCGAATCGCGAGCTGCCAGGCCCACTGCTGACATTGGCTTAATCGGCCCACCATAGAGGTTTTGGATGAAGCACAGAGTTGGCCCTGTGAAGCCTGCAGACAGCGAGCGAGGCCCGCCAGACAGCCTCCATTAAACCACCACTTCACATTCTGTTTTATCTTGTTTTTTTTTTTTTTTTGCCTGGTTCTTGATGGATGATCCAGCCGATGACGTTCACCTTATGGTGAAGATCGCAAGACACCCAGGGAGGCAGAGGGATGGGACTTGGAAGGACGGCACAAACAAGCCACGAGCACGTCTCCCCCACCCCACCAGCCATTTCGTAAACGCATGTGAGGTCACGACTGCCAGCGACGGAGAGCTCTGAAGAAGTCTGAGAAGGACTACAGTCGGCTGAAGTGAGACAGCAGGAGTCCCAGCAACATCTAAGCCTGACACCGTCTTCTTCTGACAAGTGGTACCTGCCAAAAGGAGCATCCCAGTAAAGATACCTTCCAGGTACACCCACCCCCCCGCACACACATATTCACTAAACTCACCAAACTTCAACAAAAAAAGGCTATTCAGGCTGGAACTTGAACTTTGTCTCTTGCACTGTATGCACTGCAGAACCTGCACCTTGAACAACAAAACTATTTCATTTTACTGACTACCTCAATTGCTCTTGATCTGTTGTGCACATACTGTGTGGATATAACATATAGATATATTTACAGTTTTTTCTCCCTATTTAATTTCATATTTTACATTGGTATTGGTACTATGCTATATGGGAGATGCTTCTCTGTTTCTTGATCTTAATCAAGAATGTTGAATAAAGATTCAATGACTCCCAGAAAAAAATAATAGCAGAGAAAAGCAACAGCTTCTGCTTCTCTCGCTACCATTCGCACCCCAAAGACATACCGAAAATATACAACAGCACATTAACTCGCATAAATATAGGACACCTAAAAATGAATACAGAAGCACAGATGCACACACGGAGGCCCCATTCAGCATATTAGTGCGTTTAGGAGCTCCTTAATGCACTTCCCATGTATTAACCGTGACAAGTAGAACAGTGCCGCACACATCTGTGCTCGGGCTAGGCTGGGGATCAGAGTACTGCTCCAGTCCCTCAGCTGGGGACAGAGGTCTTCTTGTCTGTGCCGGGGAGTCTGAAAGGCCCCCAGCTTGTCGGGCACACAAAGGTGCCCCGGCCCCCATGCAGGCACCAGCTAGGGTGGCCACACCTGTGCAGGGTAGGAGCGGGCCGGAGGTGCAGAGATGATCGAGACACGGCATGTGCGTGAAGAAGGGTATGTGCGGGTATAAGGCTGTGACAGTTATGTGGGATTACAACAGATTGCAATGTGCGTAAGTGTGTGTGTGTGTGTGTGTGCGAGTGTGTGTATTTGTGGGCAGCCGATGGACTCAATTCGCAACTCAACATGTATCCCCCTCACTTTCTGTCACACGGCGTTGAGGTAAACCATAAATAGTAGAAATCAACCTAAAATTAATGCGAGATTACGGATTGATAGCGTGACACGGATTATAATACAGCCCTATGGCGAGGAGAACGGCGCATTCAAGAGCACTACTGTTAACTGTCAAGGGATGCGGGGGTAATTATTAAATAAGGCGACAGCGACTGCCAGAATGAAAGTGTATTTCCCAATCGGTACACCTTACAATTCGAATACAAAAACAAGCCAGCTGCAAAACATATACTGATTAGGTCTTAATTACAGAAATATGGGATGCACTCTTCTGTCAATAAAATCTTGAGATATTTTTCTGCACAGCCTTCTCCGTGAGGAACAACACGGTGGCGACAAACGAACCCCCGGTTTCCTTCTTAACACCATATCCAAGACAAAATGGATCACTGTCGGACTGCTGCACCTGCCAATTAAGGAAAGATACATCACGGCGGCGTAGGTCCACAAGACACTGATATTTCGACGGTCTTACGCGCAGATAAACAGGCGTTATTGTGAAATACGTGCCCGCAACCGTAACATAACACGACTGAGCTTGCAATATGCAAAAAGGGGGAAATTATTCTTACCCGTAAAGTAACTGGTTTCCACCAAGGCTTGCACTGCTTTTGAGATTTTTTCAAAGATATCCTTTGCTTTCGCCGCTTTTCAGGACTGTGCCCGTTTCTACACCATCCCCTTCCGTCGTAAAAAGCAGTACTCTGTGCAAACGCGTCTTATGCATTCACATCAAATCATGTTCTTCCCGCGACCCTTTTTTAAAGAGCTTATTCACTAGGACCTCTTTCCTTCCCCCCTTTTTTCCGACAACACCCGTCTCTCTCTATCCCGGCCGTAAGACCGTGATCTCACCACATTTTACAACAGGCTGCAGGAGCAAGGAGAGAAATAAAATGACGGCAGATGAAAGTGTGTACGGCGCATTAAAAATAAAGTCAATACATGTAACGGGTCTTTCACGGAACCGTCCTCCGCTTTTCACTTCAATTAATTCACAAAAATAGCGCGTCGGTTGCGGATTTTATGTCGTCCGATCGGTCTCCTCCAGCTCTTTATCTTTCCCCTTTTCCCGTCTAGTCGGGCTATCGCTGTCGAAGGCGCTTCAAGCAAATATTAGATCGCCGCCGGCTATAGATCCATCATCGCCTCATTTTGCGGCTCCATCGGCGTGTGAATCGGGAACCCGCGTCGATCGCATTCAAAGCTCCGCTGTGAAGGTTCGCTCCTCTCCTGGCTGCCTGCTCCGGAAAGACGCTGTGCCTCTCTCTCTCCCTCAACCACCCCCCCCCCCCCCCCCACCACCGCCTTTCCCCGCGCTAACGGGAACGCGCGTGTGCGCGCACAAGTCCCCGATAGCAACTGCCTTTCACTAAACGATCCATTAAAAAGCAACCCATCTAACCTGTTGTTGCATTTTTACCATTTATACTTAATAAAAATAATAAATAATACACGCAACTTGGCCCACTGTTATAGTCGCATCCATTAACCGTTCCCCGCTCTCATTTTACACCTGATAAGGATGATCATAACCCTCTTGTGTGGAAATTGGGTACCACTGGCTCCCCGGCTTCAATATAGCGAAAAAACGTACTGTTTTCCACCTCCTATCCCCCCCTCCGCCCCCCATGAAGTCTTTCTCAGCTGGCAGATCTGCATCAGGCTGACGTCAGAGGGTGTTAAAGCGATACAAACCGGTTTTATCCATCTTATGACGATGCCGCTACCTTCTGACCTACGGGACATTGGCGGTGTTCCAGTTTTTCTTGCTTACGGTTTTTTTTAAAGATCTGAACGATCTGAAAGATCTCTCAGGCCCTCCTGCATGCTGACTTGCAATGCACCTGTTGTTGTATTGGTTACTGGAGCATGAGATTTTGGTCTAACAACAATCTGGTATAGTTGAAAATATTCAGATGCGAGTGCATGTTTCACAGGCATATACATTTGGGGGGCCAACTCTGTGCTTCATCTAAAATTTTCACCCCAACATATGTAATGCAAAATAGCACTCCCCTTCCAAGGCCAAGGATTTTGCAGACTGTGGCTGCACTGCACTGTGGGGAGAACAGGGTATCTGACATCTAACAGATGCAGAGGAGCAGGCGTTTCTTTCCTGCAGCAGCCAGCAGGACGGGGTGACGAGGTGTCCGTCTGTATGCCGCTTTAATTTAAATACACACTCTGCTAGTTTTGATCACCATGTGAATTATAATAGTTGTTGTACAGTAGTCTTTAAGAGTACATAGTCTGACAATCAATTATTCGCTGTAAACAGGAGAAGGTTTTTATGACCCTATGATTCACTGCCACCATGATGATGCATGACCCAAGAGGCCAGTGGGAAACTGGTTACTTAATAGTCATTTTAAGTCCTGGTGCAAAGAAATGTAAATCCTATGTAATATTATATAACTTGACCTATATTTATCATGAACACATATACATGTTCCAATTTACAGGAAATGACAATAGATAACCTTAACACCCATGTGTACCCTTTGCGTACAAATCATGGCACTAGCATTGACTACATCGTCCTTGTCTGACAGCCCTCAGGCCTGCCCAGTGTACGCTGCTGCTGAGCGTGTACTTGCAGGTGATTACAGCAGTAGTTTTTGATGTGAATCACCCAGGTTCCCCGTTGCCTTGACTCCGCCCCCATCCTAGGCTATGAAGATGCCCCAGTTGTGGCAGCGGGGGCAGCTCGCCGTCACCGACTACTGCCGCCCCGTTTGTGCTGTCAGACTAAAAATAAAACCACCGGCGACTGAACCGTGCTCGTCGCTTCCCTTCTTTTCGTTGCTGCCTCTTCAGCAGGCGAGTAACACCATGACACACTGTATATTCTCATATCATCTATCTTTTATGCCGCAGAACAAGGTGGCGACTGGTTAAGGCAATGGTCTGCTAATTCATTGCACTCGGCTCAGCAAGTTAGGACTTTGTACCCACAATCAGAATGTCGAGAGCTTGAATCCCAGAGCTAGCCTACTGATGCCACTCGAGCGAGACCCTTAACCCCCGATTGCTCGTGAGGTACTGCACACTGGATGACCCTGCACTGTGACCTCCAAGCTTGTTCTCATCTCTATATATATGTCTGTGTGTCACCTGGGGAGCAGGACAGGGTAGGTGAAAGGCAATTTGCCCAGCGGGACCAATAAAGACCATTGCTGGACACAAATTGTCAAACAGTAAGGGTAATATAGCAGTATAAATTCATCTGAGTCTTGTGAGTCGGCCATAGGAGGAAGACCATAAAAACATGACTGTGATGCACAAACATGAACTGAGAGGTGATGGGGCCCAAACCCACCAGCTAAAGTGCTACCCAGTGAGCAACCCACGTTCTTAAAATGATATTCGCATGATTTGATATTTAATTTCTTTTCGAGTGCTGTGCACGCATGACGGCTTCCTGCACGTGCCCGTGAGTGGTGGTGAAGATGTTGGGTGCTCTCTGACAGAAGCCTTTGGCAGCATCAAGCTCTGCAAAGAGCTGGAGTGTTTCTATTAGTACGGGTTTGTTTGATCTTGTAATACTCCAGAAAGCGATCAGTTAAAGGGCCTCCGGAGCACCTCAAAGGTTCCTGCCACGCAAAATCCACCCATAAAGCTTCCTCACAGAGCGGCCAAACGTGTGACTGCAAAGGCGCGGATGCGCACTCCTAGAGACATTCACACACACATGCATGGAAACACACAGGCGAGGGCACTGACGCAGGAGCACACAACTTGGTATGTTGTCAGGGAACTCTGTGGAGGATGCCCCCTCGGACAGATCCAAGAATTTGGGCCACCGGAGGAATATTTATGCTAATGATAGGACACCAACACCTAAACACTCACACGTGGATATATCAACCCCATGGTGGTGATCATTGCTGTGCTGAAAAAAGACATAAAGTAGTGAGCTAAGTAGGGTTAGTTGCTGTCTTGAGACATTATAGATGGTGAGGCCTGAGAGCTCTGTTTTAATCATTCTGGCTTTCTTTCTTTCTTTTTTTGCATGGTCGACCGCTTATCTGAATGTTTGCACAGTGCACTTTTCTCCGGTTTGATTGCTGTTGGGGAACAAAGCGTATTACCATACTACCACACTGGAGAACGATGGGATTTGTTTGATGAGGTCCTTTTCCCCTTGGGCCACTTTGGGGGCATAACTGTTCCATCCCTATTGTTCCTGTGAGTGGAGTAAATCGTTCTCTAGAGCCCATGTGGGTGCAGGTGTTCTCTTAGTTCTTGTGATAGAATGTGTATTCATTCCCCTGTGTGTGTACATGTAGATACTCTTCATAGGCAGGTGTCCATGCTTAGGGTCTGTTTGAGCATGTGTGTTCGCTGCTGTCTCTTCCCCTGCACTCATGGATGTGTGCAGGTATCAGTCCCCAGGGTCTGTGCATGCACCAGTGTCTGTGTATGTGCAGGTGTCTGTCCTCAGGGCTTGTGCATTTAGTGGAATCAGTCCCCAAAGTTTGTGCATTTGCAGGTGTCCATCTCCAGGGCCCGTGCATGTACTGGTGTACGTCCCCAGGGCCTGTACATGTACTGGTGTCTGTCCCCAAGGTCTGTGCATGTGGTGGAATCAGTCCCTAGAGCTTGTCCATCTGGAGGTGACCATCCCCAGGGTCCATGCATCTGCAGTTTTCTGTGCCCTGGGTCTCTGTTTGTCAGTATCTGTCCCCAGGGCCATTGCATGTGCCGCTATCTGTCCCCAGGGCCTATGCATGTGCCGGTGTTTGTCCCCATGGTGTGCTCTCTGCTGGGTTCCCCATCCTCAGGCCCCCTTTTAGGAGCAGATGTCTACGCATGGCAGCGTGCGCGGGTGGGCTGGTGGACCACATGGAACGCAGACAGACAGCTGCCTCCGGTTACAGCGGGTGCAACGAGAGGCAAATTTAACACTCTGCCTTCACGGAGGCAACGTGGCGGGACTCCGCACATGCCGCTCTCACGCTCCTGTGGCATCTGCTCCTAATTGTGCCGACGAACATTCTGGCACCAGACACATCTTACACTGGGCCAGTGGCTAATTACCGCACCTCCTCGGTGTGCCGACACTGACAGAGCGACGGCAAACCAGTCACCGATATTTAATCGGATCGTTTGCCTTGCATCCTAATTACCTAATTACTCATTTAAATATATATGTTTTGGTTGCTCTTGCTGCATCCCCAGGATAGAGGGGGGTGAGTATTATGTTTTATTCAGGAGAGGGAGATCTTGAAAATATGACATTTTGACATTTTCTCGAAGGGTGCCCTCTATAACAGAAGCTGGAACACCAGGGAATGAAACGTACATGCAGATCAGCATTAAGGCAAATATCAGCAGATCTGAAATGAACAATAACTGCTCATCCTTAATATATTTTTCATTTAGTTTCATATCCACTTTCTGCTATCTGTGAATCCCCAATAACGTTTAATTGTGAGTGGTTGCCCTGTGATGGACTTGGGAGCCATCCTGCCTTTTCTCCTGCGTCCCATAATTCCATGGATGGGCTCCAGGCCCCCATGACCCGCACGGAACAGGCGGATATGCAGCATTCTCCTCTTTTTCTCACTGAGCATGACCAGCTCCCATTTCTTTGCGCCGCTTCGAATGATCTATGGCTAGATTAGATGGGATTTTAGTTTTGTTTCCAATGTGAATAATGACAATGGCACAATTTTAAGTTATTAGCAACATGATTATGACAAAGCTGCAAAACCTGCTAATTATTTTGCTATTATGTCTCATTTATTTACACACTAACATGGTTAACCTGAGACATTTTCATCATTTTCCTGTTTAGCAGATGCCTTCATCCAGGATTAGTTGCAACAGCTAATATGATCCATTATTGCAGCTGGTCCATTTGCAGACTCGATTCAGGCACAGGCAGAAGACTGATGCTGGCGATCTGTGGTCCTCTGGCTACACATCTCTGTTTTAGCCATCATGATGACTTGAATTTGTTGTCAATAAGTTAACAGAAAATGAGTAAACCCTTAAGAATGCTATATCATTAAGGTCTCATGTCCAGCTCCAGAATCAGGCCGAAACTGCTGACTGTCTCAGGTTGTTTCAGTCAGACTTAGTCAGTTCATCGTCCAATGTCTCAAGCTGATCTAGCTCGAGTGTCCTAATACAAGTCTAAAACATATTTACCGTATCATACTCATCTATGTTACCATATACGCCTACAGACGGTCTCATCCTGCTGTATGTCTCCTTAAAAACACATGACCTTTACATAAGTCATTGCTGCTGTTCGACGTCTCCAATGTATAACTCTGAAATTGACAGGGGCTACACTACAGGCAGCTTAGTGATACAGATATTTTTCTAACAACAGTTCTGAGAACTACCAGATGACTGGGGAACTCATATCTGTATCGCAGAGATCTGCAGAGAGATGGAAGAGATTCAAACCACAACTCAGATCTACGCACTTATTGGAAAAGTCCTAGCTACATTTCAGAGATCTACAGAGGGATTGGAAAACACTTAACTATACTCCAGAAGTATGAAGGCTGGGTGGAAATTTTAAAACTGAAGATTAAGCTATATGACAGGACAAGAAAACTACAATCCCAAGTAACACAATTCATGTAGCCTTTTTGAATTTACAGTTGGCACTCAGTCACACTTTAGCTGCATCAAGAGATTTAGTCTAATTCCACAAACTCATTCGTATCAGATTTTTAAAGAGCGTGTTGAGCTGGATTAAAGCCCAGTATATCTTGAGCAGGACAGAGTTGTGGTGACAAATGGTGATCACTCAAAGACAGTGACTTTTTTTTTAATAACGTTTACACAGCCTGTCGCCATGGTGACTGTGGGCCACACATGCTTTTAATTGAAGCCGGTGGCAAAATCTCAAACTACATCGATCCCCATTTGAAGAGAAATGCAAATGAGCTTAATGAGGTTACTAATTACAAAAAGGCCCCGTCACCTTTCCCACTATGACCACGAAGCATGCAGAGGCGATGACACTGGGCTTGGGCGAGAGCAGATACTGACATTTTTGAGGGTGTGAGACCCTTTTTTTGGTGGACCCCAAGCCTGCTTCCAGGACACCCCATTACAATGGATGGAAGAAATGAATCGGGCAAAATAATGAAATTCCTGCTTGCAGAAAATAAAAACAAACAATGATGAAACAGTCAGAAACTTACAGCACACACACACACACACACTCCTGAAGTGCATGGGGGCAGGCCATTTGCTCCCCTGTTGCTTAATCCCATCGAAGACATGCTGACTCTTTCTACTTAAACACGGCACAATGGGCTGGCCCAGTGCATTGGGAGGACTGTGATGTATTATTGAGGATGTACTGTAGTACAAGGCAGTGTTGAGGTGGGCCGTCCATACAGGAATCCCAACAGAACTCGGAGAAACACTCACACGCAAATTCTCCCCACTTACAATGTACCTGGCTAAACAGGGACTCTATCCATAAATAACCATTTAAAACTGAATTAAACATCACCTAAAATATTCCATTATGAACTATAAAAAAGATTAACAGTCATTCAAACAGTTTATTGCAATCTTTTACTGGGGAATGATCAAAATCTATATCGACGGTCTACTAGATGAGCTGCAATATATCCATTACTGCACACACCAAAATAGAAATGTTCAGCTATCAAAGTGAAGGAAGACAGCTCAATAGTGGCCTGCCTGACATACGGATGGGCAGACCTCGCCTTTGAGGATAGTGTTTAAGGACATGGGATTACAACATGCAGGTCAGTGGCTCAGATCAAAGAAGGAGCCAACTGCCACACCGTTTGATCAGGTACTGACCCTAAATTGATCTTCTGAAAAATCCAGCAGTGCAAATGGGATCAAACTAGATAGAGAAACAAAAGCACGCCTGCTTCTTTAGGTAAAATGGGTATTTAATCTTCACAGAAGGAGGTTCCTTTATTAAAGGCATTAGTGATGGGCGGCGGAATCAAGCTTTGAAACCCACGTTGGTGGATTTGCTGAGAACTGCTGATCACTGCTTCGTTTTTAACGTGAAGGGACCCGAGGAGGTAACTAACGCGGACGGGATTACGCGGCGATGAGTGACGCTGCACAGCAATCCCGCCCAGCATCGCCTGCAAGCGTCCTGTCATTCGCTCATCCAGTTTCTTACCCTTATATTAGACTCGCATTTCCCATCCTCCCATTAACGCTTGAATCACTTGTCTCCTTTCACGCATATTTTATGTTCTCAAATAATAATAATAAATTAACGTGTTTCACACTGAGAGCATTCGGCGTTTGTTTTCTAAAGAGCCAAATTATATGGGAACTGCTGGAGGCAAACAATCTGATGTGAACTGCTGTCGATCAACATGTATCACGTTGTGGGAAGCGGCTGTCAGACGCGGGGATCGCGAGGCAGTAACCGGGAACATCTGGCTTCAAACAATCTGTTGCTTACCTATTAAAAGCAAACATCAAACACTTGTCGTCTTTTTCATCTCTTCTGCTTAAAAATATATCACGGGTGGGCCAATTTCTTAAAATAATAATAAAAATAATAATAATGCAGGCACTTTATTTGCTGTGTGATCCATGTAAGGTAAAGCGGACGAAAACTCGATAGGGGTGACATCCCTATGCACAGCTTGTACACACGGAGAGCGGAATTCCAGCTGTCACCGGGACAGTGGAGCAGGCCTACTAAGAGGCAGCAATCATATGCGTCCACTTGCAGCAGGACCTCCCCAACTTTAATCCCAGGCAGACTAAAATTACTCACACCCTCTAGGTTTTGGTTGGTGTTTCGAGCTATAAAACCCGCATATTAACATGAACTGCGGAGATCATGAGAAAATGCATGTTTGTATCTTCAGGATAGGCCTACTCCGTGTCTGCATACGTGTGTTTGTGCACATTAGGGCTGGATGGTCCTGGGTTCAGCACTTACTTGCCATAACTGCCTCTCGCGCCTCTCCAGGGTACGTTCTCCAGATGTAGATGGAATACCCCAGGCTTTTAACTGGCTGTAATTAAAATGTGCTAATTACAAAAATAAATTAATTGGATTTAAACCATGGTAATGCTTTTTTCTTTTTTTAATCAAAGACTAATGTGAAAGCATGTTTGTTTATTCTTGCTACGACGTCCTCTGCTCTGGAGGGCATCACTCCAGCTAACTGCATGTCAAATTAATTGTGAAACACAAACAGTGAAATAGCGCCACCTCCTGTATGTTCTTGGGAGGAATTTATTAACTTTAAATTGCCATGGGGTGAGCAGCGAAATTGGCTTAAATTGCGAGAATCCATAAAAATAACAGTTTCAGGTAATTAAGTTGTGATTAAGTTCATTAAAATTAATTAATTCATTAACATGTTACTTTTATGTTACAATTCCCTTCAGAAATTATGTAAAAATACATGCTAATTAAGTTTTTAATTTGTTTCGACCGCAACGACCATCTATATAGCGCTGGTGAAAATTTTCATAAAAATGAAAATGACTGTAAAGTGAAAATGTTGAACTATAAATATTCAATATGATTCCACTGCTATTATTTATACGTCATGTGAATTATACATATGAGATTAAGCAGGCGATTAGCGAAGCGAGGAAAGTGAGAATGAAACACACCGCGGCATGACCCTCGGAGGAGTGTTTTAAATTCACGTAAAGTCTAATCAGAAGGGTACGCCCGTCTTTGAAGAGTCACCATGTTTTTCAGCATCGCTGAAATACGCAACGCCGACGCCGTAATCTGATTGGGTAAAGAAATGAGCGCAGCAGGGAAGTGACGCTCAGCTAAACGTCAACGCGACACTTTAAATTACCAGGAAGCTGACTCCGGTGGGCTTGGTTATGCGTCGCTAGTGTTACATGTGACTCTGAATAACGATCGAATTTGGTTTCAGTAGGTCCGATTTATTAGCGATACAGTTAAAGGTAATATCTTATTTTTCATCAGCAGTTTCTAGTAAAAGGATGATATATCCCTGACATTGTGCGTGGCGCTTAGTTGACCCCGATCGCCGCATTGGCTCTGCGGTGTCCTCCGACGGTCCCGGTCATGTCCCCTAACAGTAGATATCCAATGACCTCGTTTTCGCCTTCTCGTCCGCAGCCCCCTAAAGGAGGATGTCGGCGACGGTGATCGTGCAGAAAATAGCCGGAGTGTCGGGGTCACTTGCCGTGTGTTTGGGAGCGTATGGAGCGCATGGTAGGAATATTTCGGCTCTGCTTTAGTGTTTAGGGTCTACGTCGCCAGAGCGTGACGGCTTCATAAGTTGCTTTGCCACTTAATCCCCATCCGCAGTGTGCAGCGCAACGTAATAACTCCCACTATGTGGAAGTAAAAAGTGAAAGAACATGCAATCTTATTATTAAATCTGTGCGTTTGTGTGTTTTCACAGTTTGCATTGTGAATCCTGCCTTTGTATTCCCTGTTTGGAAGAACATCTAGCAAATAATCCAAATTAAGCAAACCCACAGAATAATCAAAGTCAGCAAATTACAAATTTGTGCCCATGTCTGGAAGGATGTGGATTCAAATCCCCTGGCTGGCAGAGTGATCATATCACCATTGGGCCCTTGACCAATGCCATTAAACCCAGCTACCCAGAGGTTTCAGCTGATTCTGCTGTCTGACTCCAAAGTTCCCTTGGTTCTGTGTTACTTTGAACAAAAGCATCAGCTAGATAAGTAAATTTAAAGAAACCAACAAAATGTTGGGGCTTTTTTTGAACTGTCTTTATGTTCTTGTCTTCCGGTAGGATTCAGACGCAGTGATAGAGATGAGTATTTGAAAGAGGTAAATATGGTGCATCACATTTTAAATAATTGTATTTGCGAATTCTGGCCACCCAGATTTGATAAATACAGTGGTACCTCAGTTCTCGAACTCATTAGAACTCGAATTTCTTAAAAGTCGAACCAACCAGTTCGAAAAAAAAAAATGACCTAGAACTCTATCTGAATCTCAAAAGTCGAACCGTGAACGCCGACCTAAGATGAGTCACGCAGTACATCTCTCAGCGGAAACAAAGGGTAATGCTTCAGTCTCAGCCTCACATTCGCTGTGATAGCACCGTGCATGTTTACACAAGCTGAATACATATATTTAGACAGTAAAAATACATTTAGACAATGACAGTAATTATTATATAATAAAATACATTTAAAAATAAAGATTTAATATTATTGTGTAATATCATTAATAATAAACCATTAATACATTCAATAATAATAATATTGTCGTGCCGAGCGGGGACGGGACGGAGCGCAGACGTCAGGGTATAGGGGAATACAGGGTTTAATTACAGGTAAGGCAGGCAAAACGCAGACAGACAACACAATGACCGGACTGGGGAAACAAACTGAAACGCGGACTAAATACAGAGGACTAATGACAACAAGCAGAAACAGCTGATCACACGGGGATTCCACATGGGGTTTACGAGGGGGCGTGGCACACGGAAGGAGTGGCCGATCAGGGCAGGACACATTGGGTTTTTTTTTTTAACTTTACACCTTGTTTGGATACATTTATATTCTTACTTTACAAATTACTGTTTTGATAAATGTGCTTAGATGTGTTTAGTACAGTATATGTTTTTCTTGTTTTACCCTGTTATTATTTCTTATGGGGAAAATTCGATCAGAATTCAAACTTTTTAGGATTCAAACCTGAGTTCTGAACGGATTAAGTTCGAGTTCTGAGGTCCCACTATCGTGACAACGGTAAATTGTGTAAAGAGTCTGGCTCTGGTTAGGAATTCATTAAACAGTAACTGGAAAAAATGTTAATGGTTAATTCCGAAATGTACAGTAATGTCAATACTGATGCTCAGCATAGTTATTTAGAGTACATAGAAGATCACATGATTACAGGTGCAGTGCCTGTAGCCTTTTTTTTATGTAAATCAGACGTATGTGATTTAATTATAAAATGTCCTTTGCTTTACAAAACAAGTGAGTCATTGTGCCATGTGTGTTGTCCACAGTTATACGCGACGGCCAATAATTATCACCTTCTCCACAGTCTGGCTCTGCTGGGGGCAGCTCAGTGCAGGAAACCCCTCCTGGTAGGTGGGGTGTTCCAGGATCCAAGAACGCTGAATCCGTGAATCATACGCTTTATGCATAACACCGCTGTGTTTCCGGGTTTGTGTGCTGCTGGGATCAGTGGGATGCCTTTGCAAAGGATTAGCTTTGGATGTGATATTACCTGCTTTTAATTCGGTGTACATTGTGTTTGTGCTCTTAAAGGAGCTTCTGCTTAAGTTATGGCTATAAACTAAACCCAGTAATGCAATTAGGAGCTTCAGAAAGTGTGAATTAGCTGATGACTGACCTTCTGTGCACTGTAGCTTTAACTTGTGTTCTGTTGAGCACTTGTATGGGGTCCATTTGACCCTGTTTTCACTGTGATTTGTGCAGGCTGGAGGCCTCCTAACTGCCGGGATGGGGCTCTTCTGTGGGGCCCTGTATCACCAGGCTCTAACGGGTGACCCCCGCCTGAGGAAACTGGCCCCCATCGGAGGCACACTTCTAATCGCAGGCTGGGCGGCCATCGCACTGTGAACTCTGACCCCTGAGCTCACAAGCATCGGCCTGCCTCTCTTTCTCTCTCTCTCGCTCTTGCTCTTTCTCTCACTCCCTCTCTTTCGTTCCTCCCCCCCCCTTTTCTCTCTGTTACCTGGGAAGGTCAGGCTTCTCCATAGGAGCCCGTGGTCTCTGGAGGAGCAGTAACTGCTGGTTGTAAAAGCAGAGTTACAGCAGCCTCCTGTCGCAGGTGCCGGGCAGAGATAAGGCCTGGGTGTCGCCTATCCTTTACACTCTTCTGTTCTCTGCCAGCAGAGTTCTTCTTTTTCCCATGTGCAAGTGTATTTTCTGTAAAATAATGCTGTCTCGGAGCAAAATGCCAGCTTGGCCTTTTTCAGTTATCGCTCTGGACGTGGTGCTCGGAGCTGCTGCATTGACCTGTCTTTCACCCTCCTCTGGCATTTGATCTGCCAGGAATTGAGTACCTGAAAAAGGGGGGTGTGGGGCTCATCACTTGTGTCCATCGCTGCTGTCTGACTCTATTTCATCTTAAAACCAGCATGGAGTCAGTAGAAGCAGTGATTATTCTTGGTTTTGGGCTATTCATAGTGATCCAAATGTCACATTCAAAAGCATGTATGTTCTTTCTGGCATGTGACAGGCTGACTAAGGGTGTGGCCTTTGTCAGGCTGGCAGTGACAGAGGTGGGACACTCCTAAAGCCCAGTTCTGTGACATGCTATAATGTCTGCTTATAATATTATGGGATTCATTACTGTGATTCCCAGCTTTTTTTTTTTTTTTTTCCTGTTTTGCTCAGTGTAACTGCACTCATGGTGACCAGGCCATTGTTATTCCATCCCAGATGGCAGCCTATCAAGACAGACTTATAAGGCAAGGCAGGCCAGGCTAGGATGGCAGCAGGGCAGTAAGGGGAAAGGGTGGTGTGAGGGGATGTGGAGGGAGGGAGGGATGGAGGGATGGAGGAGGCGCTGGAAAAGCTGCAGTCTTAGCTGAATGGGAAAAATCGGCTCGTATTGAATAAATAAAATGCTTAAACTTTAAGCATTGTGTCTTCTCATTGCTGCTTGCAGGAAAACCAGGACTTGCCAGCAAATCTTGGGAAAAACAGTAAAGTTGAGCAATGAGATGAGAATTAAAATTTTTTTATTTTTTAATAAAATGGCTTTCTGGATAGTGCTGTGGCCTTACATTGCCATTCATTTTTCTGGATTCAAATGTTTCTTTCCTTGATCCAAAAGGCGGTCAGGTGAATTGGTGCCTAAGTTGCTTATAGTATGTGTGCATGCTGGCAGCCAATTTGGGGTGGAGCCTCTTATCACCAGACCTCCTGGGATTGGCTGCCGTCCTGTACTGGATAAGCAGTGATGGGCAATGTGGGCGATATCGCCTGATTGACAGTGAAAACACATGTACCCAATAAAGGTGGCCGTATGCTTCAGGGTCGGATGCAAGAAAATCGAACACGTCGGCGAGAACAATCTGTTGCATACTTTGATGCTGCTGCTGTGTTTGTTTTTCGTTACACCACAACCCAAGAGGGCGCAGAATGTTTTTGATGCAGTAAACCCACATGCAACGTGCAAACGAACATATTGTGGTGAGTGCGTCGGTCATTTTAATGAGGGAGATGGCAGCTTGTTTAACATAGAAGTTGTTCTTTTTATTAACAGCCACTATAGATTTAATAGTAGCTCCTGCACAGACAGAGAAGCCAACAGTTTACAGGACACTGTTACACGCTAACAAAACACACACGTTCCATGGTGAACATTACGGCATTTACTGTTAACATAAATGCACAAATACACTTTAATTTGCACTATTTACAGATATGCACAGTATGGTGCAAAGCCTGCCAGTCACTGCATAGTTAGTCCTGCTGACCAACCCCACGGCGTCTCAGTTATGTCAGCCAATCGTGGACAAGGGGTGGAATCAGGACAAACATAAAAGTTAGCCTCAGGGACCCCGGACAAGCAGTGTGCTGAAGCGGTGATCACCACTCATGCAACATCATGTTGCTAAATCTGCAGCAGGACTCCATCTGTCTTCCCTGAAGTATATGGCTTGATTTACCTCCTTTTAAGGCTTTTAAAATCCAAAATGCATCCCTGAGCTGAATTCTTATCTCTGAGCCCCAAAGATCTGCGTGGAGGCTTGGCTGTTGGCCGCGTGCCAGACACATTGGTGGATGTAAGAAGAATCTCCCTCCCGCAACCAAATGGAGGCAGTTAGTTGCGCATACCGCCCTCTGGTGGTAACCGTACGTCAGTTTTTCTCGGTTGTCGTGTTTTGCTCCTAATAGCATGCCCGTGGTGGTTGTGGGCCCGTACCTGTCTCCTGCTTCCTGTCAGAGCAGGCATTAAGTGTGCATCCCATAATATGAGCCCCACTCTGGCCTGCCCAAGCCCAACAAATGATGAGCAGACGCTCCTAATGGGTCACTGCTGGTTGTGCAGTGCTGAATCTGGCTGAGGAGAGAGAGAAGGAGAGGTTTCAGATTAATTACGTCTCAGTAGAATTGGCCTTCCATAGTCTTTCCTCATTTATTTCAAACCCCCCCCACCCCCCAGTCCCCAATGACGGAATATGTTTATTTCACACAAGCAGACGGCCTATAAATATTTCAGGCCTTGATTTTTTCGGAGGGCCGTGTGCTGACTGAGCACCAGCCTTGTCAGGTTTTCCAGTCTGATCGCACGTGTGATGTAACCCTTCCCAAAGACAGGGATTGAGGTGCCTTAAAAACACTGGAGTTAAGTATGTGAATTGAGCGCCCCTTTGTGGAGAGGGAACAAAACACTATGCCGTGCCCTCGGAAGCTTGAAATAAAACCTGTTTCTACATGTATAATGTGCTGTTGTGCGGGGGGGGGGGGTATCCTTCAGGGCACTGGGATTCAGTAACTGAATGCTAAGAGTGAGGGGTTCGTGGGGGTGGAGGGAAGGAGACACTCGGGTGAATATAGTTGTCTATGTTTACCTTCAGTTGTTCCTGTGGGGTGCATTGCAAAGTGATATCTGCATACCCAGAGTTAACTCAATAGAGCCAGATAACTAACTGTAATTGCTGCTATCAGCGTTAAACAGTGCTATAACGCTGGTGATCAGATCGTTACATTTCTTAATCAGTCTGTGCACATTCACATCGTCAGTACTGCAAAGTAAGACCTGTCCTTTGATAGGTAGGCAATGGCCCTCTGCTCTAAAACTTTAAAGTCAGTTCCTCCACCCCCAGCAGATTTTATCCACCCCTGACATGGGCATTAAATATTGGTATTGGAATAAAATTTTAATATATCTTGGCATACATATCTTTTGATATATCCAGATCTAGGATTAACCCTGGTTTGAACAGGTTAGGTTTAGGTTTGCAGCATTAATTACACTTATCAGCGTGTCCACATTTTTTTTTCAATAAACTTATTACTTATGCAGCTATTCACACTGCAGCCCCCCCCCCTGCTAGAACCACCCCTGTTGTTATACAACTTCTGGAGAAGCCTGTGGATTACTGTGAGATTGTAATGTGGTCAAACAAGCTAAAAATTGAACTTTTTTCCAACAATATAAGAAGCCATATTTGGAAGGGTACTGACTTTGCATATGACCCTAAAAATACCATATGGACAATTCCATACCGTTATCACATCCAAATTACTGAAGCGAACATGAGTGGAGCCACATATTGAGAAATCCTTAAGAAGAATCCGCTGCCATCCAGAAGGATGATGAGGATGAGGCACCAGAGGGCTTTCTCGCAGGACAACGATCCAAGACATACTGCAAAGGAGACTCTATTGGCTTTAGAGGAAGAAAATAAAGATATTTGAAATCGGCAGAATTGAACCCAATAGAACATTTATGGAAGGAACTGAAAATAAAGATTCACCTGCAGGCACCCCAGAATGTTCCAGATTTAAAGACTATTTGTGTAGAACTGGGGTGTCCAACTCCAGTCCTGGGGGGCTGGAGCCCCATGTATTTTAGTTCTTTCCCTGTTCCACCATAAATGATTCAGCTCAAGAGCTGTGTGGTAATTAGCACAAGGAGTTGAATCAGATGTGTTAAATGAGGGGAAACCCAAAAATGTGCAGGGCTCCGGCCCCCCAGGACTGGAGTTGGGCACCCCTGATGTAGAAGAATGGGCAAAAATCCCACCTGGACACCGTAAGAGATGAGCTTCTTCCTACAGGAAGTTGCTTGAAGCTGTCATTGTAAATAATGGTTTCTCCACCAACAGTTATTAAATAAATTTCAGTTAGCATGTTCAATATTTTCTCTCTTTACATGTTATTGCACATAACTTTTTCTTATAGATTGGAATGTTACGATTTATTTATTAAGAATTTGTTTATTTATTTGTTTATTTATTTTTTAAGAATTTCCCCATGAGGGACAATAAAGGATTGATTATTATTATTATTATTATTATTATTAAGGTTTGATTATTATCTGTGTTGATTTATTGAGTTAACCCAGTCTTTGGTCTAAATATCATCAGAATATCTGCATTCGAGAGGTGTTCAATGAAAAATTCGTTGACGTGGTGAATCCTGAATTTCCCCCACTGTACCATGGCAATTTAACAGTGACCTACTCAAAATTAAGCCTAAAGAAACTTTGCTAAGCCTGTAAACTCGCTTCGTATTACACCCCTCTGGTGTAGATATAACTTGGCCTAAATTGATTTGTTTTTGCAACGGTAACTCTGATGAAAGTTCTAATTCCAGACCCAGATTCTTAGCAACAGTGCCACAATTTCATCTTTCTTCCCAGTCAGCAAAAATGCTCTCTTATTTCTCGATGCATTAATCTCATCCTGGTCTCTGTCCCCGTTAGCAGTGAGAGAACAGGAGACTCCCCTCCCCTGAGAAACGTGCCCTTCGCTGATCTTAAGGGTCACACGTACCTACCTGCTCTCCCCGGGATTCCCTCCTGGCCAAAGCAGTAATCTCAGATGCAGCTAACTGCATGTGTGAAGAAACACACTTGGCAGCCATTCAGGCAGGTATGTCCTTCTGGCTTTTTTCCTTTAACACCATCACCTCAGTCACATGCACGGCCGTTATCCTTTTTCCCCATTCCAGGCTCTCCCTTTTCCCACACAGCATTCTCTTGTTTGTGCATAACTGGCCGTAGGTAACCTGGACAAACCCGTCTTCCTTAGGGAATGCCTACTCACCGTCCTGTGTGGTCCCATGATACTGTTCCAGACTCGATTATTATTCCCACCTAGCCAATTATTTCAAAAATAGCAAATGGCTTAGAGGTATTTTGGTCACCTATGCAGAATTCATGTATTATGTATTTCACATTCATATTTGGCTTTTTTGCTGCATTTCTCTCTAATAATATGATTCAGGTGAACTGGTGACTCTGCCTTGCCCCTGGTAAGCAAGTCCTTTGTGATGAGTTGGCGCCCCTTACAGGGCAAACCTGGAATAACAGGCTGTGCTCCTTGGTAAAACCCCTAAGCTGCTGTGACCCAGATGTTGGCCACAGCATGGCAGGGTCCCAGCTCCGGGCTGAATCCAGCCATGTGGAGGCTTCTGTGCAGGTGGCCTGGCTTCTCCTAAAAAACAATGGCTCAGTGACTCCAAATTGCCCAGAGTCTAAGGATAAGACCATGTGGGTCCCCATTCAAGCTGAGGTTTCTGGATATTATGCTTCCTGCTGTGGGCTCAGCATAACTGTGTCCTTTAATGAATAAATAATTACTGAACCTTCATCAGTCCACTCTCCTCTACAGAAAAAGGCTTGAATTTTTAAGCCAGCGATAATTATACTGAAGCTACATGTGGGCTAGGAAAACTGATCAATGTACACTTACAATAGTAATCAAACATTTGCATGCAATTGCAGAAAAGATTTTTTTTAATTTAACATCATATTTTCTGTAAATAGAATTTTTTCATTACAATATGCAAAACATAAGATATGAACTTTTATGCTTTTGTGGCTATAACAATAGTGTCATGTACCAATAAAGCTGACTCTATAAATCAGTGTTTACTTTCATAACAGCTTCACAAATATAAGGCACACAGTTAACCAAGTTCAGCAGGAAATCACCGGGGAAACTGTTGCACTGTTTCCCAGAGGTGTAAGTGTTCGAGGGAGCCTTTGCTTTGACTCTCCTGTTCACTTTGCCCTATATGAGTTCTGTGGGACTGAGGTTCTGGGACTAGGCAAGTCAGGTTATGACTGGGGCTGCGAAATTTATAGGGTTAATGCATTGCATTAATTTTAATGTCACGCCGAGTTATTATTTCTTTAATCACATTAACGCGTGCAGTATTTTGAAAGCCAAATTGGAGAACAGTATGAGCAAAGATTTTCAGTTGAGACTTATATTATTTCCTGGTTGTAAATAATGTGAGAGTTTACGTTATGATGTACAGAATCCCAGCATTCAAAGGTAACATAAGTGTCTCACGGTGAAATGTTACCTGGGACCTGTATTATGAAGCAGGATGTCTGGCATACATAACTTATCGGATTTTAGGTAGTTTGAGCTAAACACGACTGAACAAAAATAAAATCAATTTAACCCAGACTACTTTAAATCCAACAAGTTATCCAGCTAAGCAACTAAACTGGCTTTATGATGTAGGTCCCTATTTTATTTCATTTTTAAAATTTTTTAAAACTGTAACAACACTATACATGCTAACTACACACCGCTATTTACATTATTCCCACCTGGTATTCATGCAGCTTGCCACCACACTGTATGATGGGTACCCCAGCCCTGCAATATATGCATGTGCTATATTCCTCTTCAGTGCCTTTTTGAAAGCACTGAAATTCAGCTTGTACTTGCTTGCAAGTAATACTTTTGTTGGAAATGAATAATCTGTATATTGCAAGATCAAGTTAAACCATTAAAGAAATATAAAAATTTGTCTCATTCTCATGAAAAAAAATGTTACAATGAAATTCAGTTTTTGTTTTTCTGTGAAGATCAATTGATTTTATCTTATCCTTTATGGCAGGGGTCTCAAACTCCAGTCCTGGGGGGCCGCAGCCCTACACAGTTTTCGGTTCACCCTCGTTTAACACACCTGATTCAA
>JAODJU010000138.1:5710927-5724795 GCA_026776725.1 Gnathonemus echidnorhynchus | reverse complement strand
TACTCAGCTGGTTGGTTGAAACAAAATCCTGGTTTGGATTTTTACTTTCTGGACCTGAAATGTCCACCTCTGCTCTTTAACGACCGCAAAGACTTACCACCAGCTCTCCGCCCAGTCGGTATTGTACACAGGGGTCTCAGAATCAAGCATCTCAGTCTTATTCTCAGTCAGTCAGTATTTACTACACTAGCGTTCGCAATCTCCAAAACTACACATTTTATCTATAATCTTGTATTGTTGATTCAACCCGCATAATCTGAGCATCATCGGTGAGCCGGCAAGCGTGGACGGAAGAACAGTGGAAACTTTTATTGCCGAAATTGATGAAATAGAGATACGCAAATTCAAGTTGGAGTTTCCTTTAAACCTTTTCTTTATTCTGAATAAAAATAAACAATTACCTGTATTTACAGTATACAACCCTTAGTAATGTATATGACAACTGATCGCTATTCTGTTTATTACAGTATACTGCACATTAGTGTATAAACATTTATAAATACAGTGGTACCTTGGATCGCGAGCCTAATTAGTTCCGAAAACGTGCTTGTAAACCAAAGCACTCATACAAAGTGAATTTTCCTATTAGAAATAATGGAAACTCAGATGATTCGTTCCACAACCCAAAAATATTAACATAAAAATGATTAATACAAAATATAAAGTAAAAATACATAACACAAATTAACCTGCACTTTACCTTTGAAAAGAATCGTGGATGGTGTGAGAGAGACGAGAGAGAGGAGAAGAGGAGGGTTATTTTGTAGCACGACTTTCACTATAACTAATGGAATCACTGCTATCTGTTGGCTCACTGGAATCTTTCTTTTTGTCCGACTTTAACGAGGAACCTATCCAATGACAGCTGCTTTTGCATCCTTTTCGATTTCGCAGAAATGTGGACATTGCATTGTGGTTAAACAGATTTATCGCTCGCACTGCTACGCCCTTATTTGGGTGGTGCTTTTCTACTAAATTTTGACTATATGAGTGAGGCACGCCGACAGACCGAGCATGGGAGACGATTACCCACAATCCCGCAGTGAGAGAGAGAGAGATGAACCTTTGGCTCAGCTGTGATTACGTGACTCTAGGCAGACAAAGCGTATATATATAATACTCATACTGCAAGACCTCGCTCGTTTATCAAGTTAAAATTTGTTAATTTTTGCTCGTCTGGCAAAACACTCGCAGACCAAGTTACCTGCAATCCGAGGTTTTACTGTATACTAAAAATGCTACAAATTACAAATGATGCAAAGGTGACATTAAAACATGATCTAAAAACGGTCGACACAAACTCGCTACCAGTATAGTACACCTGAAATATCGATAATGGGCGGCTCTTCAATTATCGACCAGTTTGCTTAACAACCAAGTCATGGAAACAGAACTTGGTCATTAAGTGAGGAGTGTCTGTATATTCAGACGTAAAAATAATTATAATGCTAAGATTTTACTTCTTCAGAAATCATTAAAATAAAACTTGACCAAGACAAATGGCATAAATCGTAAGATTAAAACCACAGATTATACAAGTTTCTTATTCTTCAGCCAGGTTGGGGTTACCCTGTTTCCAACATCATCATCTTAAGTGGCCAATGATAAAACAGTTAAGAATATGGACTCAAAACAAAAACAACAGCTTTGAGCATGAGAATAGGCCCCGTTGCCTAGAGCCTGGCCAAGGTGCTCAGCCTCCCCGACACGAAAATACACTCACATGTACTGTATCTAATGGAGCTACGCTGGACAAAAGCACCCATTAAATGAGCAAATATACAAAGGAAAACACTGCAGCACAGCTGGACAGAGAGGTGGAAGGAGACATTACCTGGACGGAAAGCCATCTTGATCTTGATGAAGGCCTCGTTACAATCGGCCAGCAGGTATTTGGCTTTCCTGTGGTAGATCCGCACCACCCCGAGAAGCAGGTGGCCGGACGTGCGTAGCGCCATCTTCACCTGTTATTAAACAAGGGCAAGTCGGCGTGTCACAACGGACTGGGCCGAGTTTGAGCAGCACCTCATGTTTCCGTGGCTCGGCAGGGTTTAAATGCGAATGAGCGGCAGATCACCTTGGGCGAGATGATGCTCTCCACGCTGCTCTCCAGGTTGCACTCAAACACGTGCGCCTTGGTCAGCTTCTTGTCCCAGTGGGCCGCCAGCCAGATTTTGGCCAGCGGCCCACGCTTGCTGAGAACAAAGTGGGCGTAGAACATGATCCCAGCTGCTGTTCACAGACAAGCAGCCAAACCTGCAGAGGTATAAGGGAGGACAGGTTGTGGGGTGGCATGCTCAGGGAGAAATATTAGTATATTTAAGCTTTCATGATGATCAAAAGGCGCCTTACTGAAATCAATATGCAAGATGTCGACTTTCTCCTGTGCAACTCCTATATTTTAATAAGTGTCTGTCTTAGTTTTATTATCAACAGTCTCATAAATCACATGCTCTTCTGAAGAATGGCTTTCAGGAGTCAACCTAAAATCAAACCAGCAAGTTTTATAATGTATGTTTCTTGGTTCTATCCAAAGTGTTGCAAAAACAGATATTAAATGGGGAATATTTTAAAACATGTTATACTGCAGTGGAAAACCTGGAAGCAGTCAGTAGACGGTCAAGCTATCCTTGCTATTTGGTTTAACTCACCATTCTATAAAGAGGGGAAAAAAATTAATTGCAAGACAAAGAAAAAAAAAAAACTCCTGGGAAGATCCAGGTTAAACCAGAAAAAATTCACTACCATCCCCCATTAAAGCTCCAAAGAGAGACTGATTCTGTGCAGTGACCATGTCTGTGGCAGGAGAGCTAATCATAGAATGAAGAAATACTTCCCTACAAATATCATCTTCTAGCAGGGGCCTGTTAAAAATTCTGCAGGTTTCCAGTGTGACAAAAACGATCCATTGTCGACAGTAATTCAGGGGCTGAACTCATCTGGTGAAATATGCTGCCATCTAATCTCCTTTCAACAGACGCTAGCTGAAGTACAGCTGAAACCTCAGGCTTCTTTTATTCAGCCAAGAAGAAATCGGGATTATAATGAGGGACACAGGCTGAGTTTATGCTGAGAGCGAGGTGACGATATGGTGCCCGAGAGCGTCACTTCGCTGATACTCGTGGACGCAATAGCATTAATGTGGTGCTTCTTTAAGAATATCTTCAATACAGAGCTGATACACTTTCTTCACCTGCTTAAAGAATGACACTTCCCAATGCAAAATGGTCTTTAATAAAGCACAAACATGGAAGCCAGTCCAGACAGAGTGCTAGCCCAAAAACAAAGCGAGGAACATGCCTACTCGACACTGGCACACACAGAGAAAAAACAGAAAGCAGAGGGCAGAGAGGGCAGCACGGCCTGGTGACCAGCACGGAGTGAGTGAGAATCCATAAGAAACACTGTGCAACATGGCTCTGTACGCAGAACAGAGAAGTCAGGGTTAAAGGCTGAAAGGTAACTACTGCAGGTATTTCTGCAGTACCTGTCTGCAGTCTCACACACAGTACCACGTGTTACACTGCAAAGGTACACATACCAAAAAAAACTCCGCGCAACATACACACATGGTAGAGACCATGTATAATATGGCAAAGACACTTACTTTCTCTCATACACACACACACAGCAAAAACTGTCCACAACAAACACACAGGGAGGAGGAGGGATGAGGGGTGTGCAAAACACACACACGAGTGGGGGCAACATATGGAAAATACATTTAATGGAAAATATGGAAAAGTCTCTCTCTCTCTCTCACACACACAAAAAAACTGTCCATAACACACACAGGTGTGGGACCGTCCAAAACACACAGCCAGGTAGCACAATTACGGAGGAAGGGGCACTGCCACCTTTAACCTCCAACTGCTCCAGGGCCTGGCTGACTCACTTTGGATACAAGCGTCTACTAGATAAATGTGATGTAAATGTTACATGTAAATCATACGCGCGGGGGGGGGGGGATTTTGGCTTACACCGCCAGGTCACACACAAACACATAAGGGGAGTTACACACTGGTATCCCCGTCATACCGAACCGGCACCGGTCCCATAATCAGCGAAACCCAGTTCGCTACACACTTCAGGCGCCTGGTTAACTAGTTAACTACCAGCAGACTGGTAACCAAGAGGCGGGCCGTTCTCAGCAACTGTCACTGTCGACGGAGGGGGGAGCCCGCTCGCCATTCAGCCGAGTTAGGAGTAACTGAGCCTGTCCGGACCAGACCGGACGGGACGGGACCGACCGAACCAGCGGGCTCACACAGCCGAGAGTTCGGCGCAGAAACGCACGACGCGCGTCGCTAGCCGGCCAGCGAACGCACCGCAGCTCGCGGACGCCGCGCAAATGCACTCAAGTTTGTGAAGTACGAGACGAACTTAGGTCGAGTATTCTGAGCGCTGGCCACGAAACAACATAACGGGAGTTAAGGGAGGAGATACGGCTGCGAACGCGACACTGCAAAGCGCGTTTAATTTACTCCACTTACCACTTAAACCGCGATGGTTTTCTCTCCCTTTATGGAGGCCGTCTTCTAGCTGGCCGCCTGCAGCCCCTCCTCCACGACCGACTGACTAAAACAAACAAGATGGCGCCCTGGCTGTTTCTCCTTCCTCCCGCCCAGGCGCCTTTCAAACCCACCGGATGTTTACGGTCAAAATTCCGGCATCCGGTAGGTGGGGCTACGGTTTCTCCCGTGACTGACGGCGACCGGCGCACGTTGCCACGCGACGGCGCATGTTTGGAAGCTAATGTGCCAGGAAGAGACAATAACACACATAATGTATATGGCATATGAATTAGTACAATACAAAACCGTAATTATGGTATATTCATATTCTAGTATTCCGATGTGCTCACAATGTGCTCCCCCAATATATGTTATAATTACAGCTTTGTCCCCCCCCCCCAGTGTGAATCCATGGGTACGATAAAGTATATCTTAAACACATCACGCTTTTATCCATCCGAATCCAACTCAATAAATTGTCTTTGATACCTAGTTATGCTAAAATTGTTAATAGTGGGACCTTGGCTGACAGTCAAATGTCGGTCTGCTGTAGTAGAGTAAATTGTGTTACTTCTGCTGTTTTAATAGTAAAATAAAATTAATGATATTTAAAAATATTTTAATGTGTTTAGATATACAGTAAATAGATTGTGTTTGTGTGTCCTTGCCTATTAAATGATTACACTAATTAATTCTATTAATATTCGAATAACCACACACAGGGAGGAATGCGTATGGAGTGGGGATGGAAATATTTCTTTCTTTCTGTACAAAATGAGATTTATTTAGCTGGATAGCTTGCCAGATTTAAGGTAGTCTGAGTTAGACAGACTTTTTCTCTCTTCGCTTATGTTTAGTCCAAACTACCTTAACTCCAACAAGCTATCTGGCTAAGCAAGAAATCCTGCCTCGTGGAACACTCCCCAGTTCTTGTTTGGTTCTTTGCCTCATTCATTTTTGTTAAATTTCTTACAAACGCATCACACTATGATGAGCAAGGATGAAAATGATTATGATTGGCCCAAAGTGCACATGCAGAGCTCACGCAAAAACAGCTGCGGTAAACTTCAGAATGCATAAACCACAAACTTATTAGAGGACAGATAGATGGCAACTAAATCACTAGATTACTGCTAAATCATATTTAAAATGGCTCAATTATTATTCATCCATTTTCTGTAGCTGCTTGTCCTATTCAGGATTGTTGGGGTCTGGAACCTATCCTGGTAGCTACAGGTACAAGGCAAGGAACAACTCAGGATGGGGCGCCAACTCATCGCATGGCACAGTCACAACAGTGCTAACCACTGCACCACCATGCCATCATGATTTACTATACATTTTTTCCCCCCAGTTTATATACACATTCTCAAATATTCAACAATGTTCACTCATCCCATCTATATACATAAAGTGCATTGATAGACAGGGCAAATGCAGAAGAAACATTAACAAAATTGTGAGGTGCAGACTGGCCATCAGGAATTTTCCCGGTGGATTGGTCTCATATAATCGTGACATGTTTCTAGGTCAATCTCAAGAGATTATTAATGGATTGTGGTGGCCAACCGGTTGATCATGATTGACGATTTTGCCCCAGTGCAAAATACACCAAGGGGAAAATCATGAGTATTGGTGACAGTGGCAATAACAGAGCAAATGTGCCTGGTTTTACCTAGCCTGGGCATTGACTCTGAATACTGTCCAATTACAGTTGGCAGGAATGAATGTGGGTCTGTTCAGCGGAGGCATGATGCAGTCAGATGGCCGCTGGGAGAAGGAAATCCCAGTGGTGATTCTTGGCACGAGTTGGCGGGATGAGCCGATGGCTGCCCACACTCATGGGTGTAACATCATGAAGAAGGCGGCCAGTACCTTTGCTGTCATCCTCCTATCAGCAATGGGCTCCAGGCTGTCTAGGGACGGCCCTGCTTTCTATAACGCTGCCCCTCCAGCAGACCTCAGCACAGTAAATTATTCTGGCTGCAATGGGCTGGCGAAAGCATCCCCTGAATAAGAAATACATTCTTTATCTATCCTCCTAATGCATTGCTGTTTTTATGGATAATGTGGTTGTACACGTTAAGCCTACAGTTAAGCTACCTAATTACAAGTAACTGGGTAGATTGTCACCTACTGATTTTTTTTTTCTTCACAACATTCAGCCAGAAGTTCAGGCTCATCATCACAGTCGATATCTACAATTGACAAAGGAAGAGAGTACTTGCTTTGTGGAAAATACTATATATTTAATATAAAATTGAAGACTATCATATGTCAATTATTAAATCTTAAACTTTGAAATGTTAAATCTGTCCACTGACCCTTCAACATATTTAACGTGTTGATTTTTAGATAAATGATTTAAATTTAAACAAAATAACCCAGAAAATAGATATAAATTTTCTTTTCATTGGTTAACAGAACTTTAGGCCTGAGCCTGCCTCTGTGTTGGTCAGCCCTCTGGGACTGTTCCCAGAATGCCGATGATTCTCCCCCAGGACCAGGGAGGATGGGGAAGGTTTTGTTCTTAAGGACATTCAAGGGTCAGATGCCCAAGGAAATTGACATATTTCAAGCACGTCACAAACAATATAGAAAGCTTGTGATTGCATGGATTTTTGTCCATTTCTAGTTGGCCAAAGAACTTCTCAGCCCCGTCCCTGTATGTTGTGTGTGAAGGAGCTGAAAGGGGCCGAGGAAAAGCTCCCAAAATTTTGGTGACCCCCACTTCTTAGCGAGTCGTGACGGACTCCCTTCGGCCTTTGGCCTCAGAGTCTGTGAGACACTTTTCCTGTGACATATGGGCAGTTTGGCTCTTTCACACATTACAGATAATACTGACATGCCACCTGCAGCTGTAGTTTCACTACTGGTCACCAGCAAAGTCGCAAGGCACCATTAAACAATGGAAGTTTTCACAAACTTTCCCCATGAAAAGTCAGAGTCCTTCTCTTTGTTGAAAGTGAAGTAATTATTTGGCTCCAAGGCTCAGCAGAGAGATAAACCATAATAATGCAGTTGTTATTGCAGTGAGCAAAATTATTAGTCTATTGCATGATTCATTTTGAATCTGGTCACTGTAAAATATGCACATAATGAGAGTACAGTCTGATCATTTGGCATTGTTAAATCTGCATAGTGGGGTAAGTGCAGAGTCGCCTGTCGCATGGCTCTACTTCCTGGGATAAGCCCCAGGCTCCCTCCGTGGCATCGGTGCTTCTAGAAAACAGGTGGATTGTTAGAAGATAAGTTTGACAAGAACCTACTGGGAGCTTCTGCTGACTTTTAACATCCTCCCATCCATCTTCTATCTGCTTCTCCCTGTCAGAGTCGCAGGGATTTTTAAAAATGTCAACCGAAAATGGTCCTTAAGGTGCATTAAGGAAATGCGAGACTAAAATATGCAGCCTCTGCGTGCACATGTGGACCATGCACCATGCAGTAACCCCCTCTGCTCTCCTTGCTTGCACTTTGCTAATCATGCACACACATAAGAGTATATATTTGACACACATCAGTATTTATTTTGTCGTAGGACATTAAAGCCGAAATTCAGGGCATTCGGTAATAGACTAAATCGTACGGCCAAGTACGATGACACCCAGTCTGTAAGTGTGAAGCTCTCCGAGGGGATTCACACAGTATGGGCCTTTTAGACTCTGCCTCTCAGTAAGCCAAGACCTAATCACTGTCCATGGAGACCATGGAGCTGAACAACAAGAAGAACAGTAGGAAGTCATTTAAATTCCAGGTGAGGATGGTTCATCAGTGTCAGGTAAGTGGCTTAAGATGATTGATACATGTTGACATCACAGCTGCCGGCCCGGGCTACGCCTCTCAGTCGAGTGAGCTTCTGGTAATTGTGTACTGGCTGAATATGTGACCATCGGCGAGAGACTTGCTGCCCTGCTGAGCAAGACAATTGTGCAGCATGATCTGTTCATTTCTGTCTGAAAATAAAGCAAGTTCTGATAACTGATAAGGTCAATAAATGCTATCTAAAAGCCCAATTAACATTTACACAGACATGAATATATAACGTGTTGACTGAGAAAAAATTAATCATAAATATTTCAGCATGACATTTGGTATGAATAAAGACAAAGAGGCATGTCAAATATACTTTTCTTTTTTTATAAAAATCCATACAAAATGTTACTTCCCTTTTTTTCTATGGCTAAAAAATGAATTACAAGGACTAAGTAGATGCGGGTGTAATAAGATCCTCACTGTGGCGTTTATATCTACAAATATTTGAAAAGACAAGGATTCTGGATGGGAAGTTGTCTGTTTCCCTACAGAGGAGGCAGGAAATCAGGTACAAGTGCCATAAAATTCCAGTGTTTTAGAAGGTAAGTGAAAGAAAATGCTGGGAAAACAACAAAAGGAATGTCTAGATGAGAAGATGACATGTCTTTGACTAAAAGGCACAGAAACTGGAAACGCGTAACATCTACCACAAGGAGACCCAGTGTCACACGGGTGACGGCATTTTATGGAAACACACCCAAGGATATTTTTCCTGTAGTTATACTTTTTGGGAAAGATTACAAAAAGGCTAATTTCCCTCTCTTCCAGCCAATGGATCTTTCTCTGTAGACAAGCTCAGCGACTCCCCTCATTTCCAAGTCCAGCAGTACAAGGAGTCTGTTACTTTTGCCTTTCAGTTTTTGCAGGTTACCCCAGCACTTCTAACTGTGCAGAAACACAGTTATTACCACCCTTTCCAGACATGATTAATAAAACTGGAATTTGACTGAATTAGGCAGAGAAACCAGACATACAAAGAAACATGTACGTAAGTCAGGACAGACATGCAATCCAGCAAATTTTGGTCACCCTGCATAATATCAGCCACTCTCCCGATATACAGACAGACAGACAGACAGACAGACAATGTGTCTTCACAATGTGCAGTATGAGAGTGGAGAGCGACAGGCTGCTCCAGCTTATTTCCTGGAAGCTGACGTGACTGAAGGCTTAACAGAGTTTTCATCACAGCCTGTCCTCGCAGCTGCAGCAATCTGTGGCACTGAGATGATTTAATCCTGGCCTGATCATGAAAATGCAACAGTTTCTCAATAAAGTGCACAAAACAAAATTTACATGCCGTGAATGCATTTCCCTGCAGGTTCAAATGAACTGAAATGTGTTCTAACTGGCTGTGAGTTTGTCACGTACAGTACACATTTATGTGGACGCTGTACTGTTCTGTTTTGGTGAAGAAGGAGCTGAGCCAGAAGGCAAAGCTCTCAATTTACCGGTTGATCTACTTTCCTACCCTCACCTATGGTCATGAGCTTTGGGTAGTGACTGAAAGAATGAGATTGCAGATACAAGTGGCCAAAATGAGCTTCCTCCGCAGGGTGGCTGGGCTCAGCCTTAGAGACAAGATGAGGAGTTCAGACCTTCAGGAGGGACTCAAAGTAGAGCCGCTGCTCCTCCGCATCGAAAGGAGCCAGCTGAGGTGGTTCAGGCATCTATCTAGGATGCCTCCTGAATGGCTCCCTGGGGAGGTGTTTCAGGCATGTCCAACTGGGAGGAGACCCCGGGGCAGACCCAGGACATACTGGGGAGATTATATGGATGGATGGATAACCAGTATACATTCAAACAGGCTTTATATTACTGCTGAATGAGGAAAGCTGAAATGACATCCATATCAAGCTAAGCTTCCAGTTAATCAAAGATTGCGGCTTTCTATTTTCTACATTTAATGATGCAGCCATTGACATAATTTTTAGCTTGTTAATTGTAATTCGAAAGGATTTTTCTCTTTTTGACAATGCACAGAAATAATTGAGGATGATAGTAAACTGGGCCAGGTAATTTTAAAATAGTTCTTGCATATTTTAACTGGAGTCTGAAATTGACAAATAAAGTCATTATATAGGTGTGTGGACATGTTCCCACTGTCTTTGTTAAATGATTGTAGCAAATTTAGTGAAGGTTTCAATGGACAAAGTGTGAGATTTTCAGTGATGTTTGTGGTGTCAGTTGCTGTTTTGCAAACCTGTGAAGGCAGCCCTACTTACAGGAGTAACAGAGGAGCAATGCCCGTGGCATCTCTCTGCGCTTGGCTCACAGCTAATGATCCCAACGAGCTACGCACACAGACAGAGCTTCAAGTGCATAAGACTAAGGTCTAACAGCGCCCCCACTCTGCCATCTCTATTCACTACAAAAATAACAGGACACCAGAGTCATGTCTCTGGAAATAAATGCTAAAATTGTGCAGTGACAGAGTTTTATTCCAGTCATTTGGCAGTAATCTGTCCACCAGGTCGGGGTCAGGCTGGGGGGTGAGGGGCTTGGAGCCCAGCCCAGTCAGCACAGAGTACACGCCTACCGGCATGCTTGAGGGGAACTGGCGTTACTTAAGGAGCACAAGCAAGACTCCGCCCACTGAGAGAGGAGCTGGGATTTGAACCCTCAACCCACTGAGCTATGATGGTAAAACATGGTAATACAGTTTCATGCTCCCTCTGTAGGAGCGCTCCAGCTTAACCGGCTCTGCGATGCTCTTCGGCGTGCCTCAGTGCCGACGTGGAGGTGACCCACATCACCCAGAAGGCGCAAAGCAGGGGTTCTCACCGTGCTCATCAAGCTGATCAAAAACCAACATCTCAGGTTCAGCTTCGGGGCAGTGTTTGTGCATTTCGACTCAACTATTGATCTGTTTAATTCCCAATTCTCCATATCATCTTTTTCATTATCGATTTCAGAAAAGATGTTAGAATTACAAGAATTGGGTAGGTAGTAACAGGATGTTTTCTTTTCATTTTCATGGAATGCATTAATTTGAGCCAAGACCGGAGAGGCCTCACAAACTGGAGAGATGAGGCTGCCTGCCGTGTGATTGGCTGTAGGAGAGGGGGCGGGGCTGCGGTCACATGTGTTACAGATGACATGAAATGTTGAGCATAGCAGGAGGAATCTTACACATATACTCTCACCCAGGTAAATGCCGGGAGTATCGTCACATTCATTTCCCACTGTTTCACCTTTAATACTGTCAGGTGACTTTGTTACTGGAGGTTCTTGCAAATTAGACTGTCTAAATCAGTGTTTCCCAACCCAGTGCTCTGGGACCCACAAATGGTCCACATTTTTGCTCCCTTTCAGCTCCCTGCCAGACAGTCCATATTTTTGCTCCCTTTCAGCTCCCTGCCAGACAGTCCACATTTTTGCTCCCACCCAGCAAAAACGTGGACTGTCTGTGGGTCCCTGAGGACCGGATAGAGAAACACTGGCATAAATGTTTCCAGAATCAACAACAAATATCAATAGAAAACCTACAAATAATTTAATATGTAAACAAGTACAAATAGCCACAAATAAAGAGGGCTTATCCAGTTCCATGTGCTCCATCTGCACTCAGGGAATCATTACTTTTGGATGCTTTTCAGGCACGGTGGACGCCTGGCCGTCCTTGCGTCTTGGGTGAGTCTCCAGGGCTTCAAGGTGCTGCCAGGGCTTGGAGGGAGATAGTGAAGCAGAACTTGCAGCTCTGTGACGTACAGTTAAGTGTGCATAGTTACACAGAGCAGGGCGCTGTCAGACTGGGGGCCTGTCGCTGTTGTCCACGCATTCGAGCTGGAAATTATAATCTATAAGCAGTGAAGTTGAACGTGTTGGCACTCCAGCCATTGGGGCCCCAGGGATCTCCGTCTCCGTCCATCCACCTGGGTCTCCCGGAAACAAAGTCAGGGCCTCTCGATGTCCCGGTACTTTTTGCGTAAGATGGAGACCTGGTCCTTAAAGAGAAGCGGATCCAGCCTCATCTGGGAGCGGAGTAGGGGCATGGTGCCAAACCAGCCGGCGAATTTGTTCATGCAGGTCTGACGCTGGGCGAAGTGGTCCGGGTCGGCCCAGTGCGAGGCCCGAGAAGCCTGCAGAGATACAAACAGGGATAGCGGCTCTACATCGTTCTGCTCCTCTGCTATCTTTCTATCCAGGTCGTTCTGTTCACATTTTACTAACCCTTATAATATAAAAGACAACCTGTGCTGGACACAAAGCTGGGTAAAAATTTGACCTATTCAAAGCTACGTTTCTGCATTTAAACATTTGTAACAAACATAGAACGTTAGAATGATCCATTAATATCACAAGATGGGGTTAATGAAGGTGCGCCGTTCAATTCAGATTCATATAAGATCAGCACAAACAGCCACTCAGAGAAAATATGGAACAAGCCAGCGCTCCCCGTTTGTAAAGGAACCGGCGTCTGTGCTGTGCTTTAATTGCCCTCCCTCCCGCCCGAAGCGCAGATTCAAGCTCCACTAGGCAGAAGATCGCAGAGAGAAAAACAGCGACGGCCGTGAGGAAGAGAGAGCATCTGCGGAAGCAGGAGGACACCGCTTGTAGGCGAGCGCCAGGAAAGATGGGATCAGAGGAAAAGAGAAGCTCAGAGCTCTGAGAGACAGAGTCCAGCGTATGAACGGTAAGGTGAAAGCACTAAAAAACAGTAAGAAGCCTGAACCACTGCATAGACACCAGCGAGGGTTTCAGGTGCTGTGATAAAGCCCATTGAAGCCCAGCCTCTGGCACAGTTAATCAAAACTGGTGAATGCAGCAAAGCAATAAGCTCAGTGTGGAAGCGGAATTAGCGACCCGTACGTGGGCGTCTGCAACTTGTGTGACTGCAGCTGCCTACCTGGCTCATCATGGTCTCCTTGTACTGCTTCTTCTGCGTCACCTTGATGGGAGGCAGCCTGGTGACGGAGGACACCAGGAAATTCATGAGGATGTCCTCGCAGTTGGCCAGCTGGTCCACCATGCTTCTCAGACTGGGTGGCAGGTAGTAGGTGTACAGGTAGTGATAGTATCTGCGGGGAGGGACACAGGGGTCAGGCAGGGTGCAGGAATCGCATTTCCATTCGTCTTCTAACATGTCGCTAAATTGCGTGTTACTCACTTGTGGTAAATTGCTGCCCCGGTGAGTATCATGGAGTAGTCGTTGGTCCACTTGGACGTGTAAGCCCATCGCTGCTTAGCGGCGTCCCAGTAATGGCTGCGAGCCGGATATCCCACAATCCTCTCCGGGAAGCTCTGCCAGACGGTGAAGGCGAAATCCACCTGTGGCAAGCGGCGAAACACAGCGGGGGATTTAAACAATGAAGATCACAGCAGGACAGAGCAGAATGCATTGAGGTACCTATCAGGAAACTAACGAAGGATGGAAACGTTGGATGCAAACAAGCAGTGAAAAGCCTAACAAAGGACAGAAACGTGCAGTAAGATGCCTAACGAAGGATGAAAATGCGCAGTGAGAAGCCTAGCGAAGGATGCAAACATGCAGTAAGACAGCTAACGAAGGATGTAAACATGCAGTAAGACGCCTAATGA
>JAODJU010000138.1:5676426-5689409 GCA_026776725.1 Gnathonemus echidnorhynchus | reverse complement strand
GGGGGGGGGGGGGGGGGGGGGGGGGGGGGTGGGTGACAAATATATCAGCCCTAGGAGGCCCTGTCAAAAAAAGTTTGAATACCACTGCAGTACAGGGACGCAGGCAGAATACTAAGGTCTGCCACTGAAGTCTAGGTTTGGCTGGTGTTAAGGTAATACAGAATACTGTACCACTGTATCACCAGGATGTCAAAATACTGGAATAGCCTTGCTATTATAAATACAGTCAAAATGAACAAAGTTTTTAATAGTCTGATCCATACTGACCAGGTGGGGTTTATTTAGTGCTGCAGTTCGGTTGATAATATACAACGTTTCACTAACATCATGTGGTTGCCAGCAGAGCTCCAGTCCCCAGTGGTTGCCACTTCTCTCAACACAGAGAAAGCGTTCGATATGGTTGAATGGGGCTATCTAATCCGACTCCTGAGTAAATCTCCTTTTTGCCGAAGGACTGGCTGGAGAAAGATGTTACTGCGATGTGGGATCTATATCATACTGGCATTCTGAAATATTTTGAGTGCAACAATTTGGTATCCCCTGGTCTCAGGTCTTCAGATATCTGCAACTTTGCCATTTACTACTCGTGTCCTCTGGTCTTCCAAGGCCGCAGAGTTACTAGATAAAGTTTTAATGCGCTATGGGGAAGACCATGAGGCGTGGTGTATTACTCCATGATGGTTGAGAACCTGGGTAAGGCGGGCTTGTTGGCCCTCATGGGGACAAGGGGAAGGGATCTGAATCTGATATTTGGCGACGAGGATTGGGATGGAATTTGCAAGAACATTAAGATATTGCAAAGGTAGACAAGGGTATGCCTCATTAATTTTAAAATTATGCATCGTTTCCATTGGCTAGATTGTCCAGACTTCAGTGATACACCAAATTGCTGGCCATGTGAGTTGGAGGAAGGTCACCCAATACACGTTTATGATCCTGTGATAAAGTTCAAGAAGGTTGGGCTAAATCTCTGTAAGATTTCAAAGATCCAGCTTCTGTTTAGCCCCAGACGATTCGTTTTCCGTGACGGTTCAGTCCTGATGGATGGAGGCAAAGATATTAGATGTACCAAGGTCTAATCTAGTATCATGACAGACAGACAGGTTCACCTTAGAGAAGTGTTCCCCCATTCCGGTCCTGGAGGGCCAGTCTGCAACACAGTCACAGATTTCCCTGCTTAAACACACTTACTAAACCTGGTAATTAGCTGGTGAGATGAATAAGGTGTGACTGAGCAAATTGTTGCAGACTGACACTCCAGGACTTGAACTGGGGAACCCTGTCTTCGCGGATTGAGGAATGAGGGTGTGCCTTCAGGCTAAGAGTGGCAGCATGTGAAAAGGTGTCTTATAAATAGCTTGGAAGACTGGATGTATATATGAGAAAATGGAACAAATACTTAACCTTTTCGGAGGCTCCTAGCGAAGGCTACATTCTGAGGAGAGACATGTTTCTGTGTTTTGTGTCTTACTACAATGCAGGGACGAAACAAACTAGATATAAATTCCCTTATTTGAAGTGTTTTCTCTTCTCTCTCATTTGGTTTTGGATTTGGAGTTTTGTTTGGTTAACATCTCTGTCCAGTGCTTCAGCAGGTCACTCACCAGCTTTTATTGGTATGTGGTAATCACCAGTAGTGGTGAGTTTTATGTGTTCTTTGGCTTGCGCTATAATATGTATTTTGCCAAGGAATAAAATAAAAATGTTACTTGTAAAAAAAAATACAGTCAAAATCCCATATACCGCAGTATAATGTCTGGAAGGTATGATGTTATGAAAAATGAAAGCCTAAGGAAATCTGTGTCATTATACTGTAACCTGCCTCAAGCACATAAACATTATTTTTGACCGTCTCTGTATGCTCTCACACTAACACTCTATGAATGGTGCCATTGAAGACTCAACCCTCTAGAGCTGAGGGTTCAGACTCCATCGCAGCCATGTCAGTGTGGAGTTTGCACATCCTCCCTGTGTGGAGCTGGGTACTGCTGAGTACTCGATCCAAACGCGTGTAGTCAGGTGTAGCATCTCTAACCTGGGCATGGTGCGTGATTGTGAGTGAGTACATTTATGCGACTTGCTGTAGTAACCATGTGCCCTGTGCTGTACTGGAAAACTCGTAAATGGATGGATGGATGAGCAAGCTGCATTAGCAGTGGTAAAACCTTAATGTTATTAGGAACATAATAGCATTAAATTAAAAACACACACTGACTGGCTGTGTTAGTTGGCCAGATCCAGCAAATAAAGAGCTGCACAGAGACGCTTTCAAACACACAACCCCCCAGGCAGAGCTGTAGCAGAGACCCCATTAATCTCTCCATGAATCCTCCAGTCCGAGAAGGAACCCACCTGAAACTGAGCGGCCCAGGAGACTCATTCATACCGTTTACTTGCATGTCATTCTCATGCAGGACTCAAGTATATCAAAATCGGAATCGGGGCAGATCCATGCATTTTCTTAATTGACTAGTATCGGCTACCGTAGCCCAATCCAAAGCCTGATGAATATAATTTCCAGCATCTACCTAATTTACGTCACTTGTGCAGGTTGTGCAGTGAAGATGGGGAGAGGTTCACTGCACTGTGCAGTGAAGATGGGGAGAGGTTCACTGCACTGTGCAGTGAAGATGGGGAGAGGTTCACTGCACTGTGAAAGACTGTGTGGGCAAATAGTACAACAATTTAAGAATAATATTCCTCAACATAGTATTGCAAAGCATTTGGGAATTTCATCATCTATGGCACCTAATATCATTAAAAGATTCAGAGAATCCAGAGACATCTTGGCACACAAGGGACAAGGCTGAAAACCCATATTGGATAGCTGTGATATTTGGGTCCTCAGGCAGCGCTGCATTAAAAACAGACACAATTCTATAGTGGAGATCACTGCATGGGTTCAGGAACGCTTCCGAAAACCACTGTCTGTGAACACAGCTCATTGCTGTATCCATAAATGCTGGATGAGACTCTACCATGCAATGAAGAAATCATATCTAAACATGATTCAGAAACACTGCTGACTTCTCTGGGCCCGAGCTCATTTAAGATGAAATAAGGCAAAATAGAAAACTGTCTGACAAATAAAAATCTCAAATTCTTTTTGGAAATCATGAACGCCATGTTCTCCGGACTAAAGAGGATTGAACGACATAAAGATTCTTATGAAGATGCCAGCAGGATTTCCTGCTCTAAAACTAATAAATGCATTCAATACATCCATTCAGGTATTTTCCATATAGCTAGAGCCAAGGCATTGCAGCATGCGTGCACGTGTACACACACACACACACACACACACACACACAGACGTGTAGATTTAACACACACAAGCGGAGGCCCTAGTTGTAGAGACTGCTCAGTCGTCAGTGTAATCAGCCTTCCCAACTCCACTGTTTACTGTTGCTGTGATTTGACCTTCATAGCAGTTGACCTTATAGCTGCAACACAGATGGTCACATTTTCGTGCTTTATGTTTCATGGCTATCAAACTGTTGATTGCACTCTTTTTGCTATAATATAAAATCTTTTTATGTTTATCAATCTGAATTGGGAAATGTATTTCTGATATTTTTAAAATACTTTAGAATTACTTTTAGTTTTTTGTAATAAATTAAAAAATATTATTCTGCACCTTTTCCCATCCTCTTGCTGTCTCTACCATCCTTAATGTGTGTGCGTGTTTGTGTGTGTGTGTGTTTTAACTGCACACACACACAGACACACAGACACACACACACGTTAGGCTTTCAAGCTAGGACAGATGAGAAGAATATATGTATTCAGTGCTAGGCTGGTGTGAAGACAATTCTTCTGATGTTTAATTCCGTAAGAATTTCTGAAAAAGAGCACATTCACACTCAGTCACACACACCACCACAGACTTACATCTGAAACAACACTCACGGGTTTTTAATTAAAACAAACAATATTATCGTAGATCTGCAAAATAAATAAATCTACTGAAAACATGGAGGATTAATCTAACATTGCAATAAAATGCTGCAGTTTAAAAGGGAAAAAAATCCACCAGAAGTTCAAAAGGAGCTTCATAAAAAATTTACTGCGGCTCAAAGAAGCATCTCCTGGATCGTTAGAGCGCCGCATGACCTGAGGTTAATTAATATAATTACAGCACAAAGAAAGCACACACCCCCAGCCTGCCTCAGGGGGGGGGTCCTCCATATTGATTCATACGCTGAGGTTTCATCATTATTTCAAAAAACTTTTGCTGAAGGACATTTCATCTATAAACAACACAGAAGGAGATACCATCACATGATCGCATCGTCCTTTTGGGGGGAAAAAAATATTATTTGCAAAACGTTCCCCACAGAGGGAAAAACTTCTAATGTTATCAGAAAATAACTGCAAAGCCGGCATCGGTTTCTTCTGCAGCAGACATTTTATTTAAGCCTTAAATGACGGACAGATGTGGAGAAAGGGAGGTGTTCAGGTGATCCTGGATTGTGAGGCTGAGGAAGAAGGCGGGGGAGTGTCTGAGTGCCTAGCAGGACTCGTTCCCTGCACATCTTTTCCAACTTATCTCCTTATCGACAGCCTGGTTGCAATGCGTCTGCGACACGGAAATGGCAGGATAATCCGCCCAGACACCAAGGTTGCCAGCTCTCACGCATCTGGCGTGACACGCTTTCTGACTCACGGCAGAAATCTTAAGGCAAATCTACTATATTATCCCATTATAAACCTAAAATCAAAAGCCTTGGGGTAGACTGCAAACCCTACAGACTATTTACAAGGTAATCAAACTGTTGCGTACATGTAAATGCGTCTGCATGTGTGTGTGTATTTGCCTCGAATTGAAAATCCCACACCAGCCAGCTCACCAAAGTTGGCACCACTTTGGATGCCGGATGTCCCCTCTAGCTCGCTCCGCGAGGACTCAGCACCTCCCTGCACAGGAAGAGCAAGGGAGGATCCGGTCCAGGCCTGATTCGTGAAACCATCCTCACCTGCTTTAATCTCACACAGCCAGTAGAGCAGGACAGGTCTGAGCAAGGATTGATATCAGGAGCATTACTTTAACAGATTTGTGGTGCCAAAATGAATACACTCTGTTACAGTCTGCTAGCATACTAACAAAGGCTTTAAGCACGATGTGTTTGCTAACATCATTCAGTTCCAGCAATTAGCACTTTAAGATGGCCAGTTACCATACCAATCACAATGTGCCTATTACATCATTCCTCTGTAATTGAGATACAGTTCCAGTTAAAGTTTGTACATACAAAGCCACCTACAAAGAAGAGCGACAGTGTCGCATCATGTCACGTGACCCGGCCACCTGACCTAAACACAGTATGTGGGACCTCCTTCAGGACAGCTGGAAAAGCATCCCAGGAGGCCACCTCATGGAACTGGCATAGAGGAGACGGTAGGGTCAACCAGACCCTGGAGCAGTTGTGGTTAAGTGCCTTGCTGAGTATCGGAACGTTGCCCACACGAGCACACCACTCTGTGCACCTTTCCATAAGAGATCCACTTGGCCGTCAGTTAATGACCGTAAACTGATGACTTCTATGCCCAGGTGGCTGAGGTGTCCCAAGGGCTGCCACAGTAGGGCTGTGCAATGACAATATATTTTAATTAATGTTTCAATGTTTGCATGTGCACTGCACGTTCAATAGCCCACCTGTCTTGTTTACAGTAAGTGAATAGACACTGTGCAAAACTCAAAAATTTTTTTCCTGTCCAGACCTCCTAAGGCAGGGGTAGGCAATCTTATCCGCAAAGGGCCGGTGTGTATCCAGGTTTTTGGTGTGAGGACTCTTCAGCCAATTAGTCCTCTAATTAGTCATCTAATTAGGGAGCTGCAGCGAAAACCCACATACATATTGGCCCTTTCTGGATAAGATTGCTCACCCCTGTCTTAGAGGCTCCATATATAGCAGCTGATCTGTAGAAAAAAAAAATCAGAAATACATCACTATCCACAAATATGTATTTTTATTTGTATTGTGCAAAATCATCCACAGAAATACGGAGCAATTTATACACTTGAAAGGGTTTTGCATATTTGTGGATCACTTCCCATCCATTTATAGATCGCATTACATTTGTGACCTCACTCCTTATTATTTGCAGATTTTCATCCAATTCCTACCGCAGCTAATCTAAAGAAAAACGTCAATAAATACGAGGTACAGCCATGATATTTATCGCTATCTGGATACGAGATGACATATTGGGATATGAGAGTCTGGTCATATCGCACAGCCCTACTTGACAGCATCAGGCTCGGCCCACAATCTGTCAGCAGTCGCTGTGAGCAGGTTAGGCAGTGCTTGCGAATTGCTGAACCCACAAAGCAGCTCATTTCATGCATTTTTTACACCTCTCAGCCCAGATGAAGTACAACACCACAGGAATAAAACACGTCCCCGATTCTCAAGCATTTCCCATTGGGAAACGGATGACTGGAATTCTGGGGGGGAAAAAAATGCTGAACAGTGTTTTTTTTTGCTTTTGGATTTTAGGTCTTGCATGTAAGTATTTATTTGTAGCATGGGGTATATAAGCATACATAACTCACATACAGAAGGTACAGCAGCTATTTTGCACGAACAGCTGACCTCACCATATTCACTACCAGAGCGTAGCCCATTGATCAAAATGAAATAGTATATTATATGCACATTATATTGAAAAAGGGGTCTGTTTTTTTAGAAAATGGGAAATAAATGTGTCCTGTGCAAAGTACAGGCATTTGTCATACCTCACTGTCATCTCCTGTGAATCCATGAGATTAATATCACATTCAGCATTTATACCATCTGTGATCCTGTGACTTATTTCTGTGAAGATGTGATCCTTGATTTCCCACAAATCCTTTTTATGGAAGTGGTCAAGTTTATCAAGCAGGTGGTGGGGGAGGGGGGACGAACCTTTGTGAAAGGGGAGGATCCATCGCGTGGCCCGGATTATCATGTTTTGGTCCAGATGGGGATGGGAATGCGGCAGATGAGAGTAGCCATATACAGTCAGTACAGTTACCTTTACGAGAGCAAAACTACACAGAAAAGAGGGTAGGGGGGCCTTATATATATTACACATATTATCTCAGCACAGCTTGAGCCCTTGGTCTATGACAAAAAACAACATCAGTTGAGATAGTGACTTCCTGGGAACTAACAGCTATGAAATTATTTAGAAAAACAAAAAGAAACAAAAGCCACTTATTACCAAGGTGTGAAGTCCTATAATGAACAACCCAAAACAAACAAATTGGGTCATGGGGACAGCAATGCGCATAGAAAGCCACATTATAAATATTCAGCATCATTTAGGACATTTATATAATTGGATACATTTTCTACATAGTGGATTTTAATTGCTCTAGCAATGTTATCCATTAAATTCACACAAAAACAAACAGCATAGCTGAGGGTGAGTGTGTGTATGCAATCCCAAATGTCTCTTTCCTTTTACCTGCAGTAGGTATTACCTGCATATCACTTATATTCATCAGAGGGAACTGATGATTCAAGGTTCCAAGCCTTAGCATGAGTGTGAACCGGCCTAGTGCTTATGAAGCCGTTAGCTTAATCAACATGACCCATTTGGACCACGCCGACAGTGCCAGCGAATGCAGCTGCCCTTCTGCTAGCTTACCTGCTAATGTACGCCTCACCTCACCCAGTCTCACCCCACCTCACCCCGTCTCACCCCACCCAGGCAAATGTAAAACAAGGCACGCTCCACTTCATTCAGCCAGGCCCATGACACCCCTAATGGCAAGGTGGAGAGTCTCAGCAGACTGCCAGAGGGACCAAGGAGCTTTGTTGAGTGTTTCTAAGAAGGAATTCCCAAGTGCCCTCCCCACTATCACTACAGCACCTAAGGAACAGCTACAGATGGACAAAATGATGCTTTATGAACCATTTGCTGTATTTTTTAACCCCACTAGATGGTGCTCTCTGTTCAAAAAAAGGGCACAAAGCATACCCCAAAGCAAACCAAGGTTCACAAAGTGTTATTTTCTCCATCACTAAGAATAGCCACTCCAGATCGCAGGGTTCCTTGCCCTAAGGAAAGAGGTAAGCTCACACCAGCCACACCCCTCCTGCAGCGGGGAACTAATATTTGATCACTGCTTATTGTGACTAACAGGGACAATGCTGATGAAGATCGTTAAGCGAGAAGCCAAGCCGGTACTGCAGCTTGACTGTGGGGTCGCCGTCAGGCAGGAATATCCCTGTGCCCCCCAGTCCCAGCTGACTGTATAGCTAAGGTGTGAAATTAGTGTATCACCACAATATGAGTAAAAGCTCTGGGGAGACACACCATTGGCAGCAGCAGTACCACACTGAGTGACCAGCACCCTGCCAATCCGCCGATCCACTCGGGGATTATGGGAAAATGAGACGGGGAGGAATGCGACACGATTGGCCCAACAAGGGATTAAGAAGCGCAGCATTTCCGGAGCTTCTACCTTACATATCCGTGGTTTTATTGTACAGGGGAGATAAGCATCTTGACACCGGAGAAGCAGAGAATCATAACAAGATGCACGAGGAGAGAGAGAAGGTCACGCAGACGTCGAGTAACGCGCCAGGCCTCACCTTCTCACAGGGCTACATTTACACAGCGCCAGTCAAAAGTTTGGACACGCCCACTAATAAAAAGTTTACTTTGCATTATGTGGTACATTTTAGAATAATTACTCTACATCAAAACTATAAAATCACATATATGGAATTACGCACTGATCGAAAAAGTATTTTAAAAAAATTATTTGTGAGGAGGTGTGGGGGTGGGTTCAGTGGATTGGGAATCAGAAGGATGCTGGTTCAAATCCCGTGGTCAGCAAAGTGATGCCACCATTGGACCCGGAAACAAGGCCCTTAACCCCAATTTCCCCAGGGACTGGCTGACCCTACTTTCTCCTCTATTCCATTTTCATAAGGTGGCCTCCTGGGACGCTTTTCCAGCTGTCCTGAAGGAGGTCCCATATATATGCTGACTACTTTTCCTTCACTTTCTGGTCAAACTTCTCCAAAACCATTTCTGCTGTGTTTAGGTCAGGTGGCCGGGTCATGTGATGCGACGCTATGACACTCCTTTGTAGGCAACTTTGTGTGTTCAGACTGTGACTGGTGCTGTATCTCTCTCACACATGCAGCCCCTAGGCATGGGAACACCGGCACATTCATTTTAACATGCCAGCTCCAGCGTACGACTCACTTATTAACTGCAGCGTAAAGCAGACTTTTCGGGTCCAAGTTCAGTCACAGACACAGCTTGTTACACAACACTGCAACTCTGGGCATTTAAATGTATGCACAAAGATAACCATTAAAAGGTAATATGGGGGGTGGGGGGGGGGCAGGAAGACTGTTGCTTACAGCAGCGCCACCATACACCAGCTGAGGGGATGAACGGGAACTCGGTCTACTTACACTGACGAAACAGTCCCACAGTAACGTGGTGGGTGCCCCTGCGACATTCTCCCTGCCAACCCTTCTGGAGAGAAAATTATGATAATCCAGCAGTCTGTAAAGGTTAAAGCTTCTCTACAGCTCATGAGTTTCTTAACGAAGTAGTCCATTTAGCACAATTAGAGGTGTTATTTTGAAACACAGCACCCGGGCATAAAAACTGAAAGAAGATAATCTGACGCGTCTCCTTCACACATCAAAATGCCACGACATTAACAGCTTTCATAAGATTGAGCACTTAGTCTTCAAACATCCATTCATCAGCTTTCAAAGTAAAGGCAAATGTTTCTCATGAAACACATCACCAGTAGAATATGGCTTTGTCTACGGTAAATGACTCAACAGTACATGGACATGTACACGTATTCATACTTCTTTCAGTTTGATTCAGTTGTACCGAACAAATCCAGCAAATGCGGAACCTTTGTCCTAGAAATGCACTGACTGCAATTTTCTTGGCCGATTTTCAGACTCTTCCCTCACATTGAAGAATTTCCACATTAACGGCATGTTAGCATGTGACCCCAAGTGTGCATGCGGCACTGTGTGTATGACAAGGTGCATGTGTAAAATGGACTGATTTCCGTATTGAAATACATAAGACTGACTGAGCAGTCTCCAGTCCGGGCTAAGCACGCTGAAGATCAGCCGATTCCGGTCCCTGGGAAATTGATCGGTGTCTCTTTACTTTGTTTGTTTGTGTTTCCCTTGGGCGACATTCGGAAAGGGGAGGATGAAGCCGCACCACCATACATGCGCACTTATGTCCTAATGTGAAGCTGGAAGATGTTAATATAAATACAAGTACAGTACGGGTATTTTTTAAATGCTGCACCATAATCAAAATCTCTCCCGTTGGCCAAATTTATATCGTATACCGTTTATACCACACAGTACTATTTTCTACATGTGCATATTTATTTATGATTTACTTAAGCTGTAAAGAGGTAGCTGGGGAGAGGGAGGTCTGGGTATCTCTCCTGAAGCTGCTACCCTACGACCCGAACCCCGGACAAGCGGAAGGTAATGGATGGGTGGATTTACTTAAGCAAATTTTTGTTTTTTTAGTATGTTGCAGCAGTATTGACATAATCCTAGATTAACTCATGCTTTGTTTCTTTTACCCCTGCTGTACCGAAAACGTACCGAACCGTGACTTCAAAACTGAGTTACGTACTGAACCATGTTTTTTGTCTACAGTTACACCCCTACTGGACACCCCAGTGATGCTCACCTTTAAGAGCTCTGCAATCCTCATCCTTGTTTGATTCAGAATCTGAATGTACAAGGGCAACAACATGCAACTAAGTGGTATATTCCTGACTTCGACCTTTAGTATAAGGTCAGTTTATTTTAAAACTCATTGTTCATCCCGGTCTTCAGGCGGTCCCTTAACCCAAAGGGCCCCCCAAAGTGTCCCCTTACGTGCTAGAAAACCTTGCCAATGTCTGTAATGCTGGTACTTGTCCAAACTGACCAGCACCCCACATTTAACTAACAGGGAATTGATGTAGCAGTCTACAGAGATGTCCTGCCCACTTAAAGACCCCCACGCCACAGACATAATGATATGAAATATGACTAAACGTCACAAAAATATGGTTAGGGAGGGGGAAGAGGAAGGTGGGGAAATTATGCAAATTAGCATGACGTGGGAGGGGGGAAGGGGCACCTTCCCAGTTAGTGTGTGATGTGACCCAGGACAGGGTGAGCAAACTTTGCAATCCAAGGACTCCCCACCCATTAAACTCAATCCTACACGACTCCCCCAATACAGGAGCAAATGGAGTTAAACTGGACTTCCACAAAAAGCGAGATCATCCAGTTCCTAGTGAGACAGACACCCTGTTCTTGCATAAACTGAGGAGTGGAGAAAATGAGCAGCGGCCACATAAAACCCTCGTTTGCTCTTACTGATAGTAACAGAGGCACCCGTGTCCCCTTCTCCTCAGCTGCTTCAGCCAGTCCTCCAGGAAGCCATTAGAAAAGGCACCTCTCTCCACCTTTCAGCTCCTTATTTGTTTATGATGCTCACTGAGGAATCTCACTGGCATGCTGAACACGATTAAAGCAGCATGGCTCCCACTGCGAGTGCCACACGAGTCCAAAGAACCGGAGCTAAATAAAAGAGATGGGGATGAAAGAGCAGAAATAACTTTCATTTTAGAACAGTGCCAAGACAACCACACAATACCCCATTCACCTCCTGATGCTCTAAAGGAAACTTTTGGAGGATAAGGGGAGTGTAGGAGTTTAACTATCCATCACATTCAGGGAGAACGGAGACAGTGTTGGCGAGAAATAAAAAGAGTTATTTCCAGAGAGTGAGAGGAATTAAATCTACTTGCAGGAAGGTCAAGAACAGAATTATGAAAGTGGACTGCAGATGGCACAGGCATGTAATTGAGTGATTTAAGGGTTTGTGAGATTTGAGAGATCAAGAAGCCTTTTAAGGATGGGTAAAATAACACTGGTGAGTTCGGCAGCAGGAGAAGGACAGCCTGGGATAAAGGAGTCCTCACTGAGGGGAAATAAAGCGAGGAAATCATAAACGAAAGGTCTGATGCTCCAGAAATCCACACGACGCACAGATTATGAGGCCCAAATATGCAGCAGATATGAATGAGAGCAGCTACTAGGTGGGATTTGAGAAAAGTGCAGAGTGTTCAGCCAGATTATGGACTAACAGAACCGTAAGAGTAAAAAAGGCACAAATCATTTCAATTCTGAAAAAAGCAGCAAAGTTTGGAGACTATGAAGCTCAGGAGCGCAATGGCACCAAGGAGAGGTCAGTATCTCTCCCACGTGAGCAGAATGAACAGGCACCGAGTTGCTGAACCAGGATTCAACAGCACACACATTCAATTTATTTGCCAAAAACCGAGAAAATTGGATTTTTAAACTTTTTTTCTCCCATAACTCTCAGTTTATGCAACCTCCCACAACTGATATGAATTACGCAACAGCTTACAAATTTCATTCTTTCGCAGTTAGAGGATTTATTTATTTTCATTTTCGGACAGGAGCATCCCGGTAGGATTTCGGGGTAAAGCCTGACAATAATAGCTGCTGCCGACTGAGTGGTAAATCAAAGTGGCACGTCCGGCCTCCGGGACAATGAGAGCGCGGCACGGAAACTGGAGAGTCGCTTTCATTAGATTAGCGGCTTATTAGGAGAAGCACCGCTAAGACGCGGCGAGTCGGAGCTACGTTTAAGAGGAATGGGGAAATCAGAAAGCACTCGAAAAACGGCTAAATAAAAAGGTGGAGAGAGTTTGGAGAAAAACAATCTTCCCCAAAGCTGTTAGAACGCTGAACTCTTTACTGGCCCCATTATAAACCTGGCTTACCATCAACACTCGCCACCTTATCCAGTGAACACTGCCCCACACTGCACCTTTTCCTACGTCTGTGTCACATCTGCATTGTTACATCTGCTGTATCTATTACACAGGAAAACAAGCTGTGTATATCTTACATGTCATTAACTTTTTCTGAATCAGTTTTTGATGCTGATTTCGA
>JAODJU010000138.1:5643126-5675230 GCA_026776725.1 Gnathonemus echidnorhynchus | reverse complement strand
TTCCCCCCCCCCCCCCCCCCCCCCAAAATAGCAGGACTTCTCACTAATGGTCCCCTGTACTCCGCTTTGGTGGAATCAGATAGCTGCATGGGCCGCGGGCTTGCCAGCTAACAACCAGTCAGGCACTGCACCTTAATGTGTTACTTCGACACACTGCCCATTCTACTGGAGCTCCAAGACTAGAGGGCCTCCTGACACCAGAACCTAAACGCAATGGAAAATGCGATGTAATGCACCATCAAAACTGCCTCTGGCAGAACTGCCCACGCGTACAGGAAGCTAAAAGAAAAGGATCTGAATGTGCGCTGTCTTAGGGTGCAAACAGACCTTTAAAAGCAGGGACAGGAGAATGGAGGAGACCTCTCTGGCTGCCTGGGGTGACCTGTAAAGGTGGTGGGGGAAAGTCTGCTGCTATGACCATGGCGGTAAGTCAAGATGGATTCATCACATTTTAAGATCAAAATTGTAGCTTCAATTCTCCATGTTCAAAATATTTAGCAGCTTTTTTTTTTATGTGGACAATAATTCTCTACAAGTGAAAAAAAAAATCATCTTCCCTGTGACAAGAGCCTCACTCACGAGATATGGAGATATGCAGAAGATGGAGATGAAATGCAAACTGTTCCCCACTGTTTGTTTAGAGGTCATATCAGTGCTAAATAAATAAAAAAAAAGACATGATATTATCTCTATAGCTGAAATGACTGCATAGTTATGCTTTTATCCAGATGAACAGTTTAAAAAGTATCTCCTCATTTTCCCAGTGAAAAACATGCCAAGGTCTTTATGCATGGAAGGACAACTGCCAATTTCAGCAAAAGACAGTAGTTCTCCTTGTCTCTGCAAATATGGCATTCCCCAGCTCAGTGTCTGTCTGGTTCTGTTCGAAGGAAACATGCAGCAGAATAACCAGAGAGGGCTCCCACCCGGGGACTGAAGCGTGAGGATCCTGACACACCTCCAGCATCAGACAGCAACTCAAATAACGGGCCGATTTCACCGGCGATTTGATGCACAAGGCAGAGCCACACTCGGAGTCCGATCTTGCAAATAGTGATCTAGGCCTGTGGATCGCCAGTTTAGCTTTGTTCCTATTAGACCCGCATGCACACACACACACACACACGCGCACACACACACACGCCACCCAGGCGGAAACAGACCCACCGAACCGCTGTAACGAGTGGCTGTAACCTCGGCTCCGCAGAACATTCACACCTGGTGTTAAAATCCAGATTCTGGCCTTCAGGGAACAGCGGAGCAGCTGAATTTAGCAACTGAGGATTCATGGTAAAAAAACGAGGGAACGGCGAGTCTGGGGGGAGGGGCCAATGGATATATGGCATATGAAACGCGAAATGGCAAAGCGGTGTGAGAAGCCCACGGCGCCCCCTGTGGCTGGGCATACGCAAACACACAGGAGGCTGTATCAGGAGGGGAAGCTACACACCACATAAACATATCATGTAGGGGCAGGACCTGGGCGACGGCTGCATGCGGACATCCGGCTGCCCTCAAATGCAGCTTAGAACCTTGGTGAAGGGCGTGTGCTTTAAAAAGGGCTGCTCCTATATTCCAGAGCCTCACAAATAAGAAACGCCGCATGTGACAAACCGGCACAAAGCTAAAAATCGCTTAACGGACAACGTTTCATGACAAAGCGACAGCTGAGATCTTTTAAATAATGATACAGAGAGGGGGGTGCTGCGGAGAAACCGTGGGGGCCGTAACGCACCCTGAAAGTCAGACGACATGAGAGAGCGGCTGCCCGAAGGCATGCAGTTCACATTTCAGGGCAAACGCAAATGAGAAATCCAAAAAAATAATAATAAAAGAGCGGATCCAGGCGGGCGATGGATGAGCACGATGTCTGTGCTTCCTGGGTTGCCAGTGGCAGACGCTCCGGCTCACAGCATGCGCTCCTTTATCCCCCCTTCCATCTATAATGAGACTGGAGAAAGTAAATGCGCTTTGCAGTGCCCCAGAGCCACCAGCACTTTCCAGAATTCATTTCTCATGATGTACCCATGGCAGCCAGACCTAACATCGACAAGGCAGCTCTCCAATTTGTCTGCGTCGCCCCCCACCCCACCCCGGCTGGAAATAAAAACAACAGTGAAGAGCCCCCTCTCGATCCGTCCATCTCACACTCCATCTGAGGCTCTCGTGCCAAGTCACCCCAAACCCTGGACAAAGGGGTCTGCCTAGCAACCAGAGGAGCTCACATGGATCTGAAGCTGCTCCTTCAACCAAGATTAGAGGTTTGCAGAACAACTCCGCAGCCAGATCAATTAAAATTACACAGAAAAGATATTCATTTGCCAGTGTGCAGGATGACAGAAAAATCAGACAAGACTTGTCTGTGAGAGGTTTTAATGTTAAATAGTTTGCTCCCAGCTTCCTCAAGAGGAATTATGATTGTTGATCTGAAAAAGTACAAGATCAAAGGGCTTCATCTTACCCACCTCTTGGTCAGTACGATAATGTCTGAGCATATTCAAAAATAGAACCTTTCAGGGAAATTATGGTGGAAGTATTATGAACTAAGAATAAGAAGGGGAGGAAATGGAGGCAATTTCTTCAAACTCTGTGAGGATCTGATTTGAAAAAAATTAAGCTTTTACAGAAGTCAGGTAGGTCACGCTCAGCATTTTTGACCCTTTCAAACCATAAGAGGTGATGCACTAAAAGGCACAGCCTGAAAATTAGCATCAGTGTTCATTTTATAGCCTGAAACCTTGGTTCAGCCCACAAAACCACAGGGCAAAGTTCACTTCCTCTCTGGGGATCCACAGAAAGAGGATGAGTGTAACTCTCCAGACTACACGGCTAATTAATGGATGTTATGGTCCGGATCACACGCCGGGGGAAAGCTGAGCAGCACCACGGCACACTGATCCAGTTCATCACTGGATCATCACTGTGTGATATTCGGGGAGCCGTCTCACTGCATTTCGGCTTCCAGAACATCTCTGTATTTCATCAGAGTCCAAACGGCAACCATATTTACTTGTGCGGCAGATGAAGCAATGAGGTTTTTCACAGAAGCAGGAGAAAGCAGCAGAGAGATTCAGAGAGCCAGTCAGGGGCCCCCAGGGGCCCGTCATCACATCCCGAGAGACAGGTGCTGTGTCAGGAGGGACGCTCCTCTTGGGGGGCAGCCTGCCGTCCCACTGATGTCCCCCCTTATCATGCACTGAAAACAGGTTATTTTTGTTCATTTGAGGCTTAAATCTTTGCCCAAGGAGATATACAGCAATTCTAATTAATCTCTCACACTCACACACATACACACACACACACACACACATACACACATACACACACATACATACACACACACACACATACAGTACTGAGTAGCTGAGTACTCTGTGACTGCGACTCTTTATACTTGGTACTTGGTATCTTTATACTTGGTACTTGGTATACTTTAACTGGTTGGTTGAAACAAAATCTTGTTCTGGATTTTTACTTTCTGGACCTGAATTATCAACCTCCGTATTCATTGTGGAGGCGGTCAATTCATTTCTATGGGAAAAACCCTAATCCCAACTATGGCTTAACCCATTCCCAGCCCTAACCTTGACCATAAGTAACCAAACAAAAAGAAGACTTTGGGCATTTTTAGGTCTTTGATTGCAGTCACAGATTTTTATAAAATTAAGTTTCCCCTTGTGCGGGACAGAAAAAAAATGGTCCTCACAACGTCAAAATATGTTTTTGCCACATTGTGGGGACTAAAAGTTCCACATACATAACCCACATACAGACACACACACACACACTACAAACCATTAAATAATCATACAGGAATGCTACCAGATACCAGCTCTGGTCACGCCGTCTGTCATGCAGGCCTTTTGCCCAGGACCAACATGGGGGCAAGACTGCCCCGGGTCGCCCATACCAAAGGGACGGACCTAACAAGCGAGGCTCTGCTCCCTTTGGGAGTTTCGCTTTGCAGGAAAACAGAACCTTACCTGCAACCTTCGTACCTCGCTGGTTACAGGTCAAAGCATAACTAGAACTGAAATTGACAATGGAAACATGCTACTTTTTAAGCAAACCCTAGTTCTACCTTAAGCACTATTAAGACAGAGCAATAACAAATGCAGCTGGTTAGGCTGCATACAGATAAAACTGTGTTATTGATGCTGAACACACAGTTACTGCCAACTGGCATCCTTGTGAAGTGACTGGCAAAGCGACATGCAGTCAACACCAGGAGGCTGGTCTGAGCAAAGGTGGCCATGATGGCAGAGCTACCACGATGGACAGACAGGGTGCAGGGCAGCCATGAAACAGAGGGCACATCACCTCAGGAAGGAGAACGCTTCCAAACCTGAGCAGAGAGTCCCGTCCTACAGAGTACAGGTGGCAGCACAGTGTTAGCAGGTCCAGTGTGACAGCACAGTGTTAGCAGGTCCAGTCTGACAGCACAGTGGTCTTTCGTTGTGTGTTTGTGTTTACATAAAACACATGTTCAATTCAGAAAACAGTGAGTCCTAGTCAGAGAAAGGAAATTGTCCCAAATAATCACAAATCACATTAATTAAAACAGAGACAAATCCTCGGTGGATTTGAAAGACCCCTCTACAATCCCAGCAGGTTATTCTCTTTTGTGGCAAAAGGCTGCGCGACCATATCAAATTCCGTTTGAGATACAAAATTACCCGCTAAGAGGCATAATTTTAAAGCCTGCCTGTATGAATTATAGAGAGAACAAGCTTTGCTTTTGCTTTTTGCTTTTATGTACTTTCGTTAAATAAACAGACGGGCCCGCTCCCCAGTTAAGCCGACATCTCCGTCACCCGGGCTTTCTATAGGAAACCCTAAAGCTCCCACAGCTCAGGGCCTCCGAGGTGCTAGAGGCGGCTTTCACTGGAATGCTGGGGGGAAAAGAAACAGGCCAAAGCGGCATTCATTTCAAGGAAAGCCGGTTCAAAGAAAATACGGTAACCTAACAGTAACAGCGGCTAAGTGACAAAACAGTACAGCGATGCAGGGAAAGTCCTTATTCATAATCATGTTTCCAAATGAGTCACATGGAAAAGTTCACGAAAAAGAACCAAGATCAGAAACAAAGTGCTGCAAAAAAAAACGTCTTCAGCCGTCGTCGCTCGCAAAGGTGAGGGCATCGGCCATCTGCTGTTTACCACGGAGGGTCATGGTGACGCCCCGCCTGGGATGCCGCCCGCCAGGCCTTGGCACATGCACGACACGTTTGATGTGGGCACTGCTGCGCCGTGGAGGTGGCAAGCTGTCTGTTCAACCCGCCGCGGTCTCCCTTTGGCCCCCACCAGCCTGGCAGTATCCCTCAATCAGCGAGCGCCGCACAACCCCACCCAGACACTTTTAATCCACTCACGATGAAAACTATGGGATAGCTGCTACAGTCAAAATGATTAGGTCCCGGTAAATACTTATGGCTTAAAAAACAACATATGTGTGAGTGAAATCTGCATGCAAACTCCACTGGCAACAAACAAACACAAATGTAAGATATGGTGTCTGCCCTCTTTCTCTATCTTATCAGCAGCCATACCACCTACAGTTCTGACAAAGTAATCCATATGAAGCTAATCAGGTTTGGGCCTAGCCAGTATTTGGATGGGAGACCAACTTGGAAAGCTGGGTTCTTGCTAGAACAGGTGTTGGTGTGGCCAACAGATCAGCCCACCCTGTGGTCTGTGGGAATCCTCATGCAGAAAATACCTTCTTGTGACCATATAAAGGACCTCCTCTCGCACACCTTCCAACACTGTCCTTCTCTCTAGAACTGCAAATCACAGAAACACTGACTGTCAAATCTCACTTGATGGTGCTTTTCCGCAGCCAGAAGATTTACAAGGATCTTTCGGCCTCGACAGCCCTGTTCTACAGTCAGAATGCACATCCATATACTTTAAATAATGTAACAGGAACACATATATAGTGATGTGCTGAGTACAAATGGTTATCGGGGCCCCTATTCCTCACAGCAACATGCTAAGCCCTGCTTATTATAAATCATGTTAAACTGCAACAGTTTTCACAAGAATCAGTCCAAGCCATAAGATGAATGTATAAACACCTGTGATGTTTGCCATTTTAGACTTTTAATTTCTCTCCTGCTCAATTCCTCCAAGTTGTAAGAAGAGGCTTGAAGCATGCATTTAACTAAGGAACAGAAGTCATCCTGGGACATATGCAAGTAATCGGGCTACTTTCACTCCACATAGTGTAACTAACAGGAAGTGTTCTGCTGGTAGTGACATCATATCCTGTGTAAGGTTTTGTTCAGCCTCAGTTTAGTGGCCCCATTTAACAGCCCTAAGACAACAACTGTAGGTACTGAATCTGCAAATTAATCCTGATGTCCCTATTGGCACTATACTATCATCATTGGTCTTACATCAGGTTCCATGCTGACCCAAGGTGGCAGAACCTGTTTATTCAGAATGGTGGCAGAGTTTTATACTTCAAAGTACATTGTATGCAGTTCAACACCATTACAACTGCACTGGAATTAGGTACCAGCACATAAAAATGGAAAATTAGATGGATTTAATTAGATGGAATGTTTTATTGTGATACCAAAGACATAAAAATGATCATCTTTAACATTTTTTTACCTTTATAATAATTGATCCTTCATTGCCCCTGTGGGGAAATTCTTTTTTTATGCCTCCCTCAACTTGCTTTTTGTAGAGTAAGCTGTCTACAAAAGGCAGCCACCTGTTGGGGCACCCAGGAAGCTGGGAGTTAAGAGCCTTGTTCAAGGAGCCACAGACATGCTGAGGCAGGACTTGAACTGACAACATTGTGATTACAGGCACACAGGCTTAGCCCACTGAGCCACACATATTTCTATGGTGGATGACTGTGGGATTTCGCTACAGATATTCTTAAAAACTTGTTTTTTCAAACTTTATTTTGGTACTTGGTTTAGTGGAGTACTTTTTGGCATCAGTGAAAAAATAATTTACCTGGACACTGATGAATATTGTTTGTTTTTATTAATAATTTCTGATAATTGCTTTTTTTTTGAAAGACACAGTAACGAAGCATACACTGGAAAATAGAATAGCCTTTATTTTGTGGAACAGAATTATTTAAAATGGACAGAAAACAGTTGAATCTGAATCATTTTGCACTGGATTTCACACTTTCCTCCAATCAATGCGCTTACCTGCCGGTACCTACCGGAATGATATTTCAGTGCTATATGACATAAATTGATCAAACTAAATGTTACAATGAAGTCCTATCTCAGTAGCTTTAGAGACCTGTGTAACAAAATATGGTCTTTATGAGGTCATCAAAAGACTCGCCCATATTTACACCTCCCACGCAATCTGAGCCCTGCCATCATCAGGACAAAGATCTCCGTGTCAGAAAACATCTTGCATTGAGATGTTATTGACAGTATAGTTTAATCAAGGTTTTTACTCACTGGGACAAAGGAGCTTGTATATGCGCCGTGCACGTGAGTTGCCCGCAGGTGCAGCGTCAGCCTTCAGTCGCTGCTCACGGCCCCCGGTACCGGCTCCCGCCCCCCAGAGCTCCGCACCGCGTCCCACGAGAGTCATCAGAAAAACGTGGCGGCAGCAGAGGAACCGCGTGTGAACGTCACGTGCAGAGCGGCGCGCGCCGATACACGTGCAGACCTCACCGATTGTTTACATTTATCTAGCGAGGTTAAGGTTAGGGTACCTCCCCCCCCCACCCTGAAATGGGGCTATTTTGAAAATACAGTTGCGGGTAAATATTAGGAGGTCACTGGGTTGCGGGTTTTTTGGGCTGCTTTCATGTCAGCAGACTGTAAGGGGAAAAATAAGTTAATTATTATGAATGGTAACTGGTAATGCTGAGTAATACTGAATCATTAGTCACTTAAAGTAAGAGACAGACATACATGGAAAGCAAGGTTGCCAACTCTCACGCAATTCTAGATTAATCTATTATAAACCTAAAATTAGCTACACCACAAGCGATGGGATAGTTTGCAAAGTCTGCAGACTATTTACAGGGCAATAAAACTGTTACATACATGTAAATGCGTGTGCAGACTAGTCTCGAATTGAGACAGCCAGCCAGCTGATCAAAGTTGGCAGCCCTGGGAAGAGAGTGTGTTCGTCTACGTGACGTCATTGCGTTTAACTGTGGTTTTAAAATGTTGAACATTTGAATGTGGTCGGCATGCAAAGTACTGGTTTATTTCTTTGAACTACAGTATACTGGGAATTCAAATACTGGGTTAGTTTCAGCTTCCGTTGGACGGATTTTAAGCAGACCTTGGGCTGGAGATTTTTGCTGCACCTTTTGCTGAGGTTATGGTTAAGGTCAGGCTGCCCTTCCTTAGTTAGGGGGCACCACCCCGATAACTTCCTCAAATTCCTCAGGTTACGGATAGAGCATCAGCTCTACATTTCACCTCAAACATATGAATGTGTAAAAAGATGAACCTTTTGTCCAATATTTACACACATACACACCAGTGAAATGCACCTTTATGTGATGGTTTTAATAATTCTCGCTTATCGCTATCAACATTTTCCAACACAAAAATGTGATTTTCTCAAAATTACCAAACAGATCGACCTATCTGTGGTTATTGTGGACTACTGTCGTATTGGTAAAAACATAGCTTATTGCTTGTTTATTCTACAAGTAAAAGTTTTAAACTTCTCAGGTCAATGACGAAAGCAAAGCCAGCTGTATCTAAAATTGCTGCCTAAATATTGTAAAGAGCAGATTTACGGTCCATTTTCTAGAAATGTTATAACTTGATATTCGGTGAAATCAGAAATAGTGCGCAGTGACGTCAACCCAGCACGAAAGGGTTAATGTGATAAAAAGTAATCATAAAGACTTCATGTCAGAGTTTCGCTGACGCCTTTGCAAATGGTGACGATTTTTAACAGATTTTACCCGGAGTATTTAACTGAAGCAGTACCTTCCCCGGCCCCTGAAGACATGACCCAGCAGTGTCCAGGCTCCCGTTAGATTGACATTTACTTTACCGTGACGCTTTCTCAGCACTGGAAAGCCACGAAAAGACCTCGGCGTAACCCTAACCCTGAACCAGAACCAGAACCAGAACTTTAAGCCCAGTCCCGGGACACCCACCTGTCGTACTCGGCGTTGTCCCGCGCGCAGCGGCCGTCCTCGTGCCTCTGCCAATCCCTGCCGTGCCTGCACGTGGTCAGCAGGACAATGTCCTCCGCGTTGTGGACGTGGTGCAGGGCGTTTCGTGTGTCCGACCCGATGCCCGTCAGGTAGCGCTTGCCCTTAAACACCAGCGTGTATTTCCTGAAAGGGGGGATAGAGTTATACTTCAAAAAGCCCCGCTCACCCCCGCTCCTGGGGTGCTCCTTGCTGAAAAGCGGGATGGAGACGTCAAAGTTGGGTCTGAAGCTCTCCGTGCTGATGCTCGCCTTGGCCACCATCGCCTGGCCCACGTCAAAGCCCAGATCTTCTGTGTAATCCGGCCATGTCCCCGAGTACAGGTTGAATATCAGGTGGTTCCTGCCGTCGTCCCAGAAAGGCTGGCTCTGCACCTTCGCTTTCAGACTGGGCACATACTGCGGCGACAACTGGTCCCGGTCCAGAGTATCCAAACCCAAAACGAAAAGGCACGCCTTCATCGGGTCCGGAGTGTAAAACCTGGAGCCCTCGATGGCTGCTAAGATGTTCTGGTAACTTTCTGAGATCTTATCCGCCTTCTGCCTCGGATAAACGTAAACTTTGAAGCCGTTGCTCTGGCACCGGGAGAAGTCGAAGCATGACTCCATGCGGCACTCCTTTCCTTTATACCTGCCGGGATCGGCATCCCTTCTTCGCCGCATGTCATGATTACCGGTCTCCGGTTGCTCCGGGGACGCGAATGGTTGCAGGGGGTCCGAGAAACGCTGCCAGGAGCGCCCGGGATGACGGCCACTGCGGTGCGTCCTGCTTCTGTGCGCCGGTCCCCCTCCAATAAGAAGCAGCAGCAGGATGCATGCACCGACGAAGAGCAGTATGAAAAAGCGCTTTTTGGCTTGCATGTGTCCTCCGGTTCGCGGCCAGGTGCCGCTGAGTAAAGCCGAAGCGCCCCGAACTCCGCTCCTCAGCCCATCCGCCTGCTCCACTCCGCCATCTTCCACCGGCGGCCCCCTGCCGCTTCAAACTCGCCCTTCCCACCGTCTTCGACTTCGTTATCCCAATCAGGCGAGTGATGAAGCGCATCGGGCCGATTTTGATAAATAAGCCGTATCCTCTCTTCCATCTACTACTATGTGACCCGACAGTGCCGTCACTTGAACGTCTCCATATTCCGTGTGGGAATTTAGAGACAATGCCTTAAATATACATAAAGATTATCCTTAATCGAAAGCAACTAGTCTAACTAGTCCCACGATCGGAAAGTAAATTGAGCCGGTGCATCTTTCCGGCACCGGTCCTGAGGAACCAACACTGCCAGCAGAGCGACCTCCCTGAACAGCCGGTCCGGCGTAAACAGTAGAGAGCTGCTTTATATACGGTACCTTACGGTGGCGCTTGCTAAACCTCGCTTATTTTAAGGCTGCAGAGAAGAGCATAAAGCGGAGGATCAGATCGGCTGCGCTCGCATGAAGCTGCACATTTCCTTTTATATGCCTCCTGCAGAGTCACGGGATAAACAACGATGAACAGCAGCCAGGGACCCCGACATCAGTAGACGCGTATCGGCATGTGCAGAGCAGTTCTCCCCGCTTGCTGTTAACAGTGCAGCCCCTGTAAGCCTGCAGATGAAGTGACGTCCTCTCGTCAGGCTGTGAACTTTTCCATTGGTGTGCATGCAGTCCGGAAAAGGCGGCTCCTCCGGCGCACCCTTTCAAGGCAGGAGCCAGGAGATGAAGCGCCCGGACGAGCCGCGAGCTGCAAATACCGCGGTCTGAAGTATATAAAAATAAATTACGTAGCTGTTTTATACATATTTATAGTAATAATGAAATAATAACATCGGTTTAACATTTTAGTCTAAATCGAAGGCTATTCGTGGTTGTATTTATTGCCTTAATTGTTTTGTGAAAGTGATTGTTAATTAGCATGCAATTCATTACATTTGATACAATGAATCTCCGCCATTGGAATTCTGATTACTAAAATGATCAAATTCGTGCAATTATTTTGGCTACATTATAATATAAAAACAAGTTATATATAAGAATGAAAATCATACTATTTGGTTTATATTCAATATTACTCGAAAGTTTACAGCCGATTAAAAGTAGCGTTTTATTCAGACAGCCACGTCTTTAAAAATAGTATTATTTGCATGAAAAATCCAGTGCATTAGCATGGAACACAAGTGCGCCACTATATGTCTTAACTTTGTTGGCGTTATTTCTTTTCTGCTGTGATTCACGTCTTGTGATAATTGTGTTTACAATTAAGGGCATACGAAATGAACTGCAATCGCGTTTGTCCGGTTTCATCTTCACTAACATTTCGACTGTGTCTTTTCATTTAATTTTCTTCGTCTCAAGAAATCTGCTAAATGTTAGAAATAAACAGCATCTGGCAGTTGATGAGTGTGATTACAGTGTTCACCAAAAGTAAAACCACGACCCCTTTAATGTTCTTTTGCAATAATTTAATTTAAACGAGTCATAGATTTATTCGATTTTGCGGTATTTATTCACATGTTAGCATATCTTTGTACCTGAGCCCTCTCTTTTGTCATTGCTGTGACAGGTAGCTTTGGGAAAGCTCGAAGACTTTCCATAAAAGTTCTATAAGAAGGACGAAACATAAGCAGGTACGTGTTAAAGTGAAATTTGAGGTTAGGGTTAAGATCCGATGCAGCGGGGGAAAATGACTCAAAATAAAAATGACCTCAAAATAACTTCCAAAATGACACTAATTACCACTACACTGCTACGTTTTCGAAAGTATTTCCATACACATGGAAACGACGTAGCCTATATAACGTAGCTATTAGCCTGCATTTAGCATGCACACACCGAGACCATAATTTCCTTTTGCGCAAATTTGCCGCAGCCAGTCGTGTACAACGCTATTTGGCTGCATGCAGGCCAGCAGCAGGGATACTGCTGTCACTACGGGATCTGAGTCAGCAGTGGATTTGAGTCATGCTTGCGCTGCCGATCTGAGTCAACCGCGTTGAACTATTAAATTCATTTTCGAGTCAAATTTTCACTGTCAATACAGACAATTAAAACTTATCAGCCATTTTATGCAAATGCATGCATATACATGAGATGGGCCTTAGCTTTCTGTAACTGGTAAGGGTGTAGGTCTGCCAGATGGTCTAAAGTCCCTTATTACTTGAATAGTCTAATACTTTAAATACCTGAACAATAATGATCCAGACACCTATATATATATACGTATATGCATCTCTATCAATGTGGGTCCTTGTTTTGGTTATTTTTGAAATTTGATCATAAGTGATCTACCATACTGAAGTGTTTTCCTATAGGCGATATTTATGCAGTCTTAAAGTGCAGCCTTATGTAATGTATAATTGTTCTAATAATTTTATAATCATATTCCAGATATAAACTAATAATAATAGCAACTGTAGGGAGTCTGAATTCCCTGATATTTGCAAGAAAAGTATGTGTCACATATATTATTTTCATACAAGCAATGGATGGATCAACTTCTTAAAGATGGTGTTGTGCTCGTCGCCCATTGGCCTATAGCTGGAGACTTGCCTGTCATGTCTAGTAAATCACTGGTTCGAACAGCTGACCTAAAGGTTATCCCAAAAACTAGCATACACACCTGCCCGTTGTGGATAAGATTGGCCACCCTGAGCGTAGGTGTCATGACCGGTAGCAGTGAACAGAACGGGGAAGCAGGAGAGGGAAGCGTAGGACTGGGGAACACGGGATTTAATGAATCGAAGGAGCAGGGACATGGAATAAGCACAGACAGGCAACACTACACAACTAGACTTTCAATGGCAGACCTAGGGAAACGTACTCGAACACGGACTGAAATACACAGGACTAGTCAGAAATAACACAAAACCACTGATAACAATCAGTGTTTCACGCAAGGTAAATGAGGGGGCGTGGCACACAGGAGGATCAGATGAGCAGGGCATCACAGTAGGGTGACCAGGGGACCAATCAGATCAGAGGATGGGTCATGTGAAGAGTAGGGACTAATTATGACACTTTTACAATCTGCGTTTTCAAAACTTTTCACATTTACTCATCCACACTGCAACTCTGAAATAGAGTTTTCAGAAGTATATGACTGTGAGAATGTTTAGAAAAGTCCCCACGTTTGGAGTCTGAAATCTCCGGGGTACAAAATGTGGACGAAATGCAAAAACAAAGAGTAATGTCTGCATTTGTAAATGAAAACATAGCAGTGTGGATGTAGCCTCAAACTAGCTAAAATCATCCCCCCCACCTGCGCTGACAGTGAGCTCATACAGACAGACAGATAGGGCATTTCTGACAGTGACTGCCAACGGTCGCACCCCTCACCCGCTCTGACAGCGAGAATAACAGACCAGGGGAGGGGCACCCTGTAGGGAATTCCTGACAGTCACTGTCGCCTCTGAGCAGAACCCTAACGCCACTCTAGATAAGCTAGTCAAAGTGCTAGCCAAAGTGTCAGCCACCATAGCAGTAGCTAGTAAGACAGATAGCCAAGCTGCACGTGAAACAGCTTGTGTGTTTGGTGATATTTGCTGAGCTCTGTTCAAATGCTGCATCTGAAATTTCCTGCCACTTCAGAAAAAAAGCAGCTCATTTTAATTCAAGGTGCTGGACCCCTGTTTCGGATTGTTCCAGCTGACTTTATCCCCTGCATACAAGTGAAGTCTTTTACAGTGACATGAAACAGGAAACTAATACGTGTTTTACCATTCAGCATCACTTTTTCAGTGTCAGCAAAAGAATAAGAGAAAAGGAACAAGAAAAAACTATTTCGACAGGAATATTAAAAAATAAGAAATGGGCACAGACAAGGGCAGACTGACTTCTCTAGGGGCCCTAAGCTGACATGGGTAGGGGGCCATTGGAGATATTTTTGGGGCCAAAAAAGAGACACGAGGGAATTATAAGTGATGGAACATCAATAATATGCTAATCAAAGTGTGGGATGCCAGCGACAAAACTTACCGATCAGGGAGGGGGGTAAGGGGGGTATTGCACAAGAGGATTGGATTGGTCAAATTTAAGAAGTTTATCCATTACCTCTTTTGCTAAGCTTAATCTTGAATTTTTGCAGACGTTGCTTTAATTGCATTCTCTCCTCGTCTGTTCACGAGTTGTCTACCACTCCAGTGAGGCAGTATCAGACAAGGGAGATATAAAGCTAGTCCTGTGTCTTTGTGCTGTTTTCTTCTTGTTACTTTGTGCCCGCCCGATTGGCAGCGACCAACTTGTTGCCATCATTGAAATGATCATATTATTTTATATCCTTAAATGTAAGTCCTGGAAATTCAGACTTCATGGGGCCCCTAATTTTACCACTTGTGAGACAGAAAAAAAAACAAATAAATATGAGACGACTGCTGTCTTTCCAGACTGCTATCATTTTCCGAGCTTGTGCTCCAGTGAGCCCTGGCTATCATTGTCTGATACATCTTGCCATGAACAGGGCTAGATTGGGATTATAGATTGGCCCTGAATCTCAGGGTCTCCCATGAAAAATTCTGTTCAGCCACATACTGATCGGCCCACTGGGAAAATGGCCAGGGTGCCCATAAGTTGATTTTACTGGGAATCTTATTACATATACAAATCAGACACAAAAATCAGAATAGCCTTCATGCTGTTTGTTCAGGGCTATTCAAAAATCATATTGATAGATTGAAAATTTTACAATTAATACATGGAACAAAATACGTCAAGCTATAATATTGTATAGTAAGTTGTGCTCTTATTCTAAGTGAGTTGATTGTTTTGTCATTTTATTCATTTACACGTAAAATGTTACAGGAATAATTCATACTAAGGGTTCTGCTGAGACATCCCCAATTAAGCCACCAAGGACTTGCAACCTGATTTTCTTTGAGGATTATTATTTTCTCAGAAAATGAATGAGGTCAAAGTCACCATATGGGATGCTTGTTGTGAGCATCCTGCACTGTTATTTCAGCTATTCTGATTCCAAGTCCCTATGAGCTACATTCTACCCTTTCTGTCTCTGCACAGAACGTCACGCTGTTCCTCAGGTTAATGTCAAATGGCAAATTCTGCTGCTGTGGACACAACCAGCATCATCGGCTACCTGCAACTCACAGGCTGGCCTCCAGGGGTCGCAGCCAGATCCCACCAAAGGGAGTACTGGAGCAATGCAAGGCTTCATACACCGATCACTGATAACATAAAAAAAAAAAAAATGAGATTGCTGAAAGTGTCCTGTGGCATCTGGCACCAAGCAGCAGATCCTTTAAGTCCTGTCAGTTGTGAGGTGGGGTCTCCATGGATTGGATTTGTTTGTCCAGAACATCCCACAGATGTTTGATCAGATTGAGTTCTGGGGAATTTAGAAGTCAAGTCAACACCTTGAACTTTTCGTCATATTCCTCAAACCATTCCTGAACTATTTTTGCAATGTGACAGAGCGCATGATGCTGCTTGAAAGAGGTCACAAGAATACAGCTACCTTCAGTGTTAGTAACACGTTACTATAATAAGATCACTATGCAATGTTTAGCCTACTGTCTGTTTTTCCCAATTAGGGTATATAACCCGCAACAGGGTTATACTGTATATATTTCTATACCATATTTGTTCTGTTTACCCCGCATGTAGGCATACTGTTTAAAACCATATACTACGCAAAGAATTTAATGATTACAAATTATACGTTTATTATTCAATATTTTTACAGAATTAGTAACAATAGGTCTAGCAATTATGCTGAACTGGTTAAAGCAAAATTATTGAAAATAAATGTGTCAAAATGCACATTAGCATATGTAATAATTTATACATTGTAAACAGGCCTAAATGGAACGCGATCAAGTTCCGATCTTAAACCAGTATCCTGGCAACGTATGTGTGTTTCTGAGTATATGTGCTTTAATAAGAGAATTGAAGTAGTGCCAAAGTTTCTTCCCCTAGTAACTAATTACTTTTATATGCAAGAATTGGTCAAATAGTTGAATTTCTTTTGAATGAAAAGACTAGCAACTGTAATTAGTTACTAATTTTCATTAACTTGCACAACACTGATGTGTACTTGGTCTGCAACAATGTTTAGGTAGGTGGTGTCAAAGTAACATCCACATGAATGTCAGGACCCGAGATTTCCCAGCAGAACATCACCCAGAGAACCACCTGCCTCCCCTAACTTGTCTTCTTGCCGTAGTGCACCCTGGTGCTCTCTCTTCCCAAGGTAAATGAGTCTGGCACACACACACACACACACACGCGCGCGCGCCTGGCCGTCCACATGATGTAACAGAAAACGTGACTCATCAGACCTGGCCACCTTCTTCCATTGCTCCTTGGTTCAGTTCTGACGCTCACGTGCCCATTGTAGGCACTTTCGGTGGTGGACAGGGTTCAGCATGGACACTCTGACCGCCCTGCAGCTAAGCAGCCCCATACGCAGCAAACTGTTATGCACTATGTGTTCTGACACCTTTCTATCACAGCCGGCATTAATTTTCACAGCAATTTAACCTACAGTAGTTTTCTGTGGGACTGGATCACACAGGCTAGCTTTCACTCCCCATGTGCATCAGTGAGCATCAGTGAGCCTTGGACACCCATGACCCCCTCACTGATTCACCGACTAGCCTTCGTTGGACCACTTTTGGTAGGTTCTGACCACTGCATACTGGGAACACCCCATAAGACCTGCTGTTTTAGAGATGCTCTGACCCAGTCATCTAGCTATCAGAGTTTTGCCCTTGTCAAAGTCACTCAGATCCTTACACTTCAACAACTGACCGTTCACTTGCCTAATATATAACAACACCCGTGACAGGTACCACTGTAATGACACAATCAGTCGTTAGTGGTTTTAATGTTATGGCTGATTGCTATATGCTAAACAGGAAGAAATACAATGCAAAAACTCAAGAAACAAGGGAGATAAAGATCATTTGAATATGCATCATTCAAGAATGGCATGTATCAACAATAATGTGGTTTTATTTCAGGGAGAATGCACCCTTGCCTCATGTATTAAACATTCCGAGAAGCCGTCAGCAGACCCATTGTTGGATAGCCACTAGAGGGCACTGCAACACCCCCCACCCCCCCCCGATCCTCAATGGACATCCAGGCAAAGCCTTTGATACAATGCATTTTTGAGGTTTATTTTTCTTTGGATAAAATGCATCTCATGCATTAAAACATAACAGTAAGAGGCATTGTACTACTGAATGGTCTTATGAAATATTCATATGTGAAACCAGGAGTATTCATTTAGACAGCAGGCATTCTACAGACATACAAATATATTTGCAGTGGGCTAGACTTTGAGTATGAATTATCCAGACCACACAGCCGCTAAGCTCACGTTAACAATATGTTAATTATAATTCATAGTCTTGCTTTTGATGTAGAGCATAATATTGATGATGATGATGATGGAGTCAATATCATATGGTGTGTAACATGTTTTCTTGCTGTGCTTTCATCAGTGTCACCTGGAGATTCTCAGCATAGCTTGAGTAGGGGAACTGGAGAGTTGTAACCAAAATTAAAATGTGCTTAATACACTGTAGCTGAATAATTGCGGTATATATCAATATAGATTTTATGAACTTCAGTAATTAATCATATGGCTGTAAGGCAAAATAAAATAGAACATCTCCTGTAGGACTGGGTCTGAAGATCAGGCTTACATTGAATTTGTATGATGAAGTTGTGATGTAATTATCTGTATATTTCACTCCAATTGATGCCTGTAAGCTTCAGATCACGTGAATCCAATTTAATTTGGTTTTATTTGACAGTCTGTCCCCAGGCTGCACTGCTTGGTCTCTCCTCAGCTAGTGTTCATGTCTGCTCTGATCCGGCATGCAGCACTTCACGTTCAACATCGACCACAAGAGGCACCTTAAAATAACCGCTTTTCCTGTGCGCAGGGCGCCTGCTGAACACCTGCACTCCGTGCAGCACGGGGAAGTGGGTGTGCCATCGCTGCAGTGATTATAACAACAACCATCATCTTAATTTATATCACCATAGAGGAAGGACGTGATCAGTCGGGTCACTGTGTCATCTGTCACAGATAAATACTGGCAAATCAAGCTGGCGCAGACAGGAATGAGGCCATCAGTAGCTGTACCATGGAGACTGCTGAAGACAAATATGACAAACTATAGGCTGGTTTAAGGGCTGTAAAGGCTGCCTTGCTTGTACAGCAGGCAGGGTTAGGGTTAGGTTAGGGTTTAAGGGCTGTAATGACCGTCTGCCTCCGTATGCCTCTCCTCTGATTAGTTATCGCTTTGTTAGTACTGTATTGTTACAGTAAGAACAATATGCATCGATGTAGCTGAGGATCACCAAAGCAGCTGAGAACAGAAACAGTGAGGACATGACAGTAACAAAATTCAGTCATTCGGAGGAGTAACAGGTTTCCTATGTGTTGTGGTCCTGCCCTTATGCAGCACACAGTGCATACTACACAGTGCATACTACACAGTGCATACTACACAGTGCGCACTTACTACAGCAATCAGGAGATTAGCAAATGGCCACATCAAAGCATACACCCTCACTGACATAAGATCAGTTCAAAGGATGTATGTGAGAACTACCCTTTTTTGTTTGATATTCTTGCAATTCTTCCTTTCAATAATAAATTTTAACAATAAAAAAACTAGACCTAAGGATAAATAAAACAAGCAGGTCATTAACAACAAGCAGTCACAGTTAATGGATATTCAACTACGGACCACATTCTTTCTTGGTGCACATTTACAAAATGACACTTGAAGAAACAACAGGAATGAGTTTTTCCTGGAAGACTCCCCTGAGTTATTGAAAGAACATTAACCTTAGGCCCTCTTACAAAACCCACCTGCTATGGGAAAGACAGATATTTTGTTATTTTATGTTGCTTTTTATGCAATGACTGAACTGATCCAGCTGAATGCCAAGAATCAAAAAGTTTCAAATGAAACATGTAGGTAGCTGCATAGGAAATGTGCAGGCAAGACATACAGGCAAAACAGTCAAAATATACAGGCAAAATAGACAGACTAAATGTTCTGGCCAATATGTCAGACAAAACAAACTGGACAATACAAGCAAACATACAAGTAAAACATCAGGCAATATACAGATAAAACATATGCTTTTATTTCCCTGCTCCGAGAAACAGAAATCATTCTAAAATCAAACATTTCATTTTAAACTCAAAAACTGGATTTTAAATTCCTCAGATGACATTGTCTCATAGTGGGTACAAGTTTGCATCGTTAATGTTCATTCACAGTAAATCTAACCTTGACAGGATACTGATTGGAATGTCCAGGGAGAGTTATCAGTCCCCCATGCACATCTGAGGTCACTGGTCTAACAGGAGGGGGCGCTCTATCGAGGCAGCATTTCCTCCAAGTCAGCGATTACGTATGCCACTGTGGCCCACACTGCAGAGCACAGGTTCATCTCCATGGGGTCCTGCACGGTCATGGTGTCCCCATTCGAATGATGGAACCAGAAGTACTTGCTGTCCGCCGTGTGCAGGCTGGCTCCTGGGGACCCAACACAGTGTTGGGGGGAGGGAGTTGGGAGGTGTTGAGAAGCCACATGCACTCTAATAGCTTAAGTAAAGTGTTACCGGGGGGGTTTAAGGCCATGTTTTTAGTAATTTATAAACACATCACAACAAGTAATAATGCATTTATAAACCATTATAGACATGGCTATAAATATTTATCAAATGGCATAATACATTATAGCCTGTTTATTATGCATTATGACTGTTTTATGAAGCTCTCATCTATAATGTATGATAAGCAATAACTTCATAAGGCAGTCATACTGCATAACTAACATAGCTATTATGTGTTATGGCTTTTTATAAATATTTATAGCCATGTTTAAAATTCTTTATGAATGCATTATAATGGGTTATGAATGTGTTTATAAATTACTAAGTAAGTAAAGTGTTATCAAACCCCCTCTACAGGTGTGATTATACAGGAACAGAAAACATCACAGTATTGAATCTCAACCCTGAGGCAAGTCATTCTGAAATTGTTGCACAAGTTTGGAAGGAAAAACAGTTTCTCTGCGTGTATATTTGACACAGAGAGAAACCTGAGTGTCATAAACCTTTTAAATTATACATAAGCCAACAAGATTATACATATGTTAGCAGTTATATCAGTGCAAACAGCAATCCAGGTTTCCGTCTCTACACTCTAAATTTCCCTTCTGTTTTTTCCTGGCTGAATATGAAATACATACTTGACTTTCATGTTTTTATTAATATTTGCCTGATGCTTTTATCCAAAGCAAGAGGGAAAAGTTACAGTTCATAGATGCTCCCTGGGATTTGAACCTCCAAACTTGGGGTCAATAACGCACTTCTCTACTTGTTGAACTACTGAACATAGTTTAAGACAACAGGTGGCAGGAGAGTTTCTTGTTAATTAGCGTTGAGGTTTTGGAGCGATATGGAGCCAGTAGCCATCCTCTGAGAGAGGGCTGATATCCAGAAGACTGTGCTATTAGACATAGAATGACTAGGGGTCCGAACAAATAAGATCACTTGGGCACAAGAGCCCCCTGCTGGTAGAAAAATTACATTACCATTCTGCAGTTTGTCCACCAGCCCAGTGTACCATCAAGCACAGCAACTGTCAGACACTGAGACTTACAGGTGGAAATGGACTGAAAGACACTGGAGCGAAGGCTGGTTCACCCCCTGCTCTTGAATAGGTTAGTAAACTGACAGATGGAGCAGAGGGAAGTGAGAATTAAACCTGCTGCTGAGCTGTGCAGTGTACGTATAACGAAACCTGGTGTGGGACAGCATGATGGCCTGGACAGTGAGAATCCAGTGGGACCATAGCAGCTCAGGGGACTCTTACCTGGCACACCAGCCTCCATCCACTGATTGATATCGGTCCCCTCGCCGTGCTCCTCCAGTGCCGTGGCATTGATGGGCTCCAGGAGTTTCATCACCTCTCTCATAATGGCCCGAGCCTTCTGGCTGCCCGTGAACTGGATTCCCAGTGGCCTGAAGGTGCCCAAGTCTGATTCCATCACAAGATCAAAATTGGAGATGTTAACCTGGAAGGGGGACATGCAAGACAGGGGAGAGGATTGGGGAAAAGAACCCATATTACAGGGGAACAGGACACAAAACCAAAGAGGGACAGACATACTGTAAGGCGAAAGGACACAAAACCAAAGAGGGACAGACATACTGTAAGGCGAAAGGACACAAAACCAAAGAGAGACAGACATACTGTAAGGCGAAAGGACACAAAACCAAAGAGAGACAGACATACTGTAAGGCGAAAGGACACAAAACCAAAGAGAGACAGACATACTGTAAGGTGAAAGGACACAAAACCAAAGAGGGACAGACATACTGTAAGGCGAAAGGACACAAAACCAAGGAGAGAGAGACAGATTGCAAGGGGACAGGAGACAAAAACAAGCTTTTGGCTTACAGCTAAAACTTTGACCAGAAAAACAAGAAAAAATAAGAAGCCATTTTATTACATTTAGTGGCAAATAACTTACTGATGTTAATCACAAGGGGGCAGCACATAACACCACTGAGAATTTGTGTCACACTCACGATGGTGCACTAGTTTCGATGTGCAGTAAACATTCGTTTTTTATTTGTTTTGGGTTATTCTGTGTATGCTAACCCATTTGCTTCATAGATTAATTAAAAGCAGCACACAATGTCTGCCATAAAAAATGTTCTTGATGTAGCTTATTAAACACTCGTTTTATAGGACTTAGAATTTGGTGTCCAAAGATGACTTTTAGAAGACTTTGTTTACTGAAATATTCCACCCCAGTTCCCACCACGTTACCGTCATTTCAGTGCTGGCCTTGGTGGTTAGTAATGCCCTGCTCTGAAACGCTGAGCCTGGCAGGACGTGGGCGGGGGGAAGGCTACATTCTTGCTCCAGTACCCTCCTCCATGGAAACCTGGATTAACAGCAGGGGCAGTGGGGCATGATAGCAGGGGGCCAACCCTGTCCACATCTGCCCTGCCAGTGGCTCCAAGAACTGGCCGGTTATGGAATATCACCTCCAACTTCATGCACGTTCGAGCCGAGGCTGAGCGGAGACCCGGGACAGGACGGCAGTCCATCGCCAGCTATGTGATAATGCTGCCACGCTAACTTCGTTTAGATTGCTCTGTGCATCCAGCCTTGTGCAAGTAATTATCTGACTCCTGATCGAAAGCAGATTCTTGCAGTGCCGTGACTCTTCAGTAGCAACTGAGCTGCCCCAACCGAAATCCTCATTCTGTGACTTCTGTCCTTACCTTTAACACCAGGCAGCCAATCAGAAGTTTTGTAAGCCGCTATTGCGGACTAACAGTTAAGGACAGTGGACTTTGGTAACCAGAAGGTTGTTTGTTCGAGTCCCGCGAGCGAGGTGTTTATGCAGCAGGCAGCTGCCAGTGGTGCTGAATAACAGGGAAGCAGAGCTCTAGGCTGTGTTTGGTTCTACAGAGCCAGTGGGGTCCGTCAGAGATGCTGCCTGCGGAAGGCGGGGTGGCCTTGCCTTGTGAAGCTGGTAATACTGCGCTGCTCCCACGCCTCCCTGCTCCTCAGCCGTCCACAGCACCACGCGCACCGTCCTCCGGGGGCGTAGGCCTGGGGGGGGGGGCAGTGGGCGGAGTCAACTCACGCTCTGAGCCCGGCGGGAGGTGGAGGCTCGGCCAGAGAGGCCACGCACTGGAAACTTAACCCACCGGTGGGCCGCAAACCAGCCCCCCCCCCCCCCAAAGAAGACAAAACAAAAGATGGAATTAACTGGTCATTTTAAACTTTTTGCGGCTCCCCACCGAACATTAAACAATGCCAAACAAAAGAGTGTTCAATAAAACCATTCAGTCCATACTACAGGAAAACACAGCTATGCAAATACTGAAAAACACATCATCCTCCTCTGCATTGCTGACCCCTCGACTGAATAAAAATATCTATTATTCAAAAACTCAGAGGCCCCTGGAAGGGGTTGAACCCCATTTAATGACAGCCTGTGCTAAATTCTAGCGGTTTCTAACCAACCATCATCTTAAAGTGTATAGATCTTATCTTTGACTTGCAGTGAGATGCTGGCTAGCATCTATTTTGGGCTTAAACGTGCCGTGTGACATGGGGGCGGGGGTGCACCCGCTTAGCTTCTGTCCTGCCCCCCCCCCCCCCTCACTCACAGCTCCTCAGCTTGATGGTTTGTTACAGCAGTGCTTTGGTGCCGTCAGGCTCACCACAACCAGCCCCCTCCCCCCCTTCCTCTCCCCTCCCCTCCCCTCTGATCTCCTTTCCTTCCCCCTTCTCACTGTGTTTCATATGCCAACACTTTCAGAAATTGCCCCCTCCCCCCTTTAACAGTGAGGACTTTCTGGGTCGTTAGAGAAAATCAGGAGTGTGGAGAGGATCCTACTGCTGCTGCTTTCGCCCAATTAACAGGGAGACAGAAAGAACGGTGATGACCGAAAATGAAGACGAGGGCAGATACATCTCATCTACGCTTTTAAAGAGGCAGAGGAAATTCCTGATGGAGTCTGATGACCACAGACTGACTTCAGTGACGATTCTGATCACATATAGGGACCATATTTTTAAATAAACCCCTGAACCACATCTGAAGAAGCTCTACACTCTTAAAGGATGCCAGTGCAGCGGTATCACACGTGTGAAGCTTTGTTTACATGCCAGGGCTCCACCTTCACTGGCCATGTGACCTGTCATGTGACCCGTCATGTGACCTGTCATGTGACTTCAATAAGCACTACCATCAAAAAACCTAGTTTAAGGATCTTGCCCAGGTGAAGAATTGACGTGACTCTACAATTATCTATCTCCAAGCTACTGCCCATGTTTTAAACATTACTTGGGAGAACTCTCTGCCATCCCACCCTTAAAGTCCTTTAATTTAAAATCAAATTGTTTGACTCATTTTCTTGCTCTACATTTAATATAAAACATTGAAGGAGGGGAAAATTAAAACCATGTGATGTTATTGTTGCATTTAGACCAGAACTCCTTTGCAATGGAAAATTTTATATATATATTTTATAGATCAGAATGGAAATAAAGTGCCTTGGCTCGGGGCGAAGGTGGGAATGGGTCTGTGATATTGGCAGCCATGCCGGCACTCACCCAGGTCTCTGAGCAGAGAGAGCGCCTCCCAGGAAATGACAGCACCTCCACCATCATCCATGGCTCCCTGCCCCACGTCCCAGCTGTCGAGGTGTCCGCTGATCAGCACCACCTCAAAGCCCAAAGGTCAAAGGTCAAACGCAGCTAGTCCTGCCTCATAATCCATGCTGATCTGAGATCAGAACAATGGAAGGGTAGCAAGACAATTCCAACAAAATAACAGAACGGAAATAACAGCAGAAAGATAATATTTCAGTTCATTTTAGATCCTTGGCCAGTGACTCAAGAGAGGCAACAGAAGCTTATACAGAACTAAAAGCCCCAAAATACGAGGGCACTGGTTGTTATGGCAACTCCTTCGTTTATCAGGGCTCATCTCTGCACCTTTGTTGTCTTCAGCATCCTTTGGAGGACAGCTTTTCTGCACAGACCAGGCCCTGTCAGAGGAACCCAAATCAACTAAACCACAACGAAACCTGTCAAGTTATTTCAATATTGCATGCATCTGCAGGAGCAGCTGCAACATGAACATGGAGCTGATCTCCAAGGCCGGCAATTTCACCCACTTAGACCCAGTGTAGCCAGTACCCTCCCGGGGCGATGCAACTGGATGGGTGCTGGGAACAGCGGCGTTCTCTGAAGGCCGGCAGTGTACCCTCACAAGGAACCTTATAGTGACGTGGCCCCACAGACCGGAGCAGCTGCGTTCTCTAAAGGCTGGCGATGTACCCTCACAGTGGCATGGTCCCTCAGGGGATCTCCTGTATCTGCTCTGCTGGGGAAGTGAGCCGGAATGGTAACTCATATGGGCCAGTGGGCAGGAAATGACACCGGCGTTCTGAACTGCCATGACACAGTGTCTCTCTGCACCAAGGCCCAGCCCTGAAAGCTGTGAACACGGGGTGATGGCTCACAGACAGACCGGCAAACCCAGACTCGTCCATAGGACTGCCAGACAGAGAAGCGTGATTTGTGACTCCAGAGAACACGTCTCCACTGCTCTAGAGTCCAGTGGCAGCGTGCTTTACACCACTGCATCTGACGCTTTGCACTGCACTTGGTGATGTGAGGCTTGGATGCAGCTGCTCGGCCATTGAAACCCATTCCATGAAGCTCTCTATGCAGTGTTCTTGAGCTAATCTGAAGGCCCCATGATGTTTGGAGGTCTGTAGCTATTGACTGTGCAGACAGTTGGCGACTTTTGCACACTGTGTGCCTCAGCATGCGTCGTCCCCGCTCTGTGATTTTACGTGGCCGACCACTGCGTGGCGGAGTTGCTGTTGTTCCCAGTTACTTCCACTTTGTTATAATATACAGTTGACCGTGGAATATTTAGTAGCGAGGAAATTCCACAAATGGACTTATTGCACAGGTGGCATCCTATCATGGTACCACGCTTGAATTCACTGAGCTCCTGAGAGGGACCCATTGTTTCACAGATGTTTGTAGAAGCAGTCTGCATGCCTAGGTGCTTGATTTCATTCACCTGTGGCTATGGAAGTGATTGGAACATCTGAATTCAATGATTTGAAGGGGCGCCCCAATACTTTTGGCAATATAATGTATCTAGAGAAGAAAGTATACATAACAATATTATACATAAATTAATTAGAATTTATCTGTTCATACGATGCACCTGATAGTCTGTCAGCATTCATTACAAATTGGTTCTAAATAATATTTGGTTAATTTCTGTGGATACCTGTACTTCCTGGTGAAGTGCGGCAGCCAAATAAGAGAAAGCAGGTCAACTGAGGCAGTTCTCTGGTTTTTTTCTCTTCATATTTTCAATGGGGTGCTGGGCTCGCTTGCTAATTTTGCTGAGCGTGATCGAACAGTTGCCATTAATCATCTCAAGATTGACCTGGTGACCCCCTGCGATCGATGGGTTGGGCACCCCTGCTATAGGCAGACTAAATAATATGTTATGTGAGCATCAGCAAACATGTGCATTAACCCATGGGGGTAGGGGAGATGCGTGCCCCCCAGATAAACCCTATTCGCAAACGCAGCAGCCAGCAAGTGATCATGTGTTGTGTTTAGATTTCTTCCCCACCATTGCTGAGCTAAGAAGTGTTCCTTTAGTTTGTTTGTCTCCCCCAAAACTGCACCCCCCAAAATTTTTATCACCAGCCACCACTGGAAGAAGGCTTAGAAATGACAGGCCAGCGTGAGAATAGTGGGAGGCACTGGTTTCAAAATGCTGTTGTGGCCCACGGCTGATAGTAAGCTTTCCACACATGCCCAGATGGACTATTATTAGTCTTCAGTGTAGGTTAGAGCTGCCTCTGCACACATTTTTAACAGTGGAAATTTCCATTACAGGGAAGTTAGCTTAGAACTAAGAACTAAAAGCAGAATTCACTAAAGCCACAAGTTTTAATGTTTAGAATTTCCTGTATCCTTAGATCCAGGTTCCTGTGTCCAGCTTCATGTGTCCTTAAATTTAGCTTCCTGTGTCCTTAAATCCAGCTTCCTGTGTCCAGCCTCCTGTATCCTTAAATCCAGCTTCCTGTGTCCAGCCTCTTGTATCATTAAATCCAACTTCCTATGTCCTAAAATCTAGCTTCCTGTGTCCCTAATCCAGTTTCCTCTGTCCAGCCTCTTGTATCCTTAAATTCAGCTTCCCGTGTCCTTAAATCCAGCTTCCTGTGTTCTTTTATCCAGCTTCCTGCATTCTTAAATGCAGCTTCCTCTGTCCAGCCTCCTGTATCCTTAAATTCAGCTTCTTGTATCCTTAAATCCAGCCTCCTGTGTCCTTCTCTTCTGCTCTCTCTTCTGCTGTGGACTTCCTCCCTTCATAACCTGACGGTCACTCAGAATCTTGCTATTATTAAACTTTGAATAATATATAAATTCAACTCTGAGAAGCAGTAACACTAAAAGTCCCTTATGGCCAAAAACATTTCAGGAAGCGGACACAGAGGGCCCCTCCTGGGATCTCTGATGGTGTTTTATTCATTTCATTTCACTTCATTTCATTTCAGCTTCGCAATCATTCTTTTAGAAGAAACATTTAAAATCTGCAGATGAAAAAAACTGTAGGCTTACAGCTTACAGCATTATGTGCAAGGACATACATACTGTGTCATTAAAATTCAATATGTCGTTCATATCCAAACTATTTATGTTAAATCGAGCTGTTTACACCACAAGTTACATTATTTGTCAACAGAGGCCATGATTGGTGCTAAACACAGAAGCACAAGTATGCATAAGCTAAACACGGCTGTGAGCCGCCCCACAGCGCCAAACACGACACCGTCCCTGGGGGAGACCCACGAGGCAGCAGCTCCTCCAAGACTGTGAGCGCAAACACGGTACAGAGTATCGGGATGTGGCTCTGAGGGACAGGGTCAGGGTGGAATGTGGCTCAGAGGGTTAGAGTCTGGATGGGATGTGGCTCTGAGGGTTAGATTCTGGGTGGGATGTGCTGTGAGGGGCAGGGTGGGATATTGGTGTAAGGGCACATACTGTACAGAGCTTTTCTTTATGACAGCCGATTAAGTCACTGTCTTCAGGAAACAATCTGTCAGCCTTTAACATAATATCATTTTAATCAGAGTATTACATGACTCTGCACTGGCTGAACATGATGGCGCCAAAACTCACAGGATGGAGATGCGCGAGTTTCCACATCCCTTACAAATCAGCCAAGTGTGTATGCAGGCAGTGGTGAGAAGGATCACAGGGCACGAAGCCACCCCTCCACAGCATGCAGCCGCTCAGTCTTTACTTTTGTCCAAAGAGACATACAAGTGAGAAAAATGGCACATTACATACAAATGGCTGCCAAGGAGTTGACTATGTATAAGTGCAGCTAGGCTGAGCTTCCAATAAATGTCCAGGTACAAGTGCATGCAGTATTGGAGCAGGAGCTACACAACATTTTCTAAACAAAGCAAAAGCCTACCCACATGCTGTCAGAATGACAACAACAATATATTCACCAGCTGCCCTTTCCTTCCTTTGTTGCCATGTAGCACTGCTTCAATTTTTGTGCAGCTTGTCTCAAAATAAAATCAGGTGTAGATCTTCATCAATATAACGTTTTTGTGATGTGGTATTAAGATCCATCCAATACTTTTTGAGTTATCATGTTCACAAGGTCAAGTGTCTGCTGTCACGTTTCCGTTCACTGCCCTGTGGCCTTCAGCGCTGACATCAGCAGACCCTCACCAGCAAAGGCAACTGGAGTTATGGGACAACCCCAAAGGTGCTTCTCGGTTTTCCATTAGATGCAAGGTCCCCAATTAATTTTCCAAGAGGGTCAATTCTGTCAACAACACAAAGCCACTATTTCTTCTTTCCAGTGACTGCCCACCTGTTCTGGGTGACCGCTTCCCCTGATCTCTGCCCAGCTGTTCTGGGTGCCCACTTCCCCTGATCTCTGCCCACCTGCTCCGATGCCAGCTTCCCCTGATCTCTGCCCACCTGCTCCGGGTGCCTGCTTCCCCTGATTTATGCCCACCTGCTCTGGGTGCCCACTTCCCCTGATTTATGCCCACCTGCTATGGCTGCCCGCTTCCCCTGATTTATGCCCACCTGCTCTGGGTGCCCACTTCCCCTGATCTCTGCCCACCTGCTCCAGGTGCCTGATTCCCCTGATCTCTGCCCACCTGCTCTGGGTGCCTACTTCCCAAGATCTCTGCCCACCTGCTCCGGGTGCTCGCTGCCCCTGATCTCTGCAACAGTGTTGAAGGAGTTGGCGTCTGGGAGGGTTTTTGCTGCCATTGAGAGTCGGACCACGATCTTGTGTCCAAGATGAGACATCCTGGCCATCATCTCGGCATCCTCAATGGTCACGCAAGCTGAGGGAATCCTTGGCACCCCATCCTGGTAGTCCTGCCAGCCTGTATGTGGGCTGATGCATCATAACCCACCATCAAAACAGAAAAATGCAGGATTAATGGACCAAATAAGAACTATTCATAATTTGTCAAATGGGAGTTTGAGAAACATAAACCAAAAGTGCATGACTTTTCCATAATTGTGTACTGTAAAGTACCCAGAGTAAGGCTGTAGCCAAAAAACAAGACAACAGTAGTATTAGGCTTTAGGCTGTAAAACATTCTTAATATTCTTATATTTTACACATTATTTTAATACAGATAAAGTCATCATTCCAAAAAAATGTAAAAATTGTGAAGAACTAACATTTTATTGCTGGCTAATAGAAACTGGACAAATGTCTACCATAGACTAAATGGGTAAGGAATGCTACATGGTACAGTGCAAACTGCTGACCTGCTGATGGAGAACGGGGTGACAGAGCGAACGAGAGTGGCCAGGGCTCCCAGCTTGGCGGCCTCTGTGGCCCCGAGGGCCCGGTACTGCACAGTGTCCCCGTAGCTCACGTAGGGCTCATTGTACAGCACGATCTTCCCCTTGGCCTCAGCTGCTCGCTTCCGCAGCTCCTCAAAGGACCCCACCACCAGCACCTCGGCCTCGATACCTGCAGTGGGCTGCGTGTCAAAATAAGACTCTACAGTGCCTGTGCTTCTGCTGTTTTGTGTCTCTAATGTAGAGGGTCCCTGCTGACCCGTTTAGGTCAGGCACACAGAGTGCATATTACTTCATTTCACTGACTTCACTGGCAAAGCACACCCAGAACACACACACACCCAGAGCACGCCCACAACACACACACACACAGTCATAGCATACATACAGTCTGCCACATCTGTGCCTTACTGAACTCCCAGGTCAGCCCTGGGACCGGTGACTTTACCTCCTTTAGGGGTCCCAACGCTGCTCCCCAAGCCCAGGATGGGCAGCGTGTGGTTCCGGGGCAGCAGCATCACGGCGCTCTCCTCTCCGCGCACCCAGTGCGGGACCTTCACAGGCTCCAGGTGGACATCGTCCAGGCCGTCCCGCCTGAGAGCGTCGTGCATGTACTTTATGGCGCGCTCCAGGCTATCAGAACCGCTGACCCGGCTACCCACAGTGTCGGTGAAGGCTGCCAGCTTATCGTAAGAGCGGTTCTGCGCCTTCCCGTACACGGCCAGCTCGATTATCCTCTTGGCCACATCCGCGTAGCCAGCCACCTCCTGTGTGATTTCCGCAATGCTCCGCGTCCTCTGGGGTCTACAGTTACCCGCCGGCAATGTAAACGCCAAGCACAGGAAGAGCAGGGTCGGTATCAGAGTCCAAATCCGGACTCCCCCCAGGACTCGACTGTCAGTCATCTACAAAGGAATAAATATTGATGACATCACAGATCAAGACGAGAAAGCAGGTTCTAATGGATGCATAGATGGGGCAGTTTTGCGTTATCCCAAACTCCATTTAACTATGACTTTAAGGTGAACTAAGTAAAAACATTTGTTCCATGCAGTCAGTGTTTCCGAAAGTTACACAATGGGTGACTCTTGCAAATTCATAAAATCTGGACACGGGTGAACCCCGGCGTATTGGGAGGGTGGGGTTTGCCCTGCTCCATGCCAGAGGGACTGGGATCGTGCAAGGAGAACAAAATCCTAATCAGCATAAGCGGCGTGGCTGTAAGATAGCAGGCTGAAGGCGTGAACACAACCATGTTTACTGTCCCTGCAAGTCACTGGCCCTTTGCCGACGGGTGCAGTAAAAGCGTTTGTACCCAATAACACCACGCAGTTACAATTAAACGCATAACCACTTGTGAGCAAAAACAAGAAATCATTCTGTTGTGGGAAGAAAAAATATTCATTTTTTGTAGTTGCACTTTGTGGTTACACTTACTTAGGCAAAGAAAAAAAAACAGATAATACAAATTCCATTGGTGGATGTCAAGGCTTCATGTGGGTATCCAATTAACTTAAAAAGGGAGGGTACACATTTTCACTTAATTGGGAGGAAACAAATCCACACTATCTAAGCCAGGCTTGCTGTGTGGCGATCTCCTACAAGTGAAAATATTTTATCCCTAACCCACATGCCTTCTTTGATGATCAAAAACGCAGTTTACGCGGTGAACCCTGACCGTGACAAAAAGAAAATAAGACTTATATAAAAGTGAAATTTGAGCATACCATGAAAAAGTACACTTTTTGAGCTTTTCAACGAGCTGATACAACGTACCTGTAACAGTAAAAAAAACGTAAATAAATAAAATAATAATAATAATACAGCTGATAAGAAAATTATTTCCTAACCGGGGAGTAGAAAAGGAAATAGGAAATAAAAACACTATGTGTAATTCACAGTCCTAATTTAATCGAAATCTAAAATCGTGATGCAAAACCCCGAATAAATCATTATGCAGATCTTACTGATTCATAGAATACAGCCTTCAAATAAGAAGTGAAATGTGATCACAAACGATGCTGTTCATCTACACAGGGCAATCACGAAAATAACAAAATCGAAACTAAACACTTACTTGAAGATGCTTTCAATTAAATTTTCTGTGTTAACGAATCAAATGTACCTGTGAACAAAGTAATACCGAGCATATAGTAAAAACCGGCTGATATGACATATGAATCACACTTTATTCACGCGCCAGCTGCACCTTTGACCGAAAAAGTTAATAAATTGGACATTTTGGAGCGTGACCAGGTTGAAAGCGAACGTACGGTGGCTCACGTAGGACTAAACTCCTATGTTCCGTGTGTGCGTTTATTTTTCTTAGTACATTGCGTACTGTAGACAGTAAAATAAATGCATTTATTATGCAGTAAACCCGATCCTTATATGTTAAGCTACTGTTAAACTTCAAACATTATAGCATGTTAAACTACTTAAATGAAATTACTTCATCATGCAGTATTCTATCCATCCATCCATTTTCCAAGCTGCTTATCCTACTGGGTCGCGGGGGGTCCGGAGCCTATCCCGGAAGCAACGGGC
>JAODJU010000138.1:5618551-5630162 GCA_026776725.1 Gnathonemus echidnorhynchus | reverse complement strand
TGCACTGCGTTTTCTGGCCGTTTTCAGTGCACCATCCGGGTACTTTCAGTGCACTGAATTTTAGCTTAGTTGTCAGTTTGAACGCACTACGCCCTAAAATCGCGCACTAAAAGTGCGCAAGTGCGCGATTTCGGACACAGCCAACGTGTCACATTGGACCCCCAACCCAGACCAATCCAATTATGTTCCAAATTTTTTAGGCCCCCTGTCACCCTGTCACTCAGGGGCCTTTGGAATCGTCATATCCCTCCCTCCCCCCTGCAGCACCCCTTTTTGTGTATATAAAAAATTCTTCTTATATACTGTATATAATTACACACAGAAATCAATAAGGTGCCTAATTTACTCTACTTACTGCTGGCATCTTCTTTGTAGCTCTTCGCAGTTAAAACCGTTTGGTTATTTACTTGTATTCAAGTAAGCGAAGGACATGCTGGGGGGGGGGGGGGGGGGGAGCGAGAGAGAAGCCAGGAGACAGAGGTAAGGAGACGAAGAGACTGACAGGGCAAAGAAAGTGCATCTGAACGAGTGAAAGATACCTGGCTGTGGGGGGTGGGTCATTCAGTGAGGGAGGGGTGGTTTACTGGTGATCGCCCATCAGACTGGTGACACAAATGCATTTGGCTTCCAAAAGATAAAAGAGAGCAACAACAGCAGCAGCGAAATTCACACCTACAGCTTAAGGCACAGGTCACAGTGGCAACCCAGACGATGAATGCAGAGTCACCCAAGCTCCCTTCAAGGTCACCATCAGTGCCCTGCAGAGTCACCCTCAGTGCCCTACAGAATTACCCTGAGTGCCCTTCAAGGTCACCCTCAGTGCCCTACGGAGCCACCCTCAGGGTCCTACACTTGTCTCTTCTCACTCCGGGAATGTTTGGGTGACAGAATTTCATACACAGTCACAAAGCAATGACTGCATACAGCCAGCTAATCCGGGATTGAGAGGAGGATTAACAAATTTCATTTGTCTGGAGGTGGTTTACACTGTAAAAAAATCTGTGGACAAACAGAGACGGAGACACACATGCGACACACACAAACACAAGCACACACATACAGGTTTGTAATTATATCTTTGTGGGAACTCTCCATCCATTTCTATGGGGAAAATTCTAATCCCAACATGACGACCTTAATCCCTACCCAGCCCTAACCTTATCCATAAGTAAGCAAATGAAATACAGTACTAGAGTTTTGGCACTTTTAATTTTTGATTGCATTCAGAGATTTTTGTGGTGACCTGAAAGATGGTCCCCACAATGTCAAAATAAAAGGTTTGTATCACATTGTGGGGAACATTTGGACTCCAAAATATAACATAAACATAATACACACACACACCTACTTCCCTGCGTATTAAGCAGTTTACAGGGTCAGCTGGGGTATAGCACCACATGCTAGATTACAGTAAGTCCACAGACTGCCGTGTCCTCGCAGACAGATGGACAGGTATGGGGGGGGGTGGTCCATGGTTACGGTTAAAGTATCAGAAATCTCATTCAGGATAGAGACTGCGGGATGGCTTGTGACTGCCAGACGATTATTTTTACTATGCAATGCTATGTGACCCACCCCTGAATACATATATATTACTGAACAATTCCCTCTTTACAAAACATGCCCATGTATATACTTTCGAATTTCTTTTTCAGAAGGGGGTATTTTTACCCATCAAAATGGCAAAGGAATCTTTCTAAAGCGTACGACCACAAAATGGACTTGATCCTACAAATGCCACATATATTAAACAGAATACTCCCAGAAACAAGAGACCACCGCTGACGGAGGTGCTGAGTTTAATGCATTACTTAAGGGCGCTATACGCAGCTCCAACATTAACATAAACCATCACAATCCAACCACAAATACATCTGGCTATTGCTGTGGGACATCATCTATGATTGGAAACATTACGAGCATTTTAAGGGCATTTAAGGTCTTGTGAGTTTTCCCCCTTTGGCGCTGACTTGCGGTACCTGCTGTCTGTTGAGTCACTGTCCTTGTCTGATGGGGTCACGCACGGTCCCCCACATGCTGGAATGATTTTTGTTTGATGTGCAGTCAAAGGTGCATTACTGAGATAAACATTAAAGAGCATGGCTGTGGAGAAGAGTCCAAGACTGAGGTTCTCTTACAGGTAGGCAAAAATCAGCCCTATATTGCTAACAGCTTGAAGGGAAAGTGATTGTCAGACAACAATGAAAAGCATCCTCTGCATTTAACCCATATGTGACATAGCAGCGGACAGCTATTATTCAGCATCAAGGGAGCAGTTCGTGGGGGTGGTGTCTTGCTCCAGGTATCTCAGTGGTGACTTGCTGGTCGGGGATTCAAACCAGCTTTCAAACCTTCTGACCACAAGCGCGCTTCTCCAACCATTAGGCCACCACTACTCCAGTATGTTCATTCCCCACACAGCTGTGGGAAATGTGTCGTTTGGCATTTCTGAGAATTCAGGGTTGGGTAAAGTACAAACACATAAATGTGAATGGAAGGAAGATCCCCATGTGTGCTACTAGGCAAAGGAGGGGCAAAGGCCACAGAGCTTAATACCAAAACCGGCTGTGCTCTGGGTCAAGGGGGAGGGGCAACAAGGAGAACAGGAAGTGGACTCCAGGATACAGGAAGTAGCATCAAATCGCTAACCTGTCGCGAAGGTGCTGGGAGAGCCGGCATTGGCATGGCTGGACAAACGCATTTCCGCGGAGAGTGAGGTGCGGTAAGACAGCGGCAAGTCTCCGTGTGACGACCGGCTGACCTAAATCCCATCGCGGCGTTTGTCCCCGGATGTGCCGACGGTAGCAGTTTGCCGTCTCGGTCAGGACAATTATGTATGAGGTAGCGTGGCATATGACCAGGGAAAGAGAAATGGGGGAGGAAAGAAAGAGAGAGGGAGAGAGAGAGGGGGGGGGAAAGAGTGAGAGAGACAGAGTAAGAGGGAAGAGTGAGTGAGAGTGGGGAAGAGAGGAAAAGAGGGAGAAGAGAAGAAGAGAAAGGGAGTGAGAGAAAGGGGGTGAGAGAGATGGGAGAGAGAGAGGGAAACAAGAAAAGATGGGGAAAGAGAGAGAGAGGGGAAGAGAGGACAAGAGAGAGATGGGAGAGAGAGGGAAAATAGACAATTAGAATGAGAGGGGGAGATTATGGTTTACATAGATAGTATTTTATACGCATTTACCACTTACAAAAATATATATACACTCAGTGGCCAATTTATTATGTAGACCTGATCCTCCAAAGAGCCTGAACACAGAGAATCAGACAGGGACAGGAGGCTCACTCTCTGTGCAGGTGACCTTTGGCTGTGCTGTGCGATAGAAGTGATTTTTTATTAGTGATTGTTGGTGTCATACTGGCCAGTTCCGGCATCTCAGTGCTGCCCTCCTGGGATTTTCCCAGTGTCTATAGTTTATAGAGAGAATGTTAATCGGAGAGGCCAGAGGAGAACGGCCAGACTCACTAAAGCGAACAGGGGAAAAAATGACAGCTGAGTATATGAGTGTGTGCAGAGTGGTGACCAAATGCTCTACTCGCCTACCCTCAAAGCGCCTCCTGAGGCAAACGTGGGCCCTACCCAGTACGAGCAAGGTGCACCTAGAAGATGGTACAGATATATTTACAATGTGAGGATTCAGTAGAAGGAATGGAATGTACCAGAAGGTCTGCTTGTGCCCATTCCAAAGAGGGTTGGTATGAGCTGACAGAGAAGCACTAAGGTGACACCAGCACCTGAGTGGTGATGGCCCGGGGCAGACAGGAGAGCTGAGCGGGAATCACGCCATTTTGGGCAGCCCATGTCAAGTCAGCTGATCGATCAAGGCAACACCATGTGAAGACGTATAAAAATAAAACGCAGCATTATCATTTCAGAAGTAAGAAAAAACACTGACTGGAGTTATAAGACCTGGCCTTTCTTCATGGTTACCAGTGGAATCTATGCAGCGTCTTTACTGGAAAGAGGAAACAAACCAGTCAGCTGATTTTATCTTTGGCTCACCAGTAGGATTTTCTAATTCCCCTTGGATCATCTGGAACAAAATTCCCCGAACGGCGACTTTCCCACAGACGGGCGCCTGGCAGGGGCCGTACGGCAGGGGCATATTGGGGCTGGCGCCCCTCCAGCTTGGCCTGGAAGCATCCGGAGTCGCACTTATTCCTCATGCTACTCCAGTCCCTGCATCAGAAAGCACGCCGGCGTCAGAATCAGCCTCAGCATATGGCGAGCAGCTGGAGTGCAGTGATGCTTCACCTAGCTGAACAGAGGAATGGCGCCGGGTTACAGCGATCGGGCACAGCCGACGTCGCGTGCCTTTAAGGACCCCCCCCTCACTCCGCCGTTGTGTGAGGGCACCGTCTGATGTTAGATGTAAACTTAAAGGCTCCAGCACACCTCTTAGGTTAGATTAGCACTGCACAACAGGATGCTAAGCATCACAATATGTTCCGATGCCGCATGCAAGAACTCAGCCACTTGCGCTTGGCATAAAGAGCTAAAATTGTCGTTCTAGGATTTACAGATACTGGCTCGTCGCTCCGTCTGTCCACAGCTGACCTGGGAACAGCACTGCAGCCCTTAACAAGACGAGAGTCATGCAATACAACAACAGGGATGACAATAGCCCCTAATGTAAAATCCTTCCCCAGCAATTAGAGTTGGTCAGTGAGATAAATGCTTATAGCAGGCAGAATCAACCCCTTCCGAACCGAACCCCATCGTCTCCCTCCAAACTTTCCATTTTGCAGAGCTAATTAAGAGCCTGCGGCAGGGTAGGTTGGGTTTCAGGGGGCGGGTAGGAAATATGAGTAGCCAATCAGCAGTGCTTTCCAGTGGTAGTGCATGCTGACAGGAAGTGCCGGCGAGATTCCCCTTCGGAATCATTCGCTTCTTGGAAGACGGCTGGTATGTGAAACGATTCACACGGGCCAAGGATCTCCAGGAGGACTGGCGCTCGCTCTCTACCGCTCCAAACAAACATACATACGCTCCGCAGATGTGTTTAGACATAACAGCTCTCCCCAAGTAACGGCGTAAGGCAAACACAGACAAGCTGTCCTGTACAGCTCCTCCGTGCACTTACTGTGTTTTTTTTTTTTTTTTTGAAAATTTTAACCATTTCCACGTGTCAGCAGATACGGAGCAAGAATGGCTGATTTATCAAGACAGATTTGAGGCTGTTTTCAGTATATTCAACATCAAAGCGTCAAGGAATGTGTCCATATGCGAGGAAAAGTGTTCTGAGGGGTGTTTGCATTTCAAAATGCAGATTACATTCTGTGCTAGCCAAAAGGTATGACCAGAGTATCAGCATCACTGCTTGGGGGGGTGGGGGGGGGCATTCAGCCACTGCTCACTGGCCCCAAGGTTTCCTCAACTGGCTGCCGTCTTGGATGCTTTTTAATATTCACCAATTTCTGCACCTGCTTGTTCAATTCAGGGTCGTGGTGGGGGGGGGGGTCTGGAGCCTATGGGCACAAGGCAGGGAGGAGCCCAGGATGGGGCGCTAACCCACCACAGGGCGCTAACCCACCACAGGGTGCTAACCCACCACAGGGCACATCCATGCACCTTCGGGAGATCTGCTAACTCCAATGAACCTCAGCATGACCTGCTCGTACGATCCTCATGTGTGCCACGCCTCCTCATTACCTACGCGTGTTACCCCGATTGTGATCACCTGTTACCTGTTATTTTCTGCTTGCCTTTTGTATTTAGTCTGCGTCTGTGTCAGTATTCCCCAGATCCGTCATTAATGTGCGTCGCTGTCTGTCCTGGTCATGGTAATAAACCCGATTACTTGTGGATATTCGCCTTCCTGCCTTACAGCAACAATTCATTTATTCGAAGGGAGTCATGATGAAGTTCGGTGATGTCTCATTTGTGATGAAACACGATAATCCATCCATCTATCTATCCATCCATCCTCTGGTTGTTTATCCAGGTCAAGGCTGTGGGGTCCGGGAGCCTGTCCCAGTCTCTAATAGGGTACAGACTGGAGCTGGTGTCCAGTCCAGGGAGGGGCAATTCTAGGAACTCTGGGGGCCCTAGGCAACAAAAAAAACCTCCACAGGCCCCCCAACCAGGAGCAGAGCAGCCAATCGGGAGACTCTGGAGAATTCCCAGGGGGCCGCTTAGCTGTTGTGATGGTCAGAAACAAAATAATGTAATAATTTGAAGCTTAATATTAAGCCAGTCGGATACATAATAATTTTACAACTTTAAAAATGTAAAATGCTTCAGAATGTTATCTGCCGCGTTTTGTCACGCACCCATACACACATACATACACACAACAGACCACAATTGCTCTGCACAGAGAAATGCAAAGATACGCTTGTTATTTAGGGCTGAGTGAGGCGCAGTTTGCGGTTGCTATTGCTAATCACTGGAAGTTTCACAAAAGATGGATGTTAGAAAGATACTAGGCAGAGCTGATAAAGTCAGACTGATTAAACAGTTCAGTATGCTATTTATTATTTATTTTCTTCTTGATCTATTATTTACTTTCTTCTTTATTGGGATAATAAGACTTGAACTGGGGCATCATTTATCAAAGTTCCCCCCAGAACGAAGACAAAATAGGCTGGAATCGGGCATAAAACTCCTGGGCTGAAAATCAGTCCCAGCCCCCTGTGCCTCCAATTCACCCTCCTCCGGCACAGTAAAATCTATTACCATTATTTTAGCGTGAAGTCTAAATTAATACTACCAATGCAGAGAATTTAATGAACGCGAGTCCTTTATTTTCACTTTGAAAAAGCGAATACGCAAATTAAGCAGATCTGTTGTAATCGCCGCCCTCAGGGGCCCCTCCCAGCTCAAGGGCCCCAGGCTACTGCCTTCCCTCATGCTATGCCTCTGAACTCAGGGCACATACTTGCCCTCGCACACAAATAATCATGTGCTATGGGTAATTCAGACACACCAATTAACCCGACCGTTGCTGACCTCCAGGAGGGAACACGCAAACTCCGAGATTCGAACTGCCAACCCAACACATCACCCCAGTGCATTAGACAGTGCAGCATATACAAGAAAATGTGAACAAACTACAGCAAAGACCAAGAGCTGCCAGTCTGCTCCCGGGAAACCTGTTGTCATCCAGTCGACCCAGAAACCTCTTTGCATCCTAATAACAGACCGACAAGTAACTGGAAAATACAGTGGAAATAAAGACCACTCGAAGATTAGGGTGAGTTACTGGAAAGCAAAGATTCAAACTGGAAATACTGTAAAGACCACTTGACGATTAGGGTGAGTTACTGGAAAGCAAAGATTCAAACTGGAAATACTGTAAAGACCACTTGATAATTAGGGTGAGTTACTGGAAAGCAATGATAGGAATGAATATAGAATGAATAGGACACTGGTGTCTGCGAAAGAGGAAGCAGTTTCAGAGAAGCGAGGCGGCAGGAAGCAGCATCAAAAACCAAGGCAAGCAAAGCTCTACTGAGAGATGACTCACCCACATCATCCAATTTTGACCAAAACCACTGTGAAAAAATATGGCGCATTATGGTAGCAAAAAAAAAAAAAAAACAAGTTTCAACAACACTGAGTTCTCAATTTTCAGTTACATCACACACTCCAGTCTAAGCTCTGCAGGGAGGTGGATCTCCAGGAGCAGGGATGAGCAGCCCCACTCCAGTGATTATAAATCAGCCAATGCCACTGAAGGCAGAGTCAGCATCCAGTCTGGGCCGTGACAACTTACAGCTTACAGGGACTATCCAAATCAAAACAACTGCAAAGAAAAAGGCTGGTGACAGTTTTCAATTAACTATAATTATTGTTTGCAAAGGCTTGCAGCACTGACTAAACCAGGGGTGGGCAATCTTATCCTCAGAGGACTGGTGTATATGCGGGTTTTCGCTGCAACTCCCTAATTAGGTCACTAATAAGAGGGCTGATTAGCTCACACATGTCCTCACACCTGGGTTTGAACAGCCGACCTACAGGTTATCCCAAAAACCTGCCTACACACCGGCCCTTTGCTGATAAGATTACCCACCCCTGGACTAAACCAATGTTTCCCAATTCAGTCCTCGGGGACCCACAGTCGGTCCACGTTTTTGCTTCCTCCCAGCTCCCTGCCAGACAGACCACATTTTTGCTCCCTCCCAGCTACCTACCAGGTGCTGCGAGGGAGCAAAAAGATGAACTGTCTGTAAGACCCTGAGGACCAGATTCAGAAACACTGCACCAAACCATGCAGAATATAAAATTTATTTTTATTTTCCCCTATGATCCGGACCTGAAAATGCAACTGGTAGATGCAGAGATGGATGGATTTATGGATAATTTTGAGAATTTCCTCCCTAATGGTTCATTACAATTAATATTTCTTATTCAATGAGTATTTTAAAATATTTTTAAGGAATATTTATAAAATATTGATTTTTTTGAGAGATCTGAGAATTTCATTAGACTTTGATGATTCTTGAGCCAAAGTAATGCTTTTTAAAAAATCTCTGGCTATCAGGATAATATATTTCTCTCAAAACATATTCGATTTTATTCCAGGGCTGAAGTCTGACTGCCAGATGATTTTAGTATCGGGCAAATCACAAAAGCAAATCAAACACTTAACGTTCGTTCTGTTCCGTTATTAATATAATAACAATCTAAACTAAATTAGGTACACCTGCGTCTCGGATAAGCCAAACCTTAAGGGGACAGAAAGCTCCTATGAGCTAGCATTCAGAAATTAAGGTCATTTCATCACGGCATCTGCAACATCCACAGTCATTGAGGTTGAGCACTTGAATACGGATATTAGCAAGCACTAATCTAATTAATTAATCTTCAGAGCCCACGCTGCTTTTAATGGTGGCTTTTCATTGAAGAGAGACTCAAACTGTCTCCTCAACACTGATCAGGTCAGGAGGAGTCAATAATAATAATAATAATAATAATAATAATAATTTCCCCCGCAACAGAACACAACCTCATTAAATTTATTTAACTTGTGATTACCCAAGTTCCCCTAAAGATGTCTGAATTTACACTGTGCTTTATTTAGCCTACACTGTTTCCGGGGAAATTTTGTTTTCTTCACAATCAGCCCGATAACATTTTATATCAGTCTTACAAAATCTGAAAAAAAAAAAAAAAAACCATAATAACAATAATAATTGTTTATAGACCTACTATGAACGCGAGTAAATAAATAAGGAAAACTCGTATCCATCAGTCTATGGCATTATTAAACCATGACACACATGGTTTACAGATGTTTGTTTTCTTTTTTTTTTTTACACTTATCTAAGTCTGAACATGTCGCCACTGTCATGGCAGTGAAACCGCAGCCCGATGTCCGTCTCCGCTTTTAATCAAACCGGGGGAATCAAAGTTTTTGGGAGGGTAGCGCTCATATCCGGACGGGACGGTACCGTAGGAGCCCAAGCGCCGCGGTCTGTGACTTTAAAGCTCCGGGGCAGTTTATCCGGGGTTATAGGTGATGAGTGACACGGGCTCGCGGCGGCTCCCGAATCCCCCTCCACACCTACCCTGGTTCCCGAAAGAAAAGCTGACAGTCCGATGGTAAAGATGATCCAGATGCTCTTCATCATTCCGGTGGAGGAGCGGTGACGATCGCAGCTTTTCCGTTCTCTCACTCTCTCGCACTCTCTTTCCCCTCTTCTTTCACTTCTTCTGCAGGATCTCAGACGCTCCCAGCGTTATGCCCTCTGAGCACGAATGATGAAGCGCACTTATGTCATCCGGCACGCCGTTCCCTCTCCGTTTTCCCTTCTTCTGCCTCTTCCTCTTTTCTTTCTGTCCTTTTTTCTTTCGAGCCGCACGGTATTATTACCGTCCGCCAGACGCAGCCATATCAGAGCAGTTTATAGCGCAGGGAGCCGCCGGCGGGCCGTATGTGATTGACGGGGACTCGGGCCATATGGAGGCACCGAGAAGAGTGACGAGCAAGAAAGGAAAGATGGCATGTGGACTAGGAGAAAAGCGTCTCCCTCTAACCCGGGATCGTCTGTTGAGCATCAGTATTTACTGGTAATTTATGTGCTTAAATAAAAAATACTTCACTGTTTTTCTCTCAAGCATGTTTATCAAGACATAAGTGATATTAACACGATTATGCGTCGGTTCCACATTATGTAAGATAAACTGTCCTTTGCATCACATAATTCCCAAGTAAAGCACAACAAATTGTTGCTTCCAGACATAAACTGTCAGTTGCTGATATTTAGGATAAATTTAGGATAAATAATTGTGAAGTGATCCCGCAATCCTTAACGGGATCTAGCAGTTAAAAAGACGAGAAATTCTGCAGTTTTTCTTTAAACCGAAAGGAAGCGGATGATAAAATTAACGTGAGGCTCACAGACCCAGCAACGTATAAAACTTCTGAAAAGCATCAAGAAGGTCTTCATGCTTTCATGTTAAAACACTGCAAATGACACAGAAAAATATGGTAAAATAGCGCTGTCGTGACTGAAAGGTGAGTGTGGAGCATGGAAGCAATTATTCATGCATACAGACAGAGTGCGGAGAAACAGCGCACGTGACCTGAGGGTTCTGCGCTGTACAGTGAAGGTGTGCCGCTTTATGTAGACCCAAATGTGGGCCATTCGGGTATTATGGAGGATTGCGGGATTAGTGAGGCGCAGTGTTGAGACATTCGGACATCCTATCTGGGAGGTTCATGTAAATGTGTCTATTCTGAAGACCCAGATTAAATTAACTGGGAAAGGTATAGTAAATTCCCTAATTAATGACAAAAAATTACAATGACAGTTTGTGTCTATTGCATAACACACTAGACCTGATTGTTGAGAACATTTTACATCTATTCAGAAGGGCCCTGATTCCTGCATCTTCAACATGACCCCCCAGTAAGCCCCTTGTAGGAGACTATCCCCCCCCCCCCACTTCTGCTGTCCTGCACTGTGTCTGGTGGCTCAGACTACAAGCCTATTAGGTTGATGACAAAGTCCCCGTTGCCAACGGCTCCTCCTAAACACAAAATCAACTCAACATTGTCTCCCAGTGTGACTCCCATCAGTGATGTAATGATCATATTACAATGGTCTTCCCAGACTGGTTTATAAGGACGCACCATTATTACTGGGGCTCAGTGGGTTAGGTTGCTGTGCCGCGCAGAAGGTCGTTGGCTCAGATCTCAGGGTCGGCAGGATGATTTCACCAGTGGGTCCCTGAGGACGGCCCTTAACCCCCAAATGGTCACAGGGATTGTCTGACCTGGATTTTTCCCAAAAGATTTTGATGCTTCGGATAAAAGCGCCTACTAAATAAATAAAATGTAAAAATTGTAGAATTTCATGATTTTTAGATGTTATATGAGGATACACAAAATCTTCAACAAACTCTGCCCTGCCACATTTCCCATCCCCTCCTCTTTTCCCATCCCCTCTTCCCCATCCCCTCCTCGCACCCCAACCCTTCTTCCCATCCCCTCTTCTCTTCCTCATCTCTTCTTCTTCCCCATCCCCTCTTTTCTCCCTCATCCACTCTTCTGTTCCCCATTGTGTCCTCAATTATCCATCCCCTCCTTTCTTCCCCACCCCTCCTCTCTTCCCCATCCCTTCTTCCTGTCCCCATCACCTCCTCTCTTCTCCATCCCTTCTTCCTGTC
>JAODJU010000138.1:5605240-5617910 GCA_026776725.1 Gnathonemus echidnorhynchus | reverse complement strand
ACCTCCTCTCTTTTCCATCCCTTCTTCTGTCCCCATCACCTCCTCTCTTCCCCATCCCTTCTTCCTGTCCCCATCACCTCCTCTCTTCTCCATCCCTTCTTCCTGTCCCCATCCCCTCCATCAGCCCACCGGCTACACGCTGCCACTGAGGACTTCTCCTCTCCGAATCACCCCACGCTTCCATTCCTGTGGGTGATTCCGCAGCATGGCCTCAGGCACACATGACGCCACATAATTATTTAGGATGAGTTAGGGCCTATTTTTGAAATGGCCTATTTTTCCATTTCTAATTGGAAACACAAGTCCTGGGCTGAAGACCCAGTGCAGAGCTTGTGTGGCGTAATGCTCGTTTGGGGAGGCTTTCATGCACTCTTGTTCCCAAAGCAGATGTGTCTTTCTGAGCTGCTTATAAATTTATCTCTCTGTTTGACTGAAGTGTCACTTAGATACTTTAGCAGCAGCAATTCTAGCACTACTGTACTATCTACCTTAATGCCAGAGGTCAAACCCAGAGATCTGACTAAGAGCTCTATGAGATTTGTTGGCATTTAGAACTGGGGCAATAATTTATTTTAAGACCGCACTGCACTTAAAAATCGTAATTCATTAGAACACTCTATATTATGGAACAACTTACTTTCCATATCTGCATATATTCTTCTACTTCTTCAACTTATTTAAATAACAAAATCAGTCCCTGTACATTATTATATTCATATAACTTGATGTCCGCAGATTGTTTAGTCACAATACTGTTTAAAGTGCTCCAAACACTTTCTGCAGTACCCAACCAGGACCCCAACCTCGTTATCTGACGATGGTCAACAGAAACGGTTTTGATCAGATGATTAAAATGGAACTTAATCGGTTACCGTGACAATGGCGCCCCCGTGTGTTTTCACTACTTAATATTTTCTTCTATGTGAGCAGTAGAAATCCATGTACAATGCTAGAAAAAAGGTCTTTTAATTGAACGATTTTCGTTGTTTCGTTGATTTTCATGTAACCTGTGCGTCATATCCTTTAACAAAGAACTAACAATGGCAACTTAACCGGTTCACATTACAGAGATTGTAATACAATACTAAAAACCCCAGTAGAAACATTAGACAGCAACAAGAGAGGAAACACGCGTCCCGGCGTTATATATATATATATATGTGTGTGTGTGTGTGTGTCTCCAGTGACGGTGGAGAAGTGTTAACCCCCCCTTCAGCCTAACACAGGAACGCGAGGTTCCCACGCCAGGATTAGGCACCGAGTCTCCCCGCCTCCCTCGGGGCGCTTCCTCCCACCTGGCGCCTCACTAGGGCACACATCGCCCCCTGCTGGTTAATAATGCATCTCGCACCAAAGTCGATCCCCTACCTCACTCCGCCTCTGATGAGCCTTATTCTGCCATGACATACAAATAGTAAAGGCACATAACAGAACATATAACGTCCTACATGCCAATTAAAATGTTATAGACCGGATTCTGCCAGCTGAGTAGAGCCCTGGTGTAGAGGATCAGAAGAGCAGCGCTCAGATGTGCAAGTCACCCATAATAAAAGCACAGCGTCCGCATAACGGAGGAGAGGAGGAGTCAGCATGACAGCGCTCCAATACGTCAGCTTCGCAGTTTCAGATGTGCAGTTAGGAGCTAAATAAAAACCTGGCTGATGGTCAAGGTTAGAATGTTAGGCTGACACGGCTTTGGACTGAGGTCCCCCCGCAGCATCCGTCGGTCCGATGCTTTGACAGCACATGCGGATGCTGCTGTCGGGTGCAAACCGCTTGCTGGCTCGACGTGACTGCTGCTCTTCGTCGCCTGCGGAAACATAGAGCTTTTTTGAGCAGGCAAGATTTTTTTTTTTTTGGGAAACCTGGTCATGCTGCCTGCCTGCCGCTTTGCATCCCCGGGCGGGACGTCTCTCCGCTCCCTGCTCGCTGGGCTTTTTGCCGTCTATGTTGTGCATGCATCCTGGTTCATGTACAGCTTTATTTACACCAAACCATGCGAGATCTCCAAAAGCAACCTCTGCATCCCGTCCTACTTGGCAGAGAAGCCTCGGCTCCAGGTCTGTGCGGGAAAAAAAATGCCCGAAATCTAATAAGTTACGTTTTGATGCAATTGGATTCATTGCTGAAATGCTGTTAATTCCGTCTTTTTCTGTTATTAAAATAGCTCAGCATTTACACGTCTCTGCACCCCGATGCGGGCGGTGAACAAAAGCTCCTTCTGAAGGTCGATGACTTTGACATACGCTCCAAGTTTGAAAGGTGGGCGCTAGTTCCCCGTTTAATATAGTTAAAAAATAATCTGCTGTCATTAATTTGTTTTTCATCAAACATGTCTATTGGTGGAAGGCAAGTGAACGTTTCGCTTCCGGGGAAAGGCCTTATGGACGGCACGCTGTACGCCCTGGTGTTCCTGCACCGGGCTGGAGTGCCCATCTCGCAGGACCCCATGGAAGTACACGATGCTGTCCAGCTCACAAACCACATGCTGGTTAAACCTGCTAGCCAGGAAACGCTGCAGGTAAGACGGCCTACTATCTAGAGGCAAAAGGCTCCCTGTTTCCTGGTCGGTTATCAATGCTGTGATTAAGATAAAATGTCAAAGATCACGAAACTGTCAGTGAGATGCAGCAACGTGATGTTTCTGTCACAGGCTGGCGAGTCTGACGCAGCCCAGTCTGTCTCCCTCTGGCGGCCGCGGCTTGTATTGCGCGTCATGTCAGAGGACATCCCCTTGGACACAGCGGCTCCTCCCACCGACTTGCGGCGCTACTTAAGGACGTAAGTCTCCCTGGGGACGCTCGCGGACGGGGATGGTGGCTTTCTGTGACGTGGGCAGTAGGGACCAGGAGGCTTTAGAGAAGCACACCTCGCACAGAGAGGAGTGCGTACTGATGAGTCGTGTCTTTTACTCCATCAGGCACCAGAGCGGCAAAAAGATGCTGTACCTCCCTCTGCTATTCGTAAATGAACTGGCCAACAGGGTGCAGGACATGATGGTACGTAAAAGACCTGAGTGTGAGAAAGCAAATATAATCGCAGCATATGTCACTGAGAGATTTGCTAACTGGCAATGTGACAAGAAAGTGCATCTGGAGAAAAAGCAGGCCCCTCTGTTATAGGAGATAAAGAGCATCACCCCGGAAGTCCCTCTCAGCATCTCCTATGAGGACATTTCCCTGTGGAAACTTCGCCTCTGGATTCGTATTCAGGACGCCGTTAACAGTCTGCGGAAGCTGGGTGAGGGACTCACCCCGGTCAGGCAGCTGCCGGTCGCCTCGCGGTCGGACGACGTTTGAGGCCCGATTCTAGGGAAACACGGTCATCGCTAATTTAGCAGAGGCCAAAGGTGTTTTTACGTTTTAATGAAGAATGTGTTCAAACCAGCATCTGCGATGAAAGATGCTCGGTAAAATGGTTGCAGCCTCTGTCTTTCTCACTCCCACGTTTTTAGGTTTCTCTGAGAGAGACTTGGACGAGATTAAAAGCATCTTTGTGGACCCAAACCTGTCCTATCTGGCATTGGCTGGCCTCGTGGCTTCTGTCCACGTGAGTCTGTCCTCTTTAATGCATTTCACTGCATAATTCCATCACACTCTCACAGACGCTAAGCGGATCAGCAGCCAGGACTTAGAGAGCTGGATGATTTCTGTGTTTCAGTTCCTCTCTGACATCTTGGCTTTAAAAAACGACATTGGCTTGTGGAAGAAGGAGAGGAACAGGGCAGGCGTGTCCAACCCAGCAGGTAGCTGAGGCTCCCAATCTGTTGAGGCTGCAATTCTCAGACTGGCCAGCAGGTGGCATGCTGCCTCTCCTGTCCCTTCCAGCTCTGCGTGAGTGCTGCTGCGGGCTCGTGGTCCTGCTCTCCATGCTTGATGATGGACAGACCAGCCCACTCGTGCTCCTCCCCGCTGCGGCCAGCTTCGCCATTGAAGTATCTGGCCGGTCCCTCTGTTCCTGTACCCTGTATACAGAAAAACACAATGTGATACACCAGGACCTCAGTCATGGTTTAAGCATTGCGGGAGCCAATCGTGGGGCTGGATTGGTACCACCCCCAAATGGGATTGGTGCCCCCTGGGTGCCCCCATTTTTATTGGCTCTCAGTGATGTCAGTCATAGACTGCATGGTTACCCAAATGTACATCTGAAATACAGCTATAATTTTAGCAGTTCCCAGAACTGCATGAATATACATGAATCATAGCCATAATTACGGTGTTATTTAAGAAAGTATGGTGTTTTTATTTTGTGCACTGAGTAGAAAAAACTCGGAGGTGACCTTCACTTCTCTTTAGATGCACCCCCACATTTCAGTGGAAATTCAGGAAACTCAAAAGAAATGAGAGGAATGATTCATTAAAAAGCACACAGCCTTTGCCTTTTCCTGTTTATTCTCATGGCTGCTTTTGTGTCTGGAAGATCTGGAAGGCCTTGGGTGTCCGGTTTTTGTCAAGGAGAATGCGACCTGCACCTCGAGTAAGTAAACGCTTAATCACCCTGCGCATGCTATTCCGCTTCCTGATAACAGTCAGGCCCCTACAGCCTTTTTTGGGTTTATTTTGAAAAATGATTAACTGGTCAAGCAGTGAATCATGTTATCATACATTTAGTGAGTGGGTAATGCAGGTGGGGGTGGCAGTTACCATAGTGATTAGTCCAGACCTGGGGGGGGGGTCACATCTGGCTCGCTGTGTGTCACCCCGTGTGGTGGATGTTTCATTGGTGACTCTGTTTAAATGCGTTCGTGGGCAGATGACCCTTTTGAGGAGGTGCATCCTGCCTCATGCCCCGGGTTTCCGGAATAGGCACCGACAAGGGCGCCGTAAAGCAGGGGAAAGTTAGGACGATCCCAAGGGCCCCTGAGTGACTGTGGCCCTAGAAAAATTTGGAATATAATCCAATTGATCTGGGTTGAGGGCCCAAAATCTTTAGTGGCACCGCTTGGAGCAGACAGTGGATATACAGAAATCCTTTTAAGCTGATGAATGGGCTAATCCGTTCATGCAAATTATTCAAGTATTAGTTTTGGAAATACAGTGTTAAGGAGAGGAGGAAACATCCATTAAGAAAGCTTGAACAAAGCAATTCCCCCCCCACAGCACAGAAAACAGGACGCGTCGGACACGAGGAACAACGAACAAGATCCTCAGGTGAGAAACACTGATGAGAATGAGATTCGTTTCTTACTGTCTGCAGCTGCTCAGGATGTGAAGGTGTTGGAAGACTGAGTGTTTTTGCTTCCCTCCCCAGGCAATGAGGGGGCTGTCATACGTGCTGTACCTGCTGTGCTTTGGGGTGTCACTTTACCCTCTGCTGTGCATGAAAGTCAGAAGGTAAAGCAAGGCTCTGCTACTTGCATGATAGCTTATTGTAGGGCTGCATGATATCACATGGTCATCGTATGACGCAATAATCACCAGGCTTCAGATGACGGGCGTAAACATTTGCCCGGATGCCGGCATTTCGGTGCTCTACGGACGTTTACTTACGCCCACAATTTGGTAAGCAGATTAGCAGTAGGTCAAAAATATTGATGAGAGGCGTATTGTGATGCCCAAAAGTTAGTAATCTGTATAAATTCTGTATATGATATCGTGCGTCGGATATCGTCTTAATTTATTCTCCTCAAATTCAAAAAGTAACAATTTTCCCGCTTCTCCCGTTTAACAGTCTGTACTCATGGCTGATAAGCAGTCTAGCCAACGGTAAGCCAGTCTTTCATCCTTTGATACGTAATCAGAGATTTGGGAGGTCCGGGCATCTTGCTGACATTACAGTCCAGACCCGCGATGAAGTTGTATCTGTTTTTGACAGGAGTTTATACCTCTGGCTTTCTGTCCATGCTTCCTCAACTCGTCGTTAATTACGAGGTTCGTAGCGGTGGATTTCCTCCAGGGATTTACCGTTATAGGTACTGTGGCATCCTGTTAACAGGCGTCTCCCACACTCTCATTTCTGCAGCTGAAATCAGTGGCTCACGTATCCCAGAAGGCACTTGTGCGTAACGTGAGTATTCACCATTCACCTCCCGTTTATTCCGCCGTCATGTTCTAGATTTAATTTATTTTATTTAACAGTAGATTGAAAGTTATTTCAGGTAGCCATAATAGACAAATTGCTGGATTGTTTTAGGATTTGGGTTCTTAGGCTCTTGACCTCACAGGTTGGTGGACTCATCATTCTTCATGCTCCTTTTCCAGGTGTTCAGAAGCTCCATTAAGGGCGCGTTTGCCATCATCATCACCATGCCGACCGCCCACCGGGTCGCCTGCTTCAGAGACAGCGCAGTGCTCCTGATCTACCTCTACCAAAGATGGTGAGTCTTCACCAGTGAACGTTATTTCGTTACAGGACTACAGGCCGAATCTCGCTTCCAGTACAGTGGAAGCGGAGCTTAACAATAAAGGTTTTTTTTTCCATAATGCAGATAAACTGTCCTTCTCCCCTGCAGGATTTACCCAGCTGACAAGACCAGACGTGGCGCTTTTAGAGGGCTGCTCTATGAAAGACCTGAACCCAAACTCCACCGAGACTAAGGTGGCACCAGGGACCAGCTTCAGCGCCTGGCAGGGGAGGCCGCTTTCACGGGTATCACTGGTGTGCAAAATAAAACGAAGCCTTTAAATGCCTCTCGTGCTTCTCATCAGGCTGCTTTTCTACATGATAGGACCAGGAACACCGTATATACTGTACATAGATGTTTGGGTGAGGTTTCAGTGCAGGAGGGAGTGAGAATCAGCCTGAAACGAGACAGAAAAACAGGGAGAGGGGCTTGGGAGAAGAACAGATGCGTGAGGAGCGAGCCTGCCTTGCAGAAATGCCACGTCAAAAGCAGGCGTCACCTTTAAAAGGCCAAGAGAGCGATGCTGCTGTTTGTCTCTACTGGCCTGATGTGTGGAACATTTGAAAGCCTGGAAGAGACCTGGCTTCTGAGAACCTGTGATGCAGAAGTTTCATTAAATCCATGTGTCATACCAGCATGTGATCAGCAGGATCTGAGACCTTCGTGAATCTATGTGGAAGATTAGCTGCTGTCTTTAGTGATGTTACTTTGTTACAAAGACTGGTGTCACCACCTTAAAAAGGACAATTGACCATTTCTACATTTAGTTAATTTATTCATATTGAATTCCATCAATGTCCCCCTATATGATAGAGGTGGAAACAAATTAAAACAAAATATATCTATTTCGAACCCTCCACACAACGCCAAGAGTAGCACATTAAATGTGACCAACACAAAAGGAACCGTAGTTTAGCATGAAGAATTGTGGGTTTCCCAGGACAATGTACAGAGTAGCCTGGAGGTGTTTTCTACTGCAGGATCTTCTTCGCTGTGTCTGCTGAACTGTAGCTGAGCCCCTTACTTTTATCTGAATAAAATCTCCAGATACAAAAAAATAAGAAGAGTACATTGAATCGCCACTGAAAACTCTGGGCGTGTCTCTCACAGACCCTGGGAGGGCGTGTCTAAAGGTACTGGGTGGGAGTCTTAGCAGAAGATCTGCATTCCCATTGGCTGAGCCCTGGCTGTAGGGGCTGCCCTTCCTGCCAAGCTGGTGCATGATAAACGTTCCATTCCAGTTCAGCCCGATTGGTCGTCTCGGTCTCACTCCGCTGGAGCTACTGAGGCCGTGGCTGTGGCGCCATCTTCAGGCGCACTTGGTCGATGACGTCCAGCAGGTTCTTGGCGTCCACGGCCAGCGCGTGGGCGGCCGTCAGCATCTGCTTCTTGTAGTCCTGCTGCAGGCTGGTCATGACATACTGCTGCGCCAGCTTCATCTTGCTGATGAGGTCGGCCAGGTCCGAGTTCAGCAGCTTCTGGGCCATCTCCACCTGCGGGGGTAAATGAGCTTGTGGGAATTTTACTTCTTAGTACATCGCGTACTGTAGGCAGTAAAATAAATGCATTTATTATGCGGTAAAGACGATCCTTATTTGTTAAGCTACTGTTAAACTTCAAATATTACAGCATGTTAAACTACTTAAATGAAACTACTTCATTGTGCTGAATTCTAGACATTGTTTTAATTAAGTACAAATTAAACCATTGGAATCATTTTGCTCATGGGAGTTTTACTTACACAAAAATGTTCAGAGGGCAGAAGGAAAAATGATTGGTTCAGAGAGATAACCAATCAGATTGTAGAGGAGGTGGGTCCAAGCAACTAGAGGAGGCATGACCAACCAATCAGATGACTCAGTTCCTCTGCAATCTGATTGGTTATCGCTCTGAACCAGTCATTTTTCCTTCTGTAAGTAAAACTCCCATGAGCATAAAGTGACCTCATTATAGCCTTTTATCCTGTATCTTCAGCAGTACGCAAAGGTGTCTGCTTTACCTCTCTGTGTGAGCCTGAAGGCAGACTGGGTATCGTTTCATCGACGGCAGCCAACAGCATCCTCAATGCCAGGCCCACATCCTGAAAGTGTGACACTGTAAGATGTACATCTCCCCCTGATGGATGCAGAAGGGCATGGCAGTCCCTCAGCGCTCAGACCGAGCCCCCCTCACCTTCACCATGGGCACGTACTCCTCTGGGGGCGCTGGCTGTATTTTGCTGGACATCTCGATGACTGCTTTGACCAGTCCCATCACATTCTCATACACTTTGTCGTTGGAGCGATCCAAATTGGCTGTGGGAGGGGGGTTGATCTCCTGGGGCTGAATCTAGACAAATCACAGGAGGGAGACTTTGTTTGAGGGGACCGTCATTACTTCCTCAACCAGGACTAATTATAGTCAACTAAGATTGATTAAAGACTGTATTTCTTGCATACCACAAAAAGGACAGACACGATACATGTCAAACTTAAATTATACAAGCAAACTTTTGGGACATTCCTATGTCTGAAAGATTTACTGCCACCATTAAAAATGTTTCACACGGGAAGTTATGCAAAGTCTTCGTAAACATGTATTCTACAGCACCAATTGTCTTGTTTTCACCAGAATGGGGATAATGACTCAAACTCTTTTTCTAAATGTTTACGTTTCTTCATACTTCCAACTGAACACAGATACATAAAAAGTATGTTCATGGTCAGGCAGTGAATATATAGAAACCTAAACAGATCATTAAACAAAACCACAGCCAGATCACAGACAACACAGAGAAAACAAGCAGAGGAATTAGCTTCCCCAGCCTGACACTCGGCTCCCACACTGTCTCCTCAGGAACTGTATGTATACCAGAGATGGAAAGTTCATGTCCAAAAAGTACAAATCCAGTCCAAGATTTTGTTTCAACCAACCAGCTGAGCACTCTGTGACTGTGACTGTTCATACGCAACTAGTTAGTTGAAACAAAACCTTGGCCCGGATTTGTACTTTCTGAACCCAAACATTCCGACTCTGATGTTTATGCTACCTGACATATGTGAAGTGGCACTACTCAAGTTTTTCAAATTAAATTTATTTTAAAAAACCTTCTGAAATACCTTTATACAACTGTTGATGTGAGCGAATAATAATCGACGAACACTGAGAAAAATGATTTGTAGACAACTGTGCTTCACCACCCTCACGTTCTGCTGGTTTTAATATTTGTCTTGGTTTTAAGAAATAAAAATGAATATATGTCATAGCGAAATGCAAATGGAAATTATGGTCACAAATGGCAGATTATTACTATTATTATTAGGTTTTAAGAAAGTACACTTTCATAAACTCATAAAATGCTATAATGATGAAGTTATTGCTGTGAAGCAAGGTGTGTTAAAGCTGCATGTATACAGTAAGGTGCCATAAAACAATCAGACCATGTGGAGCCCATGAACATGCACTGTTATGTGCAGAAACAGATGGGAACCTGTCACATGCCACTACCCGGCCAATCAGAAACCAGAAGGACTTCATACGAAAGAATATCCATCCAATCAGAATACAGATAGTAAATAAATACCTTTTAAGGCAGAATGGTCAAAGAATGGTTTCATATATGCTTTAAGCCCTCTCCTTTGCAGAACTGAAGTGTATTAATAGCACTAACCTCACCCTCGATATATTTGACTGGTTAGGTACAGCTCACTGTAGTACTGCGTTACACTACATCACACACCTTTACGTTTAACACTCTACTTTGCACACTTGAGCTGCATCAGTCCTCCTGCATCAAACAGCCTGGCTGACGCGCTTCTTGGGGTTAAAAACATCATGGACGCTCACATGGATTTTCCCAAAAGCACTGGCATTCCATGACCACAATGACTTAAACCACAACCGGATGGCCAAGTGGTTCGGGGTGGGGGCAGAGATTCCCATACCCCAAACACCTGCTGACATGTAATCCCACGAAGAGAGGGGGAATGTGACAGATGGAAACACACACACACACACACACACGCACACACGCACGCGCACATGCACGCGCACACGCACTCACTTGTCGGGTAAGCATATCCTTATGGGGACTGCTCATTCATGTCTATGGGAAAAATGCTAATGCTAACTATGACAACCTTAACCCCTACCCTGCCCTAACCATAACAATAAGTAACCAAATAAAATACAAGAGTTTTTGCATTTTTAGTTTTTTCATAGTAGTCACCGATTTTTTTTATAAAATAGAGTTTTCCCTTATGGGGACCAGGAAACCGGTCCCCACAAACAGACAGACAGGCACATACACAACGAGACACAGACAGACAGACATGCGCGCACACACACACACACACACACACACACACACACACACACACACACACACACACACACACAATTATATCTTTGTAGGGACTCTCCATTCATTTCTATGGGGAAAAACTCTAATCCCAACATGACTACCTTAACTCCTACCCAGCCCTAACCTTATCCATAAGTAACCAAACAAAATACGAGACTTTTGGCATTTGGTCCACACAATGTAATATAAAACTAATCCACACACACACACACACACACACACACACACACACACACACACTCTCTCTCTCTCTCTCTCTCACAGACAGAAAGACAGGCACATACGCAACGAAACACAGACAGACAGACAGACAGGCATGTACATACACAACGAGACAGAGACAGACAGACAGGCACATACGCAACGAGACACAGACAGACAGACACATACGCAACGAGACAGAGACAGACAGACACATACACAACGAGACAGAGACAGACAGACAGACACATACGCAACGAGACACAGACAGACAGGCACATACGCAACGAGACACAGACAGACAGGCACATATGCAACGAGACACAGACAGACAGACAGGCACATACGCAACGAGACACAGACAGACAGACAGACAGACAGAGAGATACACAACAAGACACAGACAAACGGACACATAGACACACACGAAGGTCTTACCCTCCAGGGCTACGTTCAACAACAGTGAGGCACAGGGAAGATTGGGGGGGGGCGGGGCAGACGGCCCAGGGAAAAGGAAGAAAGGAAGAAAACATTAATGTAAGAAGCATTACAGGCGATATGGCAGCAAAGCTAACGTCTGCACATGCTCAGTCTGTGCGGAACATCCACTTCCTGCCTCTTTAATTTTCAGTCCGGAAAAGATGGAAATTCCTGCTTTAAGAGGCTCCCCATGTCTGCCCTGTCGCAAAGCCAGTACTTTCTTTTGGAAATTCCCGAGTCTTGGGTAACGGGGAAAGGCCTCTCCCTGTCTGCTGAATGTCCCACATCTCAGTGAACGGTGGCATCATTCCAGCAGCCTGCTGCTTCTTTGTCCTTGTCCCTGTCACCTCCTCTGATGGCCTGAATACCGTGGCCTTTCCACTATAAACACCGGGGAACCGCTGCCCTGACTCCGACCCCCATTCCAGTGGGGGGCCAGCTGGGCCTGTTGCCAAGATCACAGGTGTGGGGTGGACACCCCTGATGAGGGACCTCCACCTCAGTTTTCGGGAGAAGGGTGATGACTAGGGTAGACATCACCGTGGTCACCGTTATCATCAGATGACAGGTGACGTTAAACATCTAAATGTACACGCCAGCCTACAGCACGTCAAGCATCCCGGAATTAACAGTAAAAAGTATTTCATTACTACCTTTATTCATTATGTTACCATTACTTGGTTATTTAGAACGATTGCAACAAGTGTAAATCTGCAGATCCTGGGCACCCTGACATGTTGTCCGCTAACAACTGAAAAGTGACCACATCAAATCTCAGCCTCCTGTGAGGGTCAGGAAGCCAAGGAGGTGGCAGACAAACAGGAAACCCAGTGCACAGGGGTCACTGGGGCTCAGATCAGCTGACCTTTTAATTAGGCGTGACTGAATTATTCATTTAATTCAATGCAGAATGTAAACAATGTTTCTAAATGACTTCACACTATTTTTAGTGTGTTAATGTGCAATTTTAATATTTAAACAAATATACACTAATAAAATACTGTCCCATAATTTGATGATCCGTGAAAACAAACCTGATTAGTCTGCATTTTGTAACGGATTGTTTTAAAGCATCTGTCATCCCTGCATCTGTCCCTGCATCTGTCACACTGTCCCTGCATCTATTCCTCTGTCTGTCCCTCTATCTGTCCCAGCGTCACTCTATCTGTCCCATGTGTCACTAGCCAGAAGGTCACCAGTCACATACAATGTGTCCCACGCACAGCCAGACCCCAGCCTGCTAATACACCCCCCCCCCCAACGGCCCCAGCCCCCCCCCTCATCGCCATACCTTCACTCCT
>JAODJU010000138.1:5516111-5544784 GCA_026776725.1 Gnathonemus echidnorhynchus | reverse complement strand
AATAAAGATTTCTTATTCATTATTTTAATATTAATAATAAACCATTAATACATTTAATTATAATAATATTGTCGTGCTGAGCGGGACGGAACGGCGACAAAGGCGCAGATGTCAGAGTATCAGGGAATAACGGGGTTTAATTACAGGTAAGGCAGGCAAAACGCAGACGGACAATACAATGAACGGACTAGGGAAACTAACTGAAACGCGGAGGAAATACAGAGGGCTAATGAAAACAACCAGAAACAGCTGATCACACGGGGATTCCACAAGGGGTTAACGAGGGGGCGTGGCATCCGGAAGGAGCAGACGATCGGGGCAGGACACATTGTTTTTTTTTTTTCTTTCAACTTTACACATTGTTTGGATACATTTATTTTCTTACTTTACAAATTACTGTTTTGATAAACAGTAATAACTGTTTTGTGTTTAGTACAGTATATGCTCTTCTTGTTTTATCCGGTTCATTTTGTGTTTAATGCTAAAAAAAAAAACATATCTAGGTGTAATTTTTTGGGGGGCCAGGAACCAATTAATTGGTTTTTCCATTATTTCTTATGGGGAAAATTCGATCAGAACTCGAACTTTTTAGGATTCGATCCGGAGTTCTGAACGGATTAAGTTCGAGTTCTGAGGTACCACTGTACCACTGTGTGTGTGTGTATATATATCTCCAAACATCATATTTCTCAACAATGTTATATTATGGTTATGGTAACATGGGGCAAATATGTTTACCGAAGGATCTCCATCGTAGACAACTTGACCCATGAAGTCCGTGTAGAAGACGGCCTGAGCGGTTAAGGAGAACCAGGTGAGCAGATGGCAGAAGCAGAGGCGGCGCAGCGCTGAGGGCATGGTGAGCATCGAGAGCCAGATCAGACGCACGCTGGTCTCAGGTTCCTCCTCCTCCTCACTTTCAGCGCTGGAGGCGGAGCTCAAAGTGCGGCATCCCGACCAGAGTCTAGGGCGACTCCTCGGCTCGCAGATATCATTCACGCTACGGGACAGCTTGACCGGCATGCCCGCTCGCCCATGCCGGATGTTGCCGCCCGCCCTGCAGTGGCAGGAGAGCGTGAAGGAGGTCTGCCTGTACAGAGTGTGGCAAAGAGGCCTCATGGGATGGCTGGGGGTTAAGCCAACATTGCCACGCAAAGCATGGCTGCCAGGACTGTGTTTCAAACCAAGTTCTCTTGTAGAAGGTTTGGCTTTTGGCTCTTCGATTCTGACCGTCGCTTTCTCCTGAGATTCCTGCTGTGAGGGGGACTGAGTGAGTTTCTCCTGGTTACTTTCATTACTTCCAGGGTGACTGCCTATTCCCTGGTCCGAGAACCTCAGATCCCGAAAGACGGACAGTTCAATCTCTTGATGGAAGACACTTAGACGATCCAGATGCAGAGCAGCGTCTGCCGAGGTCAATGCGGAGTCACTTTTGCTCCTTATGAGGCACCTGACTACATCTCGCTCGGAGCAACCGTCCCTACAAGGTTGGTGAGGCTCATCTCCGGCGAAGACGTCCAGCTGTGGAACTTCTGCAGGGGACATGCTGTCCTTCTCGTCCTCTGGCTGCTGGCCCCATCTCTGCTCTTTAATGCTGAACAGATGCAGCGCCACTGAGATAATGAAGAAAACAGCAGCGAAAAAGAAGAGGATCTGCTCTCGTGCCTTGAAAGCCAGAGCCCAGAAGGTGGTGGTCCAGTCTACGCCTCCAATGATGTAGCCCAGGGCTCCTCCCAAGCCTGTACATACAAGTCGTTAAGTTAGTGGTGAATACCAAGCAAATACCATCAGTCAACTCACTTTGGAATGGCGTTTTAATGAATAAATAAACTAAACACCAAAATGCCTGCGAGCAGTTAATACATCCCCAAGTTTATAATATTCCTCTTATAGAAATATTATTTTACTATAAAAATAACCATATGGAATGATCTCATAACACAGAATTACAATAAACAAAAAATAATCTTTCTGAAATGTGGTTGGTATTAGTGGGTGTTAGCTTAGTATTTCACTAATGTGAAAATATTGAACTGAACCGTTAAATCCTTAATGACTTTTGTATGATTAAAATGGGAGTTCTGTTTATTTTTAATGACCAGAAGTGGTGTATGTTCCGGGAAATGTAACGGTGAAGCTTTGGCGTTGGCTTCTACGTGGCCTTTCCATCTACCCAATGCTGCACTGACTACTTCCCCTTAATGACTGTGCGTCTCTGGGCTGCTCTGAGTGGGGTGTCGAGGCTGAGGGGCGCATACCGCCGCTGAAGGCATGGGTGTTGAGCGCTATGTCCTGCTCCTCCGTGTCGGCCACATCCAGCAGGTAGGCCCGAATCGGCCCGTCAGAACCATCCAAACAGAAGTCCAGTATCACGACTCCTACCACCGTCAGAATGAGACCCGTCAACTGTTGGTTTGGCACGTCCCCCACAGACAGACCTGCAGGCAAGAGCACCTCTTCTGTAAATGAAGGATGGTATCCGTCCATCTTCCACCACATTACCATCATCAGGATCATGAGTGACGACTGGAGCCTATTCCAGGCGGCACAGGGCACACGGCCAGGGAGAAGACTGGACAGCCAAACAAACCACGATGATGGGATCAGTACCATTATTCACCAGAACTTCTTTATTCAGCAAGGCATCGTTAAGTGTGAAAATGGGGCTAAATTACTTTAATTCAAGTTCTTAAAAATGGGAGGGTAAAAACCTGGTGGAAAAGTGGCTAAACACTCTTAATTCAAACAGAATGATGAGAGTAGCTGTTCTCCCAGAAGGAATTATCTGTACTTCAGTTCACGCTTCGGCACATCACTTTCGGTTCAGTGCACAAAATGAAACGGATGAACACATTTCTTGACAGATGCGGAAACGAAATTCACAAGTATATGTTCAATACGAAAAACATAATGGTAACTGTGGCTGTGAGATTGTTAAAGCTAATCCGGGTTACAGTCACAAAAAGAGGTTTGGAAACATTTGGATTTCCCAATTAATTACACCAACACTTGACAGAATATTGTTGACAGGATCAAGACTGTTGTCACCTCCATTATACTGAACTTGGACATGTTGCGAAAACATGCAATGTGATAACTTGACAGACATTATCTTAGTGTGTGCCAGTCAGGCAGAAACAGCATCTTCAAGTTAGTCTCTACGTGGCGTTTAAGCAAGTTACAGATAGGTGACCACACTCGGCAGTAGAGAACACAAGACGTAGTTCATTATGATTCTTACGATGTTATAATTTTCAAATCTTAAGTGCTATACATTTTTTTACAATGTGCAAACAAGCACGTCTTCTTAATCATTCATGTCGACAGATGCATTGCCTTTGGTTTACAACTTTTCCTAATTGTTTTTGCAGTTTTACTAATTAATATTTTCAGATCAAATTCTGTTTTTCCATACTGTACTGAAATTGCACTGAACCTTGACCCAAAACTGAAGTTTGTATCGAAAAGTGAACTTTGTGAACAGTTACACCCCTAACGGTAAACATAAAAAAATGTGAAAATGGCCCTTTATCATCGCATGTAAAGTGGCAGAAAGACAATTATTTAGTCACTGAGGGTGACATATTGGCTGGTAGCTGGGTTGGTCCCGGAAACAGTTTAATCATGTGATTCAAACACAATGACATGACAAGCAGATAGTGTCCTGAAGAAGCTGGAACCTAGAATACTGGAGTGCAGCATGGGTAACCATAGAAACAAACCAGGGAAACTCCGGAACTATGAAACTATGAAAACACACCTATTAGAGAGCCATTGAAGAAGAGCGCCAGTCCCACCAAGATGCCCAAACAGAGCGCCAAAATGAAGGGCCTCCTGCGACCCCATCTGCAGGTGCAGCCGTCGCTGGCTGAGCCCAGCAGTGGGGTGATGATCAGCCCGAGGACAGGGCTCAGGAACCAAGTCAGGCTGTAGAACTGATCCGGAAGTCCTGGGTGGGAGGAGGACACACAAAAAGTAGAGTCTCTTAGGTTGAAATCCCAAGCGAGCAAAGGCTCCCACTTAGCATTATCATGTAATAACGATTAATAAATATCGTTAATATGTTGCGGGTTTTTCTGCCGACACGCCAGTTCATATGCTCCATCATTTGAAAAACTGTAGACTGTGAGATTTTGAGTTTTAATCTCAAATTATTTTACTTTCAATTTCCGTACCACTTCAGGTGCATTATGTCTCCCTGTGTTGCAGCTATCCCCCGAGTCTGACAGTGTATGTACCCCCTAAGGAACAAGTATCTCTGCTATGGTGGACCCCTGCTGTGCGCTGCCCTGGACGGGCCGCCAGTGACACATGCGTACACAAACCCTTCAGCTGCCTGACCATGTGACTCTGGACTGCGGCAGGGCACTCATGTGACAGGAGTGTGCATGTTCTCCCTGTAACACGCACGGAAGCCACAACCCTGGGGGTGTGAGGCGATGATTCTAACCGCTGAGCCACTGTACTGCATAGGATACATGGTTAATAAAATAAGCGCCATGTAGCCACAAGGAAACATTAAAAAGGTACAGGTGAATGTCCATGTAGCTAAACAAATATTACCACCTTTAACATATTAGACCAGGATGAATAACTCAGTTGGTTACTCTACACTGTCCACCCATCAAAGTTATGTACTGTGCAAAAGTCTTAGACATTCTAAGAAAATTAGGCTTAAATGTTCTTTATGTTGGTGTAAAACTATGATGTCTGTCGGTTGGTGGAATGAATACTTTGAGGATCTCCTGAATCCCACTGATATGCATTCCTTGGAGGAATTAGAGTTGGAAGATTCTTTAGTGTTAGGGTTCCAGGGTAGGATAAGATTTGCTCCAAGTTCTTGGCAGCTCTTGATGTTGTTGGGCTGTCTTGGCTGACACTCCTCTTTAACATTGCATGGATGTCGGGGACAGTGCCTTTGGATTGGCGTGGTGGGGTGGTGGTCCCAAGCTTTAAAAAAGGGGACTGGAGGATGTATTCCAGCTTCAGGGAGACAAAACTCCTCAGCATCCCTGGGAAGGTCTATGCCAGGGTACTGTCTCTGGGTGGAACAATGCAGATTCTCTGCTGGCCATGGAACACTGGACCAGCTTTTCACCCTCACAAGAGTACTGAGGGGGTCATGGGAGTTTGATAAACCAGTCTACATGTGTTTTGTGGCATTGGAAAAGGCATACAATCGTGTCCCTCAGAGGGTTCTGTGGGGAATGCTTCAGGAGTATGGGGTACCTGTACAAATGGAGCGAAGGCTTGGTTTGCATTGCCAGTAGTAAGTTGGACTCATTCCCAGTGGGTATTGGACTCTACCAAAGCTGCCCTGTCACTGATTCATCATTTTTATGGACAGAATTTATAGGTGTAGCCAAGGAGAGGAGGGGGTCCGGCTCGTGGACTTCAGGATTGCGTCTTTGCTTTTTTCAGATGATGTGGTCCTGTTGGCACCACTGGGCGGTGACCTGCAGCATGCACTGGGGCGGTTTGCAGCTGAGTGTGGACGGCTGAGATGAGGATCAGCACCTCCAAGTCTGAGGCCATGGTTCTTGAATGGAAAAGGGTGGATTGCCCTCTCCTGATGGGGGAGAGGTTACTGCCTCAAGCGGAGGAGTTTAAGTATCTTGGGGTCTTGTTCACAAGTGAGGGAACAAGAGAGCAGGAGATCGACAGACAGATCAGTGCAGCGTCAGCAGTAATGCAGACGCTGTACTATTCTGTCTTGCCAAAGAGGGAGCTGAGGTGGAAGGTGAAGGTCTACCAGTTGACCTACATTCCTACCCTCACCTATGGTCATGAGCTCTGGGTAGTGACCGAAAGAACGAGATCATGGATACAAGCAGCCGAAGTGAGTTTCCTCCACAGGGTGGCTGAGCTCCACTTTAGAGATAGAGTGAGGAGTTCAGACCTTCAGGAGGGGCTCAAAGTAGAGCCGCCGCTCCTCCACATCGAATCAGAATCAGAATCCTTTTTTATTAGCCAAGTATGTTTCTATACAAGGAATTTGCCTTGGTGGTGCTTTTAGAAGACATTACAAAAAAACATACAACAAAGGTGTGTACAGAAATGTAATAAACACTAGACTGGCAACTGGGTAATGCGATAATTATATGGTAATTAATTTTAACAGTAGCAGTAATGAAGATAATTAAACATGTAATTATGTAAGTGTATGTATGTACATAGTAATAATTGTAGTATAAATATAGAACTATGTGAATATAAACTATATATATAATATAATAAATTAAAAGGCTCTTACATAGTGCATTTATTAAGTAGCAGCCAAGTCAGCTCTATATGTGTCAGAGTGCAATATGTATACAGAGTTTGCAGTATGTGCTTAATGTGCAAGAGTGCAGAATCTAATCATAGAGGAAGTTTATCAGTGGTTCACCTGTAATTCTGGTCGATATTACACTGCAGGTGATGGTTAATTGAACGTCCATTCAGAGACTGGTTTGGTTAATGAGAGACACTGCCTGAGGGAAGAGGCTTTTGGCGTGTCTTGTGGTCCTGGTTCTGATCTTCTCCTGGAGGGTTAGGTTTGAAAGATGTGGTGAGCAGGGTGAGATGGGTCCTCAAAGATTTTGTAGGCCCGTTTCCTGGTTCTGGTGATGTACAGTGTCTGGAGGGTAGGCAGGTTACTGCCGATTATTCGCTCTGCTGAGTGGATGATGCATTGCAGTCTGGCCTTGTCTCGTTCAGTGACTGATCCAAACCAGGCTGTGATGGAGGAGGTGAGGATGGACTCAATGATTGCAGCGTCAAGCTGGACCATCGTAGACTGAGAGAGATGGTGCATTTTTAACTGACTTAGAAAGTAAATCCTCTGCTGGGCTCTTTGTGATGGAGGGGATGTTGAGCTGCCATTTCAGGTCGTGGGAAATTGTGGTCCTTAGGAATTTAAAGGATTCAACAGAGCTGACAGTTGAGCCTTGCATGGTTATGGGTGGGACACTAGGTGGGGGATTCCGACTGAAGTCCACCACCATCTCAACAGTTTTTTGGCCATTAAGTTCCAGGTTATTTGAACAACACCATGTCGTCAACTGCTTGATCTCCTCTCTGCATGCTGACTCGTCGCTGTTCTGAATCAGTCCGATCAAGGTTATGTCATCTGCAAACTTAATGGGCCGGTTTCCCAAACAAGGATTAAGACTAGTCTTGGACTAAATTGCCGTTTCAATGGAGATTCACCATTGTAACTCAAAGCTAGTCTGGGCTTTGGCTTAATCCTTGACTGGGAAACTGGCCAAATGAGTTTTACAGTGGGGTCCCCTGATGTGCAGTTGTTTGTGTACAGAGAGAAGAGCAAAGGAGAAGGCATGCAGCCCTGTGGAGCTCCAGTGCGGATGGTTCGTGGTTCTGAGGTGTCTTTGCCCATCCTCACACGCTGTGTTCTGTTTGTGAGGAAGCTGTAGATCCACATGCATAGTGGTTCAGGCACGGACAGTTGTGAGAGTTTAGTCTGCATTTTCTCTGGGAGAATAGCATTAAATGCAGAGCTAAAGTCTACAAACAGAATCCTAATGTATGTCTCAGGACAGTTCAAGTGTTGGAGCGTGAAATGGAGTCCAATGTTAACTGCGTCGTCCACAGATCCATTGGTTCTGTAGGCAAACTGTAGGGGGTCAAGCAATGGGTCCATGATGGTTTTAAGGTATGACAGCACAAGTCTCTCAAAAGCCTTCATAACCACAGATGTGAGAGCCACTGGTCTGTAGTCATTGAGGCAAGAGACTCTGGGTTTCTTTGGAACAGGTGTTATTATGGATGATTTACAACAGGCTGGAACAACACAAAGATCCAGGGACTGGTTGAAAATATCTGTGAAGACAGGTGACAGTTGATCTGCACAGTGCTTCAGGAGTCAAGGAGCCAGTTGAGGTGGTTCGGTCATCTGTTGAGGATGCCTCCTGGACGGCTCCCTGGGGAGGTGTTTCGGGCATGTCCAACCAGGAGGAGACCCCGGGGCAGACCCAGGACACACTGGGGAGATTATATCTCTCAGCTGGCTGGGAAATGCCTTGGTATCCTCCTGGTGGAGCTGGAGGAGGTGGCTAGTGAGAGAGAGGTCTGGGTATCCCTGCTTAGACTGCTGCCCCCGTGACCTGACTCCGGATAAACGGCGTAAAATGGATGGATGGATGGATGGACGGATGGATGGAATTAGTTGAACTGGTGCTGAAATTTAACGACATACAGAATGGCTGCTGCACCCTTGAGGAAAAGTTTGAATTTAGAATTTGGTGATCAGTGGTCATTGTTGACACACCACAGCACACAACAAGGAAATGTGTCCTCTGCATTTAACCCATATGTGACATAGCTAAATCAACACCTGCGGAAGCAGTGCTTGGGGGTGGCACCTTGCTTAGGATACCTCAGTGGTGTCTTGCTGACCCTGGATTCGAACCAGCAATCTTTCAATTACAAGTACATGTCCCTAAACATTAAACCACCACTACCCACAAAAAAATAAAAGGCGCTTCAGTTTGGGAACTGAAGCGGTGTTCATCTAGCCATCCAACAGGATATCAGTATCGTTTTGGAAAACAGAAGAAGTTTTTGTTTTATTTTTATAGAACTGCTGTTAATTTGTGTATGTTCTAATGTTAAATTGTGTTTTTTTTTTGAGAAAATATAGATTCACTACCCAGACAAACAGCCTTATGCATTTTCATTGACTAAGACTTACTGCACAGTACTATAAAACAAACCTTTAGACCCTCCCCCACAGGTGGACAGGGTCTCCCTGGGAATGTGTGGGTGTTTTTAAGTACCCTGCCCCCCCGTGTTAGCGCATATGAGTACCTGACACTGTAACCTCCCGGAAAAGGAGTAACTGAAGCCTAAATCCTAACACTAGGCTGAAGGACATCTGGCTTTGTAAACACTTCTGTCTGTCATTGTTACAGTGCAGACCATAAGAGCGTCACATGGTCCACTTACAGATGACTCCCTACCTATCTGCAGCAGTAATGGCGTCACCAAGGCTGTCTCCATGGCGTAGCAGAATTCTCGCCCAAACGTGATGGCGCCGTGCATGACCCACTGCCACATGGGGATGTGGTCACCAGACTCCTGCCCATTGCTGGACCCCTTCACCAAGACCGTCTGTTCGCCTTGAGCTTCTAGGCTGTCCGACGCAGATTTCCGGGAAGACATGTTGGGTTGGATCCGCCCTCCTGTGAAGAACAATGACTTTGAATGTCCCTGCTGAAGTTCCCCGTTCTGATAAGAAGAATTTAAAGAAAAAAGAAAATTACTTGGTTATAAAATAGGCAGGTGTTCATAGGTAGATAACTGGCTGATTTTTTATGTACATATTATTTGTGCAGCAAAAAAAGAGGGAAGCTAACAGACTGGCCAGATGTGTGGAAGATACAGTTTAAATCCAGCAGAAAAAGACGCTGATGTCCAGCTGTGATCCAGAAGCCCCTCCTAACTACCAGAGTGCAGCATTCACACATCAGTTAAAAGGTGAGGTCACTTTGGACAAAGTGTAAGTCTTTTACTCTGGAAGCTGGTGATGAGTGTTTGCACAACACCAAAGTCCCCAAAGGAGATCTGGGGTTGCCCCATGCGGGCCTTCGTCGGGAAGATGGATTATGCATTCTTAGGGATAAAGTATCCTTAATCCAAAGTCTCACCGTATAACCACAATGTATTTCAGCTTAAGACAATAGCAAGCCAGGCACCTTGTAAAACCACACTAACATTTGACCCCGTGAAATTTATTTCTGCCAATCGCCTATTCGGGCTGCGGGCGTATGTCAAACACGTGTAGCGTTTAAGTGAAATATGCAGTATTATAATGTATAAAAAAAAAAAAAAAATTTAAAACTAAATGTAGCTCATTAGCTGACAGCCACAGCTAGTCAACCACTCAGAAAAATAACGTATCAAAACAAAATTTTCAAAAACACGTGGTTTATTATCTCCCGAAGAAAATAAAGTCTGCTAATTTCCGTCTACATGACGTGATAATTACAAAGTACCTAAAGTAAATATTTAAGGGCTGTTAGTTAAGTATTATTTTGCTTTCACATAAAGACAGACCCGGGTGACAGTAAAATGGCCCATCAGTAATGTGGCATAAATAAAGTAATTATTAATAATTTATTAATAATAAATTATACCCATACTGATTAACACCCATGGTTATAATCTTATTAAATTACGACGACTCACATTAAATTAAACTGATTCACTAACTTATTGGTAACGTGGTCTCCGGATAGACAGTTTTAATTACTGACGTTAGCATTCAGTAATTAGGCCACTTAGCCCGGTCTGGAAAAGTCTCATAAACCTCAGCCGCTGACACGGGTATGAGTTAGCGCCTCCTGCAGGTTAAGCGCTTCATTACAGTCATGTGGACACGTGATCATACACTGCATGCAGAGACGCTGAGTACCAATAAAGAAGGTAAGATGCTTACCTGTAAAGAAAAAGCAGGCCGTTTGTCTGCTTGATTATCCCCGTGATCGTGTTACGCGCCTTTGCTCTATTCATACATGATGAGCATGGGGCTCGCGCGTGGACATGGTGCTTTCCGTCACGCGCCTTTGTTCAGTTCATATATGACCAGCATCGGGTGAATTCTTTCATACAACATGCTGCTCACACGTGGATATGGCACACTGAAGACACACCCCTTTGTTCAGTTAATATGTGATGAACGTGTGGCGACGTATTACATAGACCAGTGTATTTCAACCTTTTTTGAGCCACAGCACATTTTCTTCCATTGAAAAAATCCCACGGCACACCACCAACCAAAAATGTTACAAAATGACACTCTGTAGCCTAGTAATGATAAAATAGTCTCTCAATTTATTTATACTCACTCAGTGTGAAACCTGAGCCTGTTTGGATGAACACAAAGCTGATATCCCGGCAGGAATTGAAGACAGACTCACACAAAGCTCTTCCTCAACAGCTCTCAGTCTCTCTCGGTTTCTAGTTTTTATGAGTCAGGCTTGAAAAGCTCAGCTCACACTGATATGTCGTGGAAAATGGGAGTAATGTTGAAATAGCTTTGTTTGTTAAGAATACATTACTATTACAGCACAGACAATCGACAATGGCATATTATTTGCAAATAATAATTCATTTTCAAAAAAGTTTTTAGACCAATTAAGTGAAATTGGATAATTTCCCACGGTACACCTTACAATCTCTAGTGTGCCGCGGCACAGTGGTTGAAACTTACTGACATAGAACATACCTGGACACGCTTCTGCCAGAAAAGAATCTAAGTATCTTAATGTTCTGTTTTATGTATACAACTACCCACATAGTTTCATAGTTTCTCTATACGTTTTTGTAACGATAGAAGGTTTTCTCACACAGTTTTTTCATACCATTAATGGGAGCATCAGGTACAACAGGGTTCGTTAATCTGTCCGTACACGGAAAGACATGCCAGTGGGAAAAAAATGCTTTTTTTTTTTTTCTTCTTCTTCTTTTTTTTTTTTTTTTAAAAAAAAGAAAAAAAATGGCATCCCCACCCCTACGGGTCCAGAGTCCAGAGTCTCGGGAAGGTATTTATAGAAGTGGGATGGGCAGCAGCCTCTCCGATGCTGTGCAGATTACAAAGTAAAAAGTCATAACTTTATAGATATGCAAGCAAAGGGCACAGTGACTTACTGCTCAAGATCAATTCCAGGCAGGTAAAACTGCTTCTAATTAAGTCATGTGCGCTGGCTTCGAACCCGTTTTTCTCACGCAGTCGGCCCAATTATTTGAAAATTATCTGTGCACTTTACCATATAGATACTCATACTACTACAATGCAGATATCTAAAATTACTATCCTGCCTACTTACTTAATGTTAAAACGGCCGCTTATTTTTTTAAAGCTTTGAAGAAATATAAAAGTAAAATATAAATTTTACTAGGAGAGTAAATTCAATGTGTCGTTAGGAAGTTGTAGATACCTTCAAATACAGCTTTTACTAGTAAGAATATAGTCTTGGATCTCTCTGATGACTAGCAAAAATATTATTCTTACTAGGAGAAACGGAATTCTGGAAATCTAAAATACAGTTACACATAGGAAAGGCGTGTGTTTAAATGTTAAGACGGCTTGCCATAATCGCCCATACCTAGTTTAAATATGTGAGTGTGCCCTGCATGAGTTGGCACCCCATCCTGGCTTACTCCTTGCCTTGCGCCCGTACCTTCCGTTATAATCTCCGGACCCCATCAATCCTGCATAGGACAAACGGGTGTAGTTAATGGATGGGTGGCTGTATTATCAAAGCGACGTTTTCTTGCGTGAATAGCCACGTGCGCGCCAACGTTTAAAATTTGGGAACCCACGTTCTAAATGAGAGAGGCATGAGATATCTAAAAATTTGATTGGCAATTACAGTTCCGCTAAATTGTAGCTTATCCTGTCTATGTATAGACCCAGCTGTGAATGTTCGTTTTTTTCGTGCGGTCGTGTAATTATGTCTTTTGAGAAATATGAGGATTAGAGTTGCCACCCTTTCTGTATAATACAGGATCGTCCCGTAATAAACAAATAAAACGCAGTGTTCCCCTCCCCTTCCCAGGCAAAACAGTGCTGCATTCGATTGAAATCAGCAACCAATGGGAAAATGTTTAGGGCTACAGTGTACTGAATGTTTTAATATTTATATTTACTATAGTATTTATAATAATGTCTAATATATAAAAAGATGTTGTTTTGAAAGCAGTATACGTTGCTCCAAAATCTCTGTTTACTTTTCATTTCAGGATTTTATTATATGACAAGATCTGAAATTATACCGGGGCTGTCAATCTAGTGTTCGCTTCACTTTTGGTCAGCAGGCGAAAGTGATACATACATTCACGGGTATTCGCGTACACGGATAGATTACTGTATCGGCAGCCTGCATAATGCATTACACAGGCAATCCTCAGGTTAGGAATTTGAAAGTCGGAAAAATAATACGGTACATAATATAACGTAATAACAGAATTACATATTGTACTGTACCTCGAGCCGATGAACTGCAGAAGTTGGGCAATATTTAGACGGGCATCACAAAGTATTGCGTACCATTGTACAGTATTTGTCTCGATATTTGATAGCAGCCACCAAATCTTGTGACCCCAAAGCAACTAGGGAAAAATCAGGGACTCTGCAGTCAAAAACATAAATAGAAATTGTAATCCTATAAGATTTCATATCTTGGGTGTTCAGGTTCTCTCTGTCAAAAGGGTGACCCAAGTGTGGCTACTGAACAAGCAACAATGTACCATTCATCTTCAGGCAACAATGTACTAAGCGGGTCTTCAAAAATACATGTTCATCGTGTTTACACACATCAGACAGCTGTCGTCTTACTATAGCCAGCAGTCCTACATTTACTGACACTTGCAAATAGGGTTGCCACCCATTCCTTTTAATGTGGGATGGTCCAGTATAATACGGTAAAGAACATTTTATGTTCCAGTACGAGACGATCACGCGTTGTATGAGACGAGTGGCGACACTAATTTTAACTGTGACAGTAAATGCAGTTCACTATAATACAGTATATAATGAATCACAAAATTGGCTGCATCAGCCGATTTGCTAAGAGTTGTGTACCAGATTCATAGACAGCAGTTAAGTAGTCTAAAGATGATGAAACCGAGAAGCAAAACTATCGTGTCGTTTTTCCACAGTTATGTCTTTACAATGTCTGTAAGGGAAATTTCAAAGTGGAGATAACTTAAAATAAAAAGAAAAAATTAAAACAAATACTTTATTTTACTTTCCCCCGAACAAACGGGGAAAATAGACACACCACCGCCGACGTGTTTCGGAGCTCAGAAATACCCACTTTCGTAGCCTCCTATATACTGTGCAAGAACACGCAGTTAAATTGCATTCCGTAAAATGCGTAGAGTGCTCGTGCGCGTGAACGGGAACCTGGCGAACGTGTGCAGCAGCGCCTCTAGGGTCAAAGAATTTGGTTGGAGTCTTTAAGCATCATACACCCTCCTCTAGGTGACCTTACAGGGGCTGATCAGACCCCAGCACGTGTCCAAACAGCTAGCTACTCGGACTCCACGACTCTCTTCTCCTAAGCCCCAGCTGTCTTACGGCTCTTTGCCACTTCGATGGTACTGCGGATGGCTTTCCTCTTCCTCACTCCTGAAGGCTTATTTCTAAAGACTGAGGTAGACACCGGTTTCACCTTGACACTGATTTTTAAACTCTATTCCATTATTTTATATTGATGATTTTGTGTGTAGTCTATTCTGCTTATTGATAATAATTGATAATTCCAAAGGCAGATGTTTTATTTAGTGTACATGCAGTTTCACCCTTAATTGGAGTTCTGATCAATGACAAATACATCTAAATTTACAAAATAAGAAATTCACAGTACACTAAGGATAGTGAAGCTATATTATTTGGCCTGTCTTTCAGTATTCTGAAATGAAGTCCAAAGTACACCAAGTGTAAATAAATCAACAGAACTATAAAAGTACAGAAAGAATATTTTGATATAACATTACTACAAAATCTCTCTGGTTTTGTGGAGCAAATCCTGAAGTTATGCAGAGGAGCACCTCTGTTGACACAGAACACAGCTCTGTAACACAATACGGACATTTAAAATAAAGCGACGGTATTAAAAATAAAAGGTTAACGGCTTTAGTAGCCTAACAGACAACTCAGACACCAAAAATGCAAGTCATTTACCAACACAAATTGTAACTATGTATGAATGTCCGTGTGAAAGACTGGAGACCTGCAGTTTGACACACCTATCAATATAAAACATGAGCGCCTATTGTAATTTAATGATTAAACAGTCATACGCAGCAATGAACGGCTGAATTTGATGACTTCAACCAACACCTGATTTAACTTGCCACCCATTTGTTGCAACCTTGGCAGTGACTCACCCTGCCTGCTGTGGGTTATCTCCCCCCCCAGCCCCCCCACCATACTCCTTAATAGTGCAAAACAGTTCTACAAATGACACCAGCAGGGAGTAATTAAATTCATAATTATTATTCAGGATTTTGTTCACACAGACTCAATAAAATAGCTGTTTTTATGTATATATGATTCTTCTCAAAGTGCTTTGGAGGGAAAAAAAAATGTAAAATGAAAGACTTAGGATTTTTAGCTGAAAGGTCTTTGCGCATCTGAATGTCTTATACTGCTCAGTACAACATGCTTTCCAACCTTAGAAGGGGAAAAGCAAGCTAAGAATCTTCCGGAAGTACCAGCCGACGGCAGCTATTCGGCAGATGGCAGTTCAGTAAACTCTGGGGAGTTGGGGGGCATTTGATTGAACAGTTTCAGTTAGATGGAGCAGTATGAACGAGAAGCCCAGCCGTTACAGCTAGAGGGCGCAAAACCTCAGCGGAGAGATGGCAAAGCTAACAAGTGCCATTAACGAGTTCTGCTACCAAGCCCTGAGTCCTTGATTTCTGCAGCAAAAACTCTTTGCACAGTATTTCATTATTATTATTGCATTTATGCTTCACGACATAATCACACAAATAATCTCCCCCCTCTAGCACCCCATCGTTCCTCCCATACGTTACTCCTGTAATGAGCGAGTCATGCTTCGTCCGTATCCGTGTTCCGGACCTTTCCATTAGTCTTTGCTGTAGTGGAGGACGTAGTAGTCATGGACGTACATGAGGACGGCGACGGGCTGACCGATGATGAGCGAGATCCACACAGCTGCGTTGCCATAGTTACCTCTGAAAACGCAGCTCACGATCCAGGCCAGAGGAAGCTGGAAGGAGGGTCTAGTCAGTACTGGCTCCGAAGAAAACAAGAAAAGCGGAGTAGGGCTTGCCACTTATCCTGACCTGAGCCATCATGCCCATGAATGCCCACAATCTGAACATCTTCAGAGGAACACTAACCAGGTACTGAAAGAGAGCACACCCACAACACCAGAGGTCATCAAGCATTAAACATCAGTGCCTATTGTACCAAGGCATGATTAAACAGTCAGCAATTCGACGAGCGACGTCATCGAATGCCAATCACCACCTGGTGTTTCTCATTCTACAGACTAAGCAGTGACAAACTCTGAAAGGTTACACTCCGAGCAGTACTTAATAGGGTAAAACACTGATACAAATGCATAATTAAATATATTAAATTCACCTGGCGTCATGGATCAAATTAAACTCAGAACAAATACCATATTTTTAAGCAGATCATATTGCAGCATTGAGAGAGAGAGAGAGAGAGAGAGAGAGAGAGAGAGAGAGAAAAGAAAATAAGATCACCTCACCTCATGGAAGAAGGCTGATACCAAGAAGATGGCTGTCTGGGCCATCCACTTACTGACACCTTTCTTCAGCATGGGTTTGTAGAAGTGGCTTTTGGGGGGGAGGAACACACAGGCACATTTTACCAAAACATGTTCAAATAGGCCAATGATGCCACCTGCAGACAATAGGCACCGCAAGACCATTTTCCAGTGCGGGTCGTTTCCATGATCTGGTGCTCGTGGCTGAGACCCATACTGACGGCTCGCATTGGGAACGCTGCCACGATCCAGTGCTCGGACAGACCCTGCGGCTGAGACCCAGACTGATGGCACGCATCGGAAACACTCACTCACCGCAAGCACCACTTATGAACAGGGATGTTCCAGTTCTGCCAGAAATACGAGACCGTCTCCGAGTTCCTGCAAAGGAGAAGAAGCCGTCTGCTGGTGCTGCTCTTTATGGCCTTCAAAGACAAAGCCCTTCAGAATCTCAGTGCGCAGCACGGCACAGGTGTTTAGAAATTTCCTCCCAACATTAAGCAGTGAAATCAAGATTTCCAGAAAGGAGGCTGTATTCCCAGTTCATGATTCCCAACTGGAATTCTCACCACCAGTCCCTGTAGAATTCCCGGTCTCCGAACCGCATGAGCTCGGCAATGAAGTTCAGCGACGAGTGAAAGAACCAATAGAAGAAGACCAACCAGATGAAGTGATTGGGCACCTTTAAGGGACAAAGGTGAGAAACAAATTACTTATTGCAAAAATGATTCTTCACTGGCTCATTATTCAGGTTTTTTCCTTTTGGCAACTTACAGCGAGTTTGAGGAGGCGCTCAACCATTCTGGAGAAATCCATATTCTGTAGGATCAGGCAACATTAATCGATTCATAGACAAGGGGATGAGCGACGTGCTGCAGCCGAGGGGGGGGGTGTCCTACCTGGAAGGGCTTCATGGAGTTCTGGATGGACGGCACCATCCACTGGAAAAACAAAGGCAGTGAGTTAAGACTAAATTTTAGCTACTAGGAAAAAGCAAACCATACAGAACAAGAGTTCTCAATGTCTGGACCACGGACCAGATGAGAACCAAACCACAAGTTAATCCCAGCCAATAGTGCACCTTATGAATCAAAATGGTTAACATAAAAAGGATTAATGTGGTTTGAAGTAAAAAAAAAAATACAATGTAGAAGTACCAAGCTTCGCAACGCATACCTCATCATAATCTCCCCCTCCCCCCAATGACGGAGAGTTGAAACGATTGTTACATACTGATGTCTATATTGACAGTTATAGTTAATTCATTAAATTTCATGAAATGCGGTTTTGTCATTGAAAATTTCTCCCGACCTCTGACTTTGAACTAAAATCTGATGCAGACCTTCAATTAAAAACTTTGAGAATACAGATATAGAATATAGAATACAACATACCTGCTGTATTAATCCGACCAATAGTTGCATGAGGAACAGCTGAAATGAATGAGAGATTGAAAACGTCACATTTTCTTAGAAAAGGTCGACACATCCAAGGAGTGCATTGGACATGGCGACCGGCTGAGGGCACGTCACCGCAGCGACAGTGCGTGTGTTTATCCATGAGAATATCTCACCATCTCAAACAGCCGCCTGAGAAGGAAACGAATGCGTATCCGCGGCGACCGTGGGAAGTTCAGCTCGTAGCAGAGGGTTGGGGCGAAGATGAAGTAGTACATGTCTGGAAGGGAGGACAGTGTGGGGATGTGTATGCAGATCCGGTGGGGGGGGGGGGGGGGCGGTCCAGGGACCCGATGGTACTTCACTCACCTCTGTAAGTCAGGTTCCCGGGGTAGAACACCCGGGAATGTACCGCTGCTCCGTTTGACTTCTGAACCAACGGGCCTGCGGAAGGCAGGCCGATGTCAAGAGGGCAGGTCCTGCTTAAACCCTTACTCATCCACACTGATATTTCACTGATCCGATACCTGCCAGTAGATGGCGCTCCAGCAGAACTTTATCATTTAAGTCATAATATACAGTTTATGTACAATTATCGGGAAAATAAGTTTGAATATTTAGGAAGTGTTCGCCAAAATATTTCAGAGGTCAAAAGCGATCCATTCTTAAGTAGCTACTAGCAATAAACATATTAGCTATTAATTAAAGTCAGAAGGTCCTGGCACTGCACTGTGAACAGCTCAGGGCAACAGTGTTCAGTGACTGGCACTGCGCTGTGAACAGCTCAGGGCAACAGTGTTCAGTGAATGGCACTGCATTGTGAACAGCTCAGGGCAACAGTGTTCAGTGACAGGCACTGCGCTGTGAACAGCTCAGGGCAACAGTGTTCAGTGACTGGCACTGCATTGTGAACAGCTCAGGGCAACAGTGTTCAGTGACTGGCACTGCATTGTGAACAGCTCAGGGCAACAATGTTCAGTGACTGGCACTGCATTGTGAACAGCTCAGGGCAACGGTGTTAAGTGAGAATGAGAAATCGTGCATGTTGTGCTTTATTAGTTGCCAGTGCGGGCTGAGCGTCTCTGAGCGGGGAACGACAGACTGAACCAGCACGGAGACAGCCGAGCCTTCAGCCTCATGACCAAACACAGGAGACCCGCTGCAGGCACCTACAGGAAATGGACCTGGACAGTGAGCGTGCTTTGGCAGCCCTCGTCTCCCTGGACCACTTGTTCACGTCCTTGTAGGAGTAGAGCTTCAGGAAGAGGATGGAGTACACTGCCAGAGTGAAGACTCCACCAACTGGAGATGAGAAGACAGCGTTTCAGGAGTAAATGGGATGGCAAGGGAGCAGAGCAGACTGTGGTGGGGGGCTCATAATGAAATTATACAGGCTGAATGGGGGGGTCAGACCCCCCCACTGACTGCTACTACTTTGTCAATAGGGCCCATCTGGCACATGGGAACGAGCCTCAGACGAGTGGCGTCACTGTGGGGACACGTGAGCCGGCGCCACGCCCCTCCCTGACCTTGATGTATGAACAGCGGCCCCGCGTGGGGCGCGACTGACAGATGGTCCATCTTTGTCACTTCCTGTTGTGATGACATATGAGGCAAAAGCGCTACGAAGAAGGATAGAGGCTCAGCACCACCCGCCGCCCTCCCTCCACCCCCGGGGCCGAGCCGTCGAGAGCAGAGCGACCCACATGCTCATGCGGGCGTGCCAAGCGGCTCGGCACCCGGAACGCCCCCCCCCCGCAGCGGATCTGCGGCGGCACTGACCCCCTGCCCTCCCTTAAAGAGCGACCGACCACGTGAGATAAGGAGGGCGAGCAAAGCACGGGCCCCCTCCCTCACCTGGGGTTATGGAGCTCAGAATCAGCACTGTGACCATGGGAAAAAAGAGGACGGCGACCAGGTTGGCGGTGTGAACCAGCGTTCCGGCTTTCTCACTCAGCGTCCCCTGAAGAGACGAAACGGGCCGAGTGACATGGTGCAGCCACACGGGCAGGCAGCCCAAGCCAGAGGAGCGGCTGGCTAGTGCAGCAAGCAACGGCATTTCGCTTTAGCACAGGAAGGAAACCCGGCGGATTAAAACTCACCACTGCGAGCCGTCTCTCAGTGAAGAAAGCGACCATTATGGGCACATTCGAGACTGAAAAAGAAGAGATGTGCAAAAGGATGTGCGATAAAATCACATGCGCAATAAAATCACTTGCACATCTAATGTGTCACAATATCACAATAACACACTACTACATGCTGAACAGCAGGGCAGGCAATGAGTGTTCTGGCACCCTAGTCGACGTTCTGCTGTGTGCTCCCACCCCCCAGCAGAAAATAAATGATCAATTCTATTATATTACAAACATTTCAGCAGCACAGGGCTGCTACCTAGCTGGCTCACGTCTGCTTCACAAGTAAAGTAGTAAAATATATTTTCACTTGCTCTTTTGTGCCCCCTAATCAAATGGTGCCCTAGGCGATCACCTGTCGCCTATAGGGTGGACCGGCCCTGCTGTCCATTGATAAGCAGTGAAGCCTTAACTGTAAATACTTCATTGTACAGTTAAGCTGGTCATGCAGCATCATCATCCAGGCTTTATGGCTGAATGTAGAGTCGCCAGTTTGTTCCAACATTTTGCTTTATTACTACTGCAGTTAATAGGGTCGCTTAGCTATGGTGACCTCTAGGGTTTGTCTCTAAGGATTCCAGTCCTCACAAGGTTGCAAAATATCTCCAAGCGCCTTGACTTTTCGCATATTATGGTGGGGGATTTTTCCTTTTTTGGCTTCAGTAAGTGCAACGTCATTAAGAGGAGGACAGATGGGATGGATACACAAACAAGACGATTAGGGATGATCTGACGGTCAAGCAGAGGAAACAGGAATCAACAGGAAGCGGAAGAAAGAAGACTCAGCACTCCTGCAGCTAGAGACACTGCAGTCCCCAGGAATGTGAGCAGTGAGACCACAGCATTCTGGTAGCATCCACCCTCCCCCACCAATAGGGGGCGTGCATGCAAGCAGGGCATCTGCATTGCTCCTGGATTTAGGTCATGGGGCGTTTAAGTAATAAAATCCAATGAATAAAATAAATACAGCCAAGATTACAGCATGACTTGCTATATTATAGTGACATGGAAATGTCCACCAGCATGACGAATGAAGACGCACGTGTTAAGATAATAAGGAAAAATAAAGTAAGCAGAAAGGTGCGAGGGGGGTTTGAGGAACTGCATACACCAGCATTCCATGCTAATTATCAGCCATTACCTTGATGTCACCAACACTGGTCTGCACAAAGAAACAGCAAAACTCATGAGGAGATATTTAAGGGCGCACAAACTAGCTAAAGACGACAGCAAACGAAATGCAAGCGGAAAGGGACCCGGGGCAGATCTGCCCGGAAATGCTGAGGTCACGTTTACTGGCTGCTTATGGCTCCTTCACTCACAATTCAGACAGGCAGTTACGTGATAATTGGACAGTTATGTAATCTTGCAGGCCATGTCCTTCACGGTGTCAGGGAAAGCAACCTTTAAGTCAGGCCTCACCCACTAAGAAGCAGGTAATGTGGAATGCGGGTCTTAGCTCAGGTCTCTGCTCATCGTAGAGGGACCTGTCCTCTTACTGCTTTGCGTCGGCTCCTTCATACTGTCACTACTGCAAGCTCTCATGTTTTAGGGCCATTAGGTGAAATAAAAATCTGCAATGCGAATTCACACCTGACTCTGGCTCTATGCGTTCTGCTCGTTCCCATTGTAGTTTGAGACACCACCTCTCATTGTAAGTGAACCCACAATGAAGCTATTAAGGCCTGACGCTCATACCTATGACAAGGCAGGGGGCCGGCCAGCTATAGGGGTCCTTCAGGAACAGGGAGATCACCTGTATGGGGTCCACCAAGATGCCATACCTGATGGGAGAGGCCAATCAGAGACAGAGCTGAATGTTATATACATCTTATATACACCTAAAAAAAAGTTTTTAAGTCTTGATAAATGTTATCTTAACCAGGAATAATTTGTTGCCTCAGATATAATGGATGGAGAAACATTTAACATGCAATCTTGGCTACATGGTTATACATATTCATTTCTACATACTTATTAAAAAAAACAATAGTTTACGTAAATTTGATGTGACACGATGAGATGAGTTTATTTGTAGGAAATTATTTCTGCCGATTGATTTTATACGATGCGACACTTCAGGCAGAGGGTGTTCCTGTGTGGAGGAGGTCTGGGTCGGTGAAGTGGCAGAGCCCTAAAGTGAGGCCCGGAAATGCCCCCCCCCCCCCGGTGGTGGTGTGAAACACTTACTTGAGCACATTTTCCAGAAAAAGGCGAGCGTTGCTCAGGACCTGAAAGAGAGAAGCCCGAAGCGAACGTCAGGCGGCGGCGTTGGTGGAGAGCAGGCGTTCGTTTTTTATTCCGACCATCACGTTATCATTAAAGCACTAAAGCCAACCTCAGAAACACAAAGACCTCGGGGTGCTGGAGAGTCCCTGCCGCACTGCTGCAATGTAACCATCCCATTCTAGCCAGCGAATCAGAGCAGACGACCGGAATTACACCAGAGCGCAGCCTGACATTGTTTAATGGCAGCTCATAGCATCAGGCGGGACACTTTAGCTCTCATTAAAGTGGGCAGATTTCGGACAGGACCTCCAGGTGACCCTCTGCTGCATGGGACGTCAATCTTATTCACTGTGAGAGCTACTTCAGCAAATAATTTGGGGAGCTGTGTCTTTGATATAATACAAGATTATATCACCAGGGCGAGGGTAGGTTTGGCTGCATCACGACAGCCCATGAGATTAGCACCCCAATGTACTTGTGTATAGGCAAAATAATAATAATAATAAAAAAAACATTATTAATCTCTTTTCAAAAACGCGTTATGAGAGTCTGACTCCCTGTGAGCCTCTAGTAGCAGCAGGTAGCGACCACTGCTATACTGGATAATGGGATAGAGAAATAAATGTATTAGAGTTATTACAAAGGACCGTGTTTCATCAGCTGGGACAGTACAGGTTACACATCACTGCATACTACAAAGACAACACACTAAATATCTCCTATACATCCTCACTGGGTTATACCATTTTAATTTAACAAATGGCGTTTGCATCACCATTTTTGATTAAATGCGGCCTGTGAATTACACATATACGGTATCTTCCGGAGCGCAGAAATATTTTTTTCTTTTGACATATAGCACTTTCTCTCTACCTTGGGTAGCAAAAAAAAATTATAATTCAGAGTGCTTTCTTATGAACTGCAACATTTTTATTATTATAGTTATATGGCTCAGTGAAAAAACAAAAAAAAAAAAAATATACTGTCATGGTATGGTTAAATTTAACATAATTCTAGAAGGTACGTGTAATCGACATAGGAAATTTTATCAAATTATAGTGGAATGATGCCTCCACAAATGTAAGGAAACCCAAAGGGGCCAATATGTGGAACCCCCCCCAAAGGGGCCAATATGCGGAACCCCCTCCCCAAAAAAAGGGGCAAATATGAGGGGAAAAAAACCCAAAAGGGGCCAATGAGAGATACTTTCAGTTTGTGTGACAAAGTAGAAGCAGAGTGTCATACAGATATGATGCAGCTTATAATGCAGACACTGGAAAGCACTGGAAAGAGCACTGTCACTGTTAATCTATTAGTGCTCAGGAGGCCTTAAGCATAAGCCTAACCCTAACCCACCCTAACCATAAGCCTAACACTGACTCACCCTAACCATAAGCCTAACACTGACGTACCCTAACCCCAACCCCACGCCTAACCCTGACCCCACCACTGCATTACACTGGAGTGCAGCAAAATGAGTCCCATTCTGCCTACCCTGCTGGCTTGCAAATATTTTCTTTTATTTAGTGTCCATTTTCATTTCAGTGTTAGTTTACGATAACAACACTGGTCCCAACTCCCAACAAGCCCAATGCACACGAACACACACTGGCACTGTCAATCCACGTAGAATAAGCCCAGATTTTAGCCTAAACATTTTCTCAAACAATTATTCAATGGAGATTCTGAAGTAGCAGGCAGACAACTTTATGGCTTCAATAATGAGTGTATTTGGCAGCTACAAGGACAAAAGATATTAAAAAGCTCTCCGTACTAGTGGTGACTTAATTAACATGAACAGACAACACTTACGGTGGGATTTTGTCTACTCTGGGGGTCCGTCATCCAGAATAGCGCCTGTGTGTTTTCGCTTCAGGCGGTCAAGCAAAGCGTTAGTGCCGTGTGGTATTTCCATGGAACTTTTCACAGTGAAAAACCACCTTATTGTTTTATGATATTTTGAACTACTCTAATTACATAGTGATATTAAAGGAACACATTTGTTTTAATGAACTGAGGCGTTTTAGAAATGCCCTTTTCCTTCTATGTGCCCTTCTGCCATTTTCTACATTTTTCGATGTGCAAAAGGTTGCAGCATAAGAATGTGGTGAACCACATTCATCCAGCCTCTCAGTGCTTGCCTTAGCCAGGGTTGTGAGGCTCTGGGAGCACGCATACATGGCCATTTACTCATTATTAACGAGCAGTGCAATTACTGTGTTCTACAGTTACTGTTGGTACACTTCAATTGCACTGTTCACTGCGGTTGCTGTGAAACTTGCACACAATGTTTCACTCACCTGCACTATTCCAAATGTCGAGTGATGTGACAAACAGTGGCTGGATTTGATTAACTGCTTATAGTTACTTACCAGCTCGACATTTTCTAAAAAAATCAAACTACTATGTAACAATCACAATATTTATCCAAAAGCACATTCCTGCAGCTGGATACTCCTTCTCAGAAACAAGTGAGGCTGTGTTTCTATTTTTGTGGTTAATTTCTTATTAATGGAACAACAGTATTACTCAAGAAGGAAAGAATGATTAGACAACTGCTTTCTGAAAGAGGGACAGAGCCCTGTGTATCTGTGCTCTGCCGTGACACAGAGAATGCAACAAAGACTGATCATCCATGAACCAGAGCTTACTGTCCCACCTACCTAGAAAGATTAGTACCTTAAGCAAAAGTATAATTCAATGTATTATGCATCCAGGATAACAGATGTACTATATATGAATTCTCTGCATAAGGACCCGTGTCCCAGATTCAAAGCCTTCAGCCTATTAAAATGATAGATAAAATATATTCTGGGTCCTAACAAAGCAGAGACTTTGTGTGCAGAATATGAGGGAATTGCATAAACCATCTACATCTTTACAGCGGCACAACCGTAATATCACAGGAAAAATGTATACATCATTGCCGATACCAACTTTTAAGATATGATTTTTATTTTTAATTATTCATTTGTATTCAGCTGATCACTAACACTTCAGCTGTTAACTGAAGAGAACAGAGCAAAGGGATAATCTTACAAACGCTATTTGCTGACTGCAATAATTATTATCCCATAACTTTGCACAGTAAGATGCTGCACACTGACCGAGTTTCCCTACCAAGGAGTCCACAGTGAAGGGAGATCTCTGAGGCCCAGGCCCAGGGGACACACTGCTACCCAAAGCCTCCGTAAAGCCCACGCTGGTCAAACCACTGTCAGAACCCAATGATGGGCTCAGAAAAGGCGGCCGGACTCCACTGGGAGCCTGGCCCACAGCCAAATCTGCACACGCAGGGAACCCTCGAGCCGAGGTCCGTGAACAAGGCCGCCCACACCGTGCTCACCACGAGAAGATGCTGTAATTATCACCTGACTGACACCTCACAGCTCCCTGGAGGCGTTGCGGGCCCATCCTGGCCTGGTGTTCACACCAGCGTGGCGCTTAACGAGCGGCGCTTAATTTAGCGCTTAGGTGGCCGGGGCGACATGCAGCTACATGCAGAATATGTGGTTTTAAAGAAGCTACTGAGCACCCCCCTCCCCCCAAAGCCACTCTCACCAGCATGACGACACACCAGTTGAGGATGCCTCTGTAGTTGCTGTAGCCGCTGGCTGAGCTGAGCAGCGACTCCTGAAGTCTGTGGCAGCTGGAGAAGAAACGGGGGAAGCAATAAATTAAAATGAGGGCCGCCAGAAGCATCCTGCTTGCGATGTTCCTAGACGTCTTTGGTGGAATTCCAGAATCTCTCTCATATCCTCTCTGCTTACAGTTCCAGTGCCTGAAAAGTCAGGCCATCGTTTCATCTGTCATCAGCTGTGGTTGTGTCCCCTGCTCAACATCAGGGCTGGCTGTCCTCACACCAAAGTCTCTGCACCTAAACCGCACACTTTTGAGCGCAACTCCTGGTCCCGGTGTTCATGCATCATCAGCAGCAGCTACAACTCTTCTTATTTATAGACCCGTTTCAGGCGGGAGCAGAACCACACAGGGAATAAGGATGAAAAGCCTGAGTGTGAGAGAGGAACGGGATCACGGACGTGTTTCCACATCTCCTACTCTATGCCACAAATCAGCAGACATTTACAATTATATATCACTGCGGCCTAGAGCTGACTGTCGAATGGGAGGGGCAATGTTGAGTAGGAGGGGTTTATAACGAGGGTTAGGGTGCCAGATAACAGGCCCCTCGTTATAAACCCCTCCCACATTGCCCCTCCCACTCAACATTCAGCTCCTGACTGCAGCGATATACCTCTTCCCATTTAAGTTACCATCAAGGTTATCCTGTGGCATTTTCCTCATCATCTGGTGCACGACATTGAAATGCCTTCCCAGGAACCCTGTTCTATGCCCCGTCGCAGCTAAAAGGACCAGCTTAACCGCACAGAGTGTTTAAGGACACAGAGTCATAACCCAAAGGTTTGGGAGGGGCTCTGCCGAAGATCGATACACCAGAGACCAGAGAGACCCAGAACAGGGAGGACAGGCCGCCCTGAGCGTGTCTCTCCATCTGCTTTCGTGATGCGTCCTCAGATTTTTATTCTGGCTGCGTCCTTCCGCTGCAGACAAGCCCTGCCTCACCCACATGGCCCTGGTTCCCTTCAGCCTTTCAGAGCATCGTCGGCAGGGGCCACTGGCCAGGGTGCCCTGGTTATTCTCCCCCTGGCCGCCCATTACAGTCCCCAGGAAGCCTCCGGAGGAGGACAGCAAGAGGAGAGGAGGACGGCATGGTAGAGGAGCACTACGTGCTGCCTCTAACCCAGGAGCTGGAGGTTGGAGGACTGCATCAGGAACTGGAAGAGCGCAGCCCAGCGGTCAGGCACCATGACAGGCTACAGTCATAACTTAAAGAAAAGGTTTACATGCAAGTTTTTTTGGTTAATTTCCATATGACCCTGACCAGGATTTACTTGTGCCCATTAGGTAAAGAATCATAGCATGATGGCGGCTAGTTAAAAATCTGCTCTAATATCTCTGTAAAGAACTAAAACTAACCAAACATCCAGCTGTATGAATGAGCGGGTTCAAACAACAGCACTAGCAGGGCAACTAACTACTAGTGGGAGCTACTTAACTGGAACCTCTATGTATACAACTAACAACAGAGATGTGAAAATAAGTCAACCATCAGTGTGCATGCAGAGTCTTGACCATTTTCCTCTGCGTTTGTATGCGTTTCTACCAGATAACTCTGGGTTCCATTCAAAGACATGAGGTTTGGGTGAATTGCTCTTTCCAAAGGACCCTAGTTGCTTGATTGTGGGCACTTGTGTTATAATGGACTGGCGTCCTGTCCAAGATGCACCGATTGCTTCCTGGGATGAGTGCTGGACTCACCCAAACTGGGGAATGAGTAACCAATGGGATGAATGGATCTGGTAGATTCTCATGGAAATCCAGCCAGTAACAAAAACTGTACACACTGGAAAGTAACCAACAGCACAGAGATAAAAGGAATCTGCTGACATGGAGTACAGTTATTTATGACTTGTGCTTAGTTTGCTGTGTTACTTTAAGCCAAGAGGAGTACACACCCCCATCAAGGAACCGGTTCCACATGTAAGGCTAACGATTCAGAATCTGATACCAGACCTTGACAGAACACACCTCTGCAGAGTAAACAGCACATGCAAAACCAGAGGCAGGGTAAAGACTGTTTAGAACAGTGTAAATCACTCAATATACTCATACTCAACATATAGTATTCTGTTTGCATTCCTCTTAGGAGTTCTGATCAAAAAAATACCAAGAGTCATAAAAAACACGCATTGATCATAAAACACTAAGAATATGTGGATAGTCAACGGTCAAACTTTGCATCAACTGGTTAAGGATATTGAGGATAGTAGTTATACAGGCTGCACTTAAGATACCCTGTTACTGTCTCACATCCTCTACTGGTTGAATGTCGAGGCATTTGTAGGGTAGTACTGACTCATTCAGTAAGGGCCATGAGAGGATGAACAGAGTGGGACACCCTTACTGCACACTCCAGGGCCAGCTTATAAGTTTGTCACTTCCCAGCTCTCGAGGGATTTTTAAATTGCCATCCTCTGACTCAAGATCTCCAGCTGGTTACAGGCAACAAGCAATGCCCATGTTTAAAAAGCAAGGATCACACATGGAGAGTCACTTTGGCTCATTTTCCGTAATTTCAAGCCAAATCTACGCATGGTGCCATGTTGCCATTGCAGTCTAATTAAAGTTAAGTGCTTTTTTCATAATCAAAATGGACAGCATAAACACACAGCGATTAATTTTATTTTATATCCCCATTGATAGCCTATGATTTCTGTTTCCTACACCATTGTGCAAATTAGTTGAAACAAGTTGTTGCATCTATATGCAGACATACTGACCACAGTTAAGATGGACGTCACTGGCACATTAATTCATACTTATCGCCTTGGGTCCGGATTTAGGACCTGGTGGATTGATAAAAATTGTTTGGGAATAACCCAGGATGGGGTGCCAACTAGAGCCCGACCGATTTATCGGCAGGCCGATATTATCGGCCGATATTAAGTATTTTCCAGACTATCGGTATCGGTATTTATATGCCGATAAATGAATATTTCAAAAATAAAATAAAAACGGACGAAACACCCTTCAACCATGTCATGTTGATGTTCCTCTGT
>JAODJU010000138.1:5487788-5499634 GCA_026776725.1 Gnathonemus echidnorhynchus | reverse complement strand
CCCCCCCCTCCCCTTCCCCCCCCCCCCCCCCCACAGAGACATTTACATAATCGGTCTTGACGAGCACCTGTTTGGTGACTTTCACAGTCTCCCCGTCGCTATCTCCCGGATTCCTCACTGCATCCGCCACTTCCGTGAGGCTGCGGGGGGAGAGGCAGCCCTCTGACACACAGGCCACAAGAGACGGCGTGAGAGTCCCCCTAGGGACAGGGACTGAGGACATTTACACGTGCGGCAAACCTGAATGACAGCACAGAAGCGTCCAGAATGTTCTGGAGATGCTGCATGTGGTGGGTGAGGCTTCCTGGCAGATGCCACAGCCCAGCCTCACGGCAGTGACATGCAGATGGCCTGACGCTCACTGACATCACTGACAATGTCACCAGCATCACTCCAGCTGTGTCACCGGGGGGGGGGGTGGGGGAGGATGAAGGAACAGGAAATTGAGAAAAAATATATAATGGCTGATCCTCACTAGCCTGATTCTCACATTTCCTTTCATCTAGATTTTGGACGCCTGTATCTTCAAGCTGAAATTAAGAAGTTTTATCAGTCAGAATGTTGCATGTGAACTTTTCACCCCGTAAAACATCACTCGAAAGTGTGGACGACAGTGAAACCCGACACAGACACCAAGCTCGCTAACAGAGCACACTCTGCACCAGCAGAGAGATCTGTAACGTTGATGTTACACAGGCATTATACTCGCGCCAGCATTATAAATACACACCCCTCTCCTGCGAGAGATGAACGCATCACATACAGCTGTGTGTAGCACTGGGACAAGGACGCATGCTGGTGACCTGAAGTACCAGCAGATGGCCTTGTGGTGGCGTCCTTGAGCAACCTGCAGCTCTCTGGTGAAAGATGCAAATGTGCGAACAGGTGATTCAGAAAACATTAGCTAAGTCACAAAATCACGAGCTGAGACAGGCTGTCAGCTAGTTACAAGTACATTTGAAGATCTGTGAAGCTCCTTTGTAACTGATTACAAGGAAATATTAAATGCATCTGTAAGACCATATATGGGAGACATAATTATAGACAAACATCCTGGTTTGTATACTGCTGCAGTAAAATAATTGAACATGACAAATACACTGTAACTGAGAGCATTTTTACAAAGGAATGAAAATCATCAGCTTTTATTGCCTCATGACAAAGGCTACAGAGTATCTAATTCAGATGTTGGATGTAAAATCCACTAAATGGATTTAGCATTTTAAATGTTTTAATGTAACTTTTTTTCTTTGTAAGAATTAATTGCTCAGTAGTTGGATTAAAAAATGATCATGTACACTATGATGATGATGATGTACACGCTGTCAAACAACACAAAAGGCAGATTAATTTTATAATACATGGCTTTATAAAACTATTTGCATTAATGAGGCATCAAAATATAAACCTCCCATGAAGTTTACATCGTGCGAAAAAAATTTATCCAGGAGTCAAACATTAAATAGTTCCGACAAACAGCTCCAGTTAAAAACCCCAGTCATATAAGCAGTGTTGAATTAATATGAATTCAGTAAAAGCAAATGTAAATAACCCACTATCCCCATCAGTGTGATGCTCAGTGTGGCTGTGTAAAGAAGAACAGCTTTCTAAGCCCGGCAGAGCTGTGCAGGCAGGGGTCTCTGTAAGATGATGCAGGAAAACGTGTTGACAAAAAAATAGGGAGAGAATGAAAAGAAAAACCGCATCATCACATCCTCTGTGTCAGAGTGTTCTTCTAATGTTATTCACTCCATCGTCTGAAGGCTTTGTAATCTGGCAGTAAAATTGTATCGATCGCCATCTGATTAATTGCCCCATTGATTTGTATGCAGTCTGAGCAATGTCTTGATCTACGTCAGTGACTCCAACTTAATAAGGCCCGTAATTAGTCATCAGCACCACGAGCCAACAGGGAAGTCACCTTAGCGCTGGCTCAAGTAGCTGGCTTTGTCCCGCCTGGTCCTGTTTGTTCCTGCTTGGTCCTGTTTGATCCTGTTCGGTCCTGTCTAGTCCTGCTTGGTCCTGTTTGATCCTGTTTGGTCCTGTCTAGTCCTGCTTGGTCCTGTTTGATCCTGTTTGGTCCTGTCTAGTCCTGCTTGGTCCCACCTGGTCCTCTTTGGTCCTGTCTGGTTCTACCTGCTCATGCTTCGTCTTGCCTAGTCCTGCTTGATGTTGCCTGGTTGGTCAAATTTGGTCCTGCCAGGTCTCATCTGGTACCGCTCAGTTCCCGTTGGTCCCGTTTTGTCCAGCCTCGTCCTGTTTGGTCTTGCCTTTGTCTCTGTCTGAGACCAGAATCAGTTGCAATTTTTAATAGGTGCCCATTCTAATTTTTCCTGTCCCATCAGTATATTGGCCTGGGAGTGCCCTGCCTCACGGTCCCCCCCCACCCCCACCAGGATGACAAGCTCTTCTTCCAGCATCCTTGAACAACACTGTCCCCGAGATTCACTGCAGCCAGCTAACTTTGGTGGTGCTTAATGCCCCAGTAGCAGAAGCAGCTCTAACCATGACCCGCCCCGGTAGGGGTAGATGACATGTGTAAACATAAATATGAAAATAAAGACTTGCCCTAAGGACTTACCTCTTTAATCAAGCCAAGACTGTTGCATGCTGGTTGCTTACAATATTCGGTAATGCTTTACATTAACTGCACTTAAATAATGCATTCATAATGCATCCGTAGAACATTCAGTGCAGCTTCATAATGCATTCATAGAGTGTAAGTATACCTTAATATCCTAACATACGTTAACAGCTTTAATATGCATTAATAACAAACATTGCAATATTATATGATTATAATATTTGTTATCATATGATGTTTGTTATTTTGTGAATGCATTATGAAGGTGCAGTTAATGTAAAGCGTTACCCAATATTTATATACGCTGCATATTTTATAGCTTGCATGAACTGAGTAAATCAGGTGATTCTTTATACATCTGCATCTAATGAGTTTGTAACCATTTCCCAAAGTTATGCTCATTTCTACTGGAGAAAAGGAACTTACGGAATTATTTACAGACTAGTTTTTAAAGACAATACTTTTTTCCCTCTGAAATATCTCTCCCGAAACTGAACTGATGTCCTTAACGCCTTCCTCGAGTGTGTTATTAGCTATGAGAGCACGGAGAGCGTTATCCCGAGATAATGCTTGACGCAGGGACCTTCCGGAAGGCGGCGGTGCCGCGTCCCTGCCGTATCTCTGCTGGCCAGCGTGCTCCGCTGAACGGCGAGCAGCGTGCTGCCGTAATCTCCCCTGACAGCTGCATTAATTCGCCGTGGACGCACTGGAGGAAGAGCATCTGCCGGAGCCTGCGGCCGTTCGCAGCACAATGCCGGCGAGGACAGAGGCAGCACCGGTGCCATGCGGGGGGGGGCAAGGCTAGGTCCCCCCCCACCGCAGGCACGGAAATGCCAGCAGGCACCCAGCAAAGCCCCGGAATCAAAGTTTATAAAGTCCCCCCCCACCCGCCACACTAGGTAATAAGGTGGGAGAGAAAGCAAGGTATCCATATAGGAGTGGGGAATTCTGTTGAAATCCCATAGATCATGCATCTTCTGCAGTAGGTGGTGCCATAGGATCTGGGGCCTACGTCAGGAAGCACAGGGTACAAGCCAGTGTGTGGGATGCCATTTTGCATTAAAACTGTCACATAAATTTAAAGTCAAATTTATAGCAGCCAAATAGTGGCTATTTAGCACCTGTTTATTGGCAATTTAGCTTCTGTGAATAATGAAATCAGCATTTTCCAGCACATGGCAGGTCAATCCATTACCTGGCAGCTTTTCCCATCGTGTAGACATCATTCACCCTGTCCCACTCACTGCAAGGGTTCATGGGAAGCTGAGGAAAAGGTACGGAGGCCATCAGTCACGACGGAGGCGTAAGAGCATCATCTTTAAGACATGTGACATATCTATGGGCAGCTGACCGTGACCCGCAGGCCTCACAAACATCTCTGCAGTCTTTTACCCCAACCTGAAGCACAGCCTGACCTGCTGACCTGTGAGGGCTACATTTTTCAGAAGAACAGGTCCATCTAAATAGTACGACTCACTACACTGACAGAGAGTTAGAAGAGAACATGGAGAAATGGCTTTCAGCCATAATACTTACCACAGCTGGCACCAACTCCCAGAAGAGCTGAAATCCAGCCTGACACAGACACATGATGTAGATTCAAAACATTTTATTCATCCATGCTTTTGATTAATTCAAGTACAGAATTTGTACTTTTTTACTATATTTTTCACCATGTTTAATTATCTGTTATTGTGGTTATTTTTAATTATATTTAGTAACTTCCATCCATCCATCCATCCATCCATTTTCTCATCTAGGTCCTAGTCATGGGAGCAGCAGTCTAAGCAGGGCCCCCAGCCACCTCCTCCAGCTCCTCCAGGAGATTATCAAGACATTTCTAGACTAGTCAAGAGATATTATCTCTCCAGTGTGTCTTGGGTCTGCCCCGGGCCTCCTCCTAGTTGGCCATGCCCAAATCATCCCTGCAGGGAGGCATCCTAGATAGATGCCCAAACCACTTCAACTGGCTCCTGTGAATGTGGCGGAGCAGTGGTTCTACTTTGAGCCCCTCCCGAAAGTCCGAGCTCCTCAACTTATCTCTAAGACTGAGCCCAGACACTCTGTGGAACAAGCTCATTCCTGCCACTTATATCAACAATCTCATTCTTTCGGTCACTACCTAAAGCTTGTGACCATAGGTGCGGGTAAGATCGTAGATCGACTGGTAAATTGAAAGCTTTGCATTCTGGATCAGCTCTCTCTTCACTATGACAGACCGAGACAATGCCCGCATAACTGCTGATACTGCACCGGTCATACTCATACTCCTGAAACACCACCCCACAGAACCCCCTCAGGGACACGGTCATATGCTTTTTCCAAATTCACAAAACACATGTAGACTGGGTGGGCAAACTCCCATGAACCCTCCAGTATTCCTGTGAGAGTGAAGAGATGGCCTAGTGTTCCATCACCGGGACAGAATTAACATTGGTCCTCCTGGATCTGAGGTTCAACTGACATACAGAGCCTCCTCTCCAGTACCCTGGCATTGACCTTCCCATGAAGGCTGAGGAGTGTCATCCCCCTGAAGCTGGAACACATCCTCTGGTTCCCTTTCTTAAAGATTGGGACCAGCACCCCAGTCTGCCAATCCAAAGGCCCCGACGTCCATGCATTGCTGAAGAGGAGTGTCAGCCAAGACAACTCAACAACACCCAGAGCCTTCAGAAACTCGCTCCTTGAGTCTTGCCACTAAAGAGTTTCTTAACTACCTCAATGACGAGTGAGTCCACCTTGGAGGCCCCCAACTCTACTTCCACCAAGGAAGGTGTGTGAGTGGAATTTAGGAGATCCTCAAATTATTCCTTCTGCCACCCAGCTAAATCCCCAGTTGAGGTCAACAGCACTTCATCCCTGCTGTAAACAGCATGGGTAAAGCCCGGCTTCCCCCTCCTGAGTCACCTGATGGTTTGCCAGAATCTCGTCAATGACCGAAAATCATTTTCCATGGCCTCACCCAACTCCTCCCACACCCAAGTTCTTCGGCAACTGCCAAAGCTGCATTTCAATTTCATTTCTGGAGTCCCATAAGCTAACCAAGCTCGGAAGGCCTTCTTCTCCAGCTTGACAGCTCCCTTTACTACTGTTGTCTACCACTGGGACTTTGGGGTTACCGCCACAACGAGCACCGACAGCCTTACGGCCACAGCTCTGCACAGCTGCCTCGACAATGGAGCCATGAAACACGGCCCGTTTGGGTTCAATGTCTCCCAAATCCCTCAGAAAGAGAAGTTCTGCCAGAGGTGCAAGTTGAACATCTCCCAGAGGCCCCTGCCAGATGCTCCCAGCACACCCTCACTCTAAGTTTGGATCTACCTGGTCTGTCTGGCATTCTCCCCCACCATCTGATCCAACTCACCACCAGATGGTGATCAGTTGACAGCTAAGCTCCTTTCTTAATTTGAGTGTCCAAGACATATGGTCACAGATCTGATGATATGACTACAGAATCGATTAACGATCTATGGCCTAGAGTGTTCTGGAGCCAAGTGCTCTTATGTACACCCTTGGTTGAGCATGGTGTTTGTTATGGCTAGCAGAGCAGTCCAATAACAGATCACCGCTTGGGTTTAAACTGGGCAGGCCATTCCTCCCAACTGTACCCTTCCAGGTTTCACTGTCATTACCAATGTGAGCTTTAATGTCCTCCAGTAGAACAATGGAGTGCCCAGTGGGGACACCTTCCAGCACCCCACTCAAGGTCTCCAAGAAGGCCGGATATGCTTAATGTTTGGTGCGAAGGAACAGACGACAGGCAGAACCCATCCCTCATCTTTAGTTTGAGGGCAATGACCCTCTTGTTTACTGGCGTGACCTGGGGAGTTATGAGTAGACTCACACCTCTCACCCTGGTCAACTGCAGAGTGGAACAGAGTCCAGCCCCTCTTCAATAATTTGATAGCAGAACTGAAAGTCGGTCCACCAGGAGCCCTGCATTTGCATTTGACTGCCACCCGATCCACAATGCACTGGACCCATGTGCCCCCCTATAGGTGATGGGCCCACATGAGACCAGACCCATGTTACACTTTGGGTATCTCCTGCCGGGCCCTAAGGTAGAGACCCTGCCACCAGGCGCTCGGTACACTCCCACCCCAGGCCTCAATCCTGGCCAGGCCCTGCCTCCCCAATCTGGGTGAGGTGACATGGGCCTTAAACGTTTTCCACCATGGGGGTTTCTGAATTGCACTCCTTCTGGCCGCTCACCTAAGACTAATTTGCCTGGGGAGACCCTACCAAGGGGGACTTGCTTCCAACAACAGAGCTCCTACGATCACAGAGGCGCATCCTCACCTCCACCACGATAAGGTAGCCATTCGTTGAGGGGATTTAAAAACTTGGCTGTAAATACATTCTTTTTTTTCTCCGTAAAGCACCTTGAATTGCCTCTGTGCTAGTGATGCACAACATAAACGTAACATTGTTTTTGGGATTTGCTTTTAACACTAAAACTTGCCTTATTTGTATTTAGCTCTCTAATATACGGAGACCCAGCTTTACATACCGATGCACATCAACATGGATTAAGGGATTGGAATTACAGCTTATTACCGCTGTAAATTATTTGGCTTTAAGAACATTACCAAGTTCTGACAGCCTTGGCCAAGAGTATTAAGCACCTCCAGATTTCCCATTTGGCAGGTAATGAATTACTAATGGCATTTAATTTGATTTTAGCTAATTAGAAAAATTGAGGTTCCTAATGTATTTGGCAGAGATTATCTCAAAGAATATATCAAACAGACCATCCCCTAAACTAACATCAGTGTTTAATTAATTCACATTACTTACAGTTTTCACGCTGTACAGTGTATCAGCTAACTGGAAAGATTAGTGCAGGTTTTCTTGGATTTCAGGCTTGAGTGCAACATAAGGCTGTACAGTTTTTATATGATTTGCACGCAAAGCCATCCTAAATGTAATAGCCACATCGAGAGGACTCCAGCGTGTTTAAATGTGGCATGCAAGTACTGCTCTGTTTATTATCATAATATATTACGCATATAACAGAAACACATTTTACAGAGAATGGGTTTTCACTATATTGCACTTTTCAAAGTAAAGATGTGGCAATTAAGAGTGTTCTAGAAATATTGTCATTGTACACTTACACTGAGGGCAGATGGTGTTACTAATTAAAATTTAAAAGTTGCTGAGAGATATTACTAACTTTTATTTTCAGCCTGAAATTATCTTTTGAATTATCCATATACTGAAGAACATAAAATAGCATATATATGAGAAAAGACACATAATTGCTGCATATTGTACTGAGCAAGAGACTGAACTGTTAAGTCTTTTAAAACGTGATAATAGCTGTTTTGCAGCCACTTACCAGTGTTTCCTAGCATTCAGTTAAAGATCAATGAATTATGAAACAGTAACACACATCGTCAAACAAGCCATACAGGAAAACAGAGTTGTTTTAGATAATTATTATTTGAATGAATGAGCTCGCTGTGGAGGTATACAATAATATCCCCCCTGCCAGAGCAGAGTGACTCCATCCATAGTCCCAGATGTCTCTGCGTCACCCGAGTGAATCACAGCTTTATAACATCTGAATATAAAGATCGATGTGCCAACAAAGATAACTGCAGTGAGGTGATTTAGTTCCACAACTGACTAAATCTGATTTTTTAAAACCGCAAAGTAGCCTACAGCTATCAAGACGTGCATAACTTAACCCTCTCTGATTGGTTTACCTTCAAGACACTGCTTGAATTAGCACTTCCTGTAATATTTCACTTTTATTAACATAAAAACTCTTCTGAATCGAAACAATAAATATTAATATAAAATGTAAAACAATTTCCTAGTAAAGTAATGATGTAACACTCTCCCATAGCATGTCATAATATTACACTGGAAGATACACAAGTCTTCTTTCAACATAATCACTCATCTTCAAAAATAATTATTGCTGAGACAAAACAAATAATATTCACCTTTTATATTGTCACCATCCACCAACCTCTTACGTACCTTTCTGTTGAATTAACTGGCAATAAGACAGAAAGATAGGAAATTAGATCACCAGACATATCACTGTGGGTAATGTTCAGAGGTGTCTCATGTGATAATGCTTAGCTGATTAATAGGTTGCTTTATACATTCAAACAGCAGGTTATTTCAGATATTGCACCCAGCTACTTAAGGAACTAACGTGCTCTGGTACGACAGCGGCTAGCTCACCTAGCTAAGAAAGCAGCTATCGCATCCAGTTAGTACACTGCACACATGGTTAGTACAACAGCTAGCGCACCCAATTAGCACAATGGCTAGTGCACCCAGCTAGTACAGTAGCTAGAAAACTCAGCTAGTACAGTAGCCAGATCACCCAGCTAGCACAGCAGCTATCGCATCCAGTTAGTACAGCAGCTATCACATCCAGTTAGTACTGCAGCTATCGCACACATGGCATGTACAACAGCTAGCACGCCCAATTAGCACAATAGCTAATGCACCCAGCTAGTACAGTAGCTAGAAAACAGAGCTAGTACAGTAGCTAACCCCTCCTGTATTTGAACTTGCTTTAACCACCATTACATTTCATTTGGCTGTACGAAAGCAGATCTGCAAAGTGTGCCTCTCACACACGGACGTTGGGCTGCACGCCTGTCCGCTGAGGCGTGACCCCCTTCCACACCTCCTCTTCCCTCCGCTAAGCCCCTGGCGGAGCCGGTCCACCATTGGCTTAGCGGCGGCAGAACAGCATACGGGTAAGTGCTCCCTGAGGATCCGCGACCTGTCACCAAACATCTTCTGTTTGTTAACCACCCCGCCGCACTGGGCCGCCTCCAATACTCTGTCCCCTGCTTCGTTTTTTCCCCCTCACCTCTGACATCTTCAGCTGTCCCGGCCTGGGACCGGTGCCCTTCTTCTGTGAGTCTACCTCAGGCTCGCTGCCACAGAGGTGTAGCCCGCCAAGATTGGATGACATTCATGGATGACAAGAGATGAGCCGTACAATCACTCAGCAATTAATATTTAATGGAACACCATTTTAAGTAGAAGGCAATAAAAATTCGATGTGAAACAGCTACTGCAAAAGTATCCCTTTATTTAACCCATCCTGGAACAAGTAAGACATTCTTCAATTCAGTAATATTTGGCATAAAATTTTAGATACATTTTATTATAATATGCTTTTATTAACTAGTTGACATGAAAAACTAATGCTAATGCAGCGATACACTGATAATTATTTTCATAATAGCATTATAATATCAAATATTGTAATATAAAAAGTTCATAGAGCAGGGCTGCATATTTACAGGATTTTAACAGGCACCGTAGTGGTTACCTGTTGGGAAAACATGACTTTATATGCAACTAGGCCAAACGAATCAGTGTCACGCCTCCCAAAGACAAACGGCTTGACGTGGCTGTGTGCACAGCACGAGGACCCCTGTTGGCCTCCTGCGTCTGCCTGCTCACAAAGGCGGGCGCGAGCCGAACTTTTCAGAGCTGAAGCTAATTAAAGGACTTGTCTTTTCATCACAGAGAAAAGCAGCGGGAGCATTGGGGCGTGGGGGGGGGGGAGGGCAAACACTGAAGGAAACTACCCTGGACGGAGGTGGCTGCTTTGTGCTTCATCTGCGGCATACATAATTCCTCCCGGCGTGCCGACTTCTAGGACACTCTGGCAGCCGAGGGGAGTCAGCAGATGGATGCGGGCGCTGCCTCGGTGGCTGCCTGCCAGATCCCAAAGGTTTCGGCGCAAACTTGCCTTAAAGGCCCGACGTCTTCGCGATGTGCTTCCCTCACTGGTTCCTGGCTCAGTCACGCTCCGTTGCCGACACACGGCCTGCTATCCGAGTCACGTGGACGCCACGCAGGCGCCGCCGGACCATGGCTCAGGAACGTTTAAGATTCGTTTTACATACAAACAGCTGCCCTTGGCTAAGTCCTTACGGGAAGACTGGCAGCGCCAAGCCCCGCCCACCCCACCTTCCCTCCACGTCCGCAATATCAAACGCTACACCCGTGTCTTTGGCGGGAAGAAGATAACAGCTAAACTGTTTAAGCGCCGTTTGCGTACACGTGCATGTGTCAAAATGATGAACCTTAAGACACTTTGCAAATTACAAAATTGTAGTCTTACTTTTGTTAATATTTGCATTATTATTAATTCTTGCATTTACGTAAAGGACCTGTATAACGCGGACCTCTTGGTTTTTTGGTTGAACGCCACATTTTGAGCAGTGAAATGTCACGCTCTGCGGTTACGATTTTGTTTGTTCTCTCAGTCTGCTCATTTTCTCCCCCTGGCTCAGGATGGAGGCACTGGGGGGGGGAGCAAACTGGCCTGGACTCCCTCCCCTTCTCTCCGTTCCCCTGCCTTCCCAGAGGACTGCGGCCCCAGTGCAGTGCCATGGGGCGCCCTGGCAGCAGGCAGCAGGGCTCAGGGATGCCAAGCTGGCCCAGCCGACCGTCAGATGCGTCCCTGCTGGCTCGGCGTCAGTGCCACTCTGAGTCACCGGGCCACCGCCTGGCCTCCACGCCACCTCCCTCACGCCCAAACTCATTAACGCACCATTTTAATTGGGGTTCTTCTTCAGGATGCTTTAGACAAACTCGAAAACCATAGCTACTGTAGTACCTGGGTGAGGCAACTGCTGTACATAAGAAGGCAAACCATACTCTTTGCTTTAAGGTTTTTTTTCTCTGTTGTTTTTCTTTTAACATTTTCCTGCATGATGGTTCCTCGTTTGCCAAGTTTCAACCAGGTGCCAGAACATGCGCTCCGTCCCTCTCCACTGGCATCTCGACCGTCGTGGCTGGCATTTTTTCTGAGTGCCACTCGCTGAGCTACACGCCGATGCATGGAAATGAAGGCAGGGCGAGCGCATCCTGCTAATTATAACTGGGACGCAGACAGGAAGCAGCAGGGCACGTCTGTACGCCGCGACCGAGGGAGACGCACGTCAACAACAAACACGAGGATGCGACCGGCGTCAGAAAGCTCGCATGGCACTGGCGGGCCGCCGTAAACAAACAGGGCGCCGAATAATAATAATAGCGATAATATCCTGGTGTGAGGCTGAGAGCTGCAGGTGTTTAAAGGGCCCTTTGAAGTAAATAGGTTAGCGGGGGCTGTTTGCGCTGCCGCAGCGCATGCGCAGTGATGCAGCTGCCGATGACACTGCTGCTCATGCCGTGGTTCTTGTGGCAGGTCTCTGCTGACCTTGCTTGTCTTCTGATAAGGGTCGGAAAGTCTGTGTGTGTGTGTGGGGGGGGGGGGGGGGGGAAG
>JAODJU010000138.1:5449085-5472145 GCA_026776725.1 Gnathonemus echidnorhynchus | reverse complement strand
CCCTCTCCAAACCCTAACCGTCACCCATACACCCTCTCCAAACCCTAACCGTCACCCATACACCCTCTCCAAACCCTAACCGTCACCCATACACCCTCTCCAAACCCTAACCGTCACCCATACACCCTCTCCAAACCCTCACCATCACCCATACACCCTCTCCAAACCCTAACCCCCACCTATACACCCTCTCCTCGCCACGTGATCTCTGATTCCTCTTCACTCTGTGGGGCTCTGGTTACCTGACACTGGTCACCTGGTTCCAGTCACCTGACACTGGTCACCTGATTCCAGTCACCTAACACCCTTCCTACAGTATCCCTTAACTTTTTAACATGCGTTAAATTGTTGCTAAAATAGCTCTATGGATAACACTTTCAGTGGCAGCTTTTGTTCGCAATTATGAGCACAGAACCATCTCTGGAGCATAAATCATGTTGATGAAGGTCATAGGATTCATTTCTTGTGCCTTTACAAACTATTTTACCAAATAAACCTAAAACAACAGTGAGACACCCTTGGCACTGCAAATAAAAACGTCTTTATACAGCTGTCACTGAACATTTTAATGTTTTAAATTGACTTCCATAGATTGCTGTCAGCGAGGCAAATATGTCAGTGTCAACAAGATACAAACAAATCTCATTTTATATTAACAATTAACAATGTTAGCTATCTATTTAACTATCAATGTTGTTAAAACCAGTGATATAAAATAATCCATACAAATGACCATCATGAATACAAATGTTAATTTCTACATAAATTAGTACATAAATACTAGGTAAATAGATAACTACCTCGTACATAAAACATATTTTCACTGGGTAGTTAGATGTCAAACGCTATCAGCGGACACAGGAGAATGGGCACATTTCATCTATAATAAAGAGTCACGGTTCTTAAATTGTGGACATAAGCGGTTTTCATCGGACAGCAATAATATGTAAAAAATGTAAAATATATTTAACTATTTAGTTGAATTTAAGTGATGATTATTTATATGGAATATTTCTATTATTTCTATATCAAAGCATATGTGTCTGTGTATGTGTCTGTGTATATGTGTGTTGGGGCGGGGGGGGGGGTTCTGGTTCGGAGATGGCTGCCTTTATATGGAGTTTCCTGTCCCGGCATTAAACCCGTGGTCGACCCCCTACCCTTTCGGCGCACGAGGCCCCGCCAGGGGAAGCGGATGCTTCGCTGGACCACGTCGCCTGCTCCGGTGGCGAGAGAGAGGAGGGACCGGCCTCTGCACAGAGGGACACTGCGTTCACGTTCGACACCCTGCTGAAGCCCGGCTCCCGGGGGCCTAAGCTCAGAGGCGACGGAAAAAATGATGCGGGCGAGGGAGGGGACATCCAAGGATCGTCACGCATCGTCACCCGTAAGATGAGGGTCGCAGAACAAGGGACATGGCAGAAGGAACTGACCACAGCTGGAGCTGCTGTGGGACAGGTGCCATTATTCGTGACACAGACCCAGTGAAACAACTCCTCAAGCGTGACACTGTAGAGCGTTACTGAGCCAAAGCTGACACGGCAGATATGGTGACACTGGGAGTGACACGGAGAGTGAGACTGAGGATGCACACCCGGCTCCAGTGTCACCCCCCCCAGTTGTGCTTGGAGATTCACATTGGCGAATCATCCCTGCCTGTTCTGGATGCAGATCAATGTAGAAATATGAGTCTCTCCCAAAACTACAACGGTGAAACGTTCTCCCACACAGTGAATTCCCGGCATTCCGATATTAAGGAACGATCAGCTCGTGGCAGCATTTCCTCAGCCTTGAGGGACACGACGTCACGTCACGCGCCACATAAATTGCTTTGTGACACCCCCCCACCCCCCGCAGAATGACAGCGTGGATGATGCCTGTACACAGATGTGACTTTGACTGTGTGAAGGAGCTGAGCTCACTTCATATCTCAAAGACGCTTTTTGCAATATGTGTTTATCTTTGTATCTGAAAGCGTCACTCTGACGCGCAGACTCATGCGAGATGCAATGCTTTCTACATTTTGCCCTGGGTGCTCAGGCTGCCAGTAAGAAATGCTAATCGCACGGCTATTCTCCAGATGCCTGCCCCTTGCCATCTGCTGAGATGCAGTTTCGGCCTGCACTGTGCCCTGACACTTAGCATGCTAACGTAGCGCGGCGACAGCCTGGCGGCGGGCCTTGGTGCCCCAGGTAGCTCTGAAGCCTAGTGCATGCCAGGGCCCTAAGCATATCGCTTTGAGCCCACAGGGGCTCTCATGCAGTAAGCTCCCTACCTTGGGTTCTGCGTTTCCAGGGAAAGGCTCTAGATAACCGTAACCCTGATTCGATAACTGGTAACTGTTGCATGAGTCGGCAGTAATATAAGTAATATTTTCATTTATGGGTATGATGTATGCACACTCAATAATGTGATTCAAGGCAAAATTACCAATTATTATTGTAAAATTTAGAGGCATTATTATTTAATAATGCTTTACACATCCAGTTTTTTAAACTATTCAAAAAGGAAGGATATTATGCAATGACACAGTCTAAAGTGAGCACCAAACACGACAGATGTACTGTCCCTGTAGTCACGGCCATGTGCAGGTAGCTGTTTAATGGAGAGCAGCAGCTTTCTCCGTTCATCGCGAACATGCCGTTGTTGCAATATGTGTCAGTCTTCGCAGAGAGGAGGACAAGTAGGCCAGGCCTCCCTACGGCCACGTCAGGTGGTTACGGGATGCGAGGGGGGGGGAGACGGGATGCACAGCCTCCCAGCCGCGATCACACTGTAGCCTGGAAACCCAAAGCTTCTTCCTCCTATCTGACCCCCCCCCCTGTCTGGGTAACAGGCGAAGCTTCTATCGAGGAGGGAGTCTGAACAGCAGCGAGGAGCGAGGCTCACATTTAACGCCTTGTAGAAATTGATACCGTAATATCTCATGAGCTCCAAAGGGTTTCCGACAAGATATTCTGTGGGGAAAATAATCCATCATATGCAGGGATGAACAGTCAGAGCCCTGAGGAGTTTCCGCTGCCCTCTCCCCGCACTTGCCTGCTGTAGGACGCTGGGGAAACATGCAAATAACTCTCCCAAAAGTGAGTCTCCAGCTCTGTCTTGGCCTTTTGCTTGTGTGATATTAGTGCACAGTGTGCAAAACACAGCAGGTTGGCTAAGATAATCCACTCCACACAATTACCAAGAATTTCCACGTGGAGCCACGCTACTGTTTTAGTGAGCTCTCGTCCACCCATTTCCTGTAACTGTTTGCCTGATTCATGGTGGCGATGGGACTGGAGCCTATGGGGACAGACAGGAGCAACACAGGATGGGATCCTAACCCATCAAAGGGCACACTCACACACATGGGCGACTGAGCAACACCAATCAACCTCAGCATGTTTTGGACTGAGGGAGGGAAACCAGAGGAAATCCCATGATGACACAGAGAGAACATGCAAACTCCACACACATGAAGCCACAGGGGAGACTCAAAGCCAGGTCTCAGAGGTGTGAGGCAACAGTGCAAACCACTGCACCACCATGCCGCCCCTGACCCCCCCTCTATAGGTGTTAATGTTCACAACTTTAAGCTATAAAGCTCATTCCATCAGCGTCCCAGAAAGGGTATTACACATTGTCCTCTTCCTGAGTCGGCAAAAACCAATCATCTCAAATATAAATAATAAATCGTTTAGTTCTTTATTCTACCCAAAAAGACTTACAAAGTACAACAATCAGTCAACAGTTCAATGTTATTTAAATTGCAGTTATGAGACTTTAGATCAGGAAGTTGTTGTACTTGGGAATCCTGGCGGAAAGGTGGCGACTCCGCAGCTGGGAATGTGGTGGACGGATCCGCCGAAGGAGGAGCCGAGGTCTGAGCTGGCGCCCCCACTGGCCCTGTGACGCGTCCCACGGGGAGCGTGCGCGCCTCCTCCGCTCCTGTCCCGCTGACTTACAATCAACACTTTCGTTGCCAGGTATTAATTGGCCTATTTTTGACGAGTCTATTCGATAACGTGCTTTAACTCAGGTGCGTCTCTGGCTGCAGGCATGTCCAAAAATCCAGACGCGTAGCTGAGGGTGTGCGACCCGCTTTCCGTGGCATTCTGGGAGCCAAAATGGCCCCTCGCTTTATAGCCTGTCATTTTACTGTAATTAGGCCTCAGGATGGTGAACGTGCGAGGAGCTCGGCTCTCCGTCAGTCCCGAGGGAATCTAGCGACGACGTCGAGGAACAGAGAAGCGTCTCCTGCAACCTCTGCGGCAAAACGGCAGCGTAATCACTGTCAGACGCATTCCTGCATGATTCTTCAGAGAATGGCACCCAAGACCGCAGAAGAATTATGGAGAAACAACAAAGTAAAGAGAAGCTGACAAGCACGCAAATATTCTCTTTGGTTAAACTGACAGGCCCAAACGCTCCACGCACATCCAGAAAGCGAATCTTCCTTTCCTTGCTTTGCTATGAATTCTGTTCCACTGGTTACGATTCTAATTTTAATGCGCACTTCTTTGTGTTAGCATGTGGGTAAAATAGCAGCTGGATATGAGCACGGCCTATTTGGGAGGGAGAAAGAAATCACTAGTACTGTATATCGTGCAATGGAATCACAGTTTATACTGAATTTGGCCAAATAACTCATGCATGTATATGGAGATAATTTTAAGATTTACAGAGGCACCGTCGATACATGGATGGTGAATTTTCATGGCCTTTTATCTTCTTTATATGGCTTTATATGTGAAAAGGTACAACTAGACTTGGGTTCTCTTATCACCACTAAACTATACGTAATGCGGCGATAATTATCTGCATGTACCGAGCGTTCAGGGTAAGAATACATTTTCCCAGGCTGATATGTTTCAAGGATTGGTATTGGTTGTATAAATTATTTTTAAAAATAAATTTGCACTTCATAGGAATATTTCCATTTCCCTACATTTCTTGTGAGTGGAGCTGATTATATAGAAATTCATTGGGAGTTATGCAGATTCTAATGGATTGTGCCCCGAATGCAGGTACCCAGGCGGGGAGCGACTGAGAGGCCTCTGCTCTCCGACACTGGGGCCACTCTCTGTAATCATGCCCAGTCTTATCAACAACTTCTAGAGGATTTCCTGTGCAGCACCTTGAAACCTGATTAATTGGCTTGTCAGCAGAGTATTTTTATCCGCGTTTCCCAGTCGGATACGGATTCACAGCCCTTCCCATTGTCCTCTGGTGTCCTACAGAGAGCCATGTGACGGGCGCAGCTGGGGGGGGGAGCGGCCTGGTGCAGGACTGAGTGGCCACTGCTGCACGTTCACCTGCCCTCTAAACACGCCCCGCCTAACCCCACCCCCGCTACCAGCCCCCGGCCAGGAGTGTGACTATGGGGACAGAACTGTACACTTCACAGCTTCTTAAGGTGGACCATGCGCTCTTCCTAGTTACTTACAAACACAGTATTTTTTTTATATACTGCTGGGTGTTAGAAATTCGTCCGTCCATCTTATTAATGCTTTTCCCCAGTCACAGTCCTACCTGCATCCCATACAAAACATTACAGGACTGGGGGACACCCTGGACAGGATGCCAGTCCATCACAGAGCACAAATACTCATACTCTATGGGCAATTTTAAAGATATCAATGAGCCTGACTGCATGTCTTTGGGATCCTGATCAACATGAGTAGAACATCCAAACACACACACACACAAAGAGCCAGCTCACTGATCAGTGATTTATTAAATATTTCATTCTGTATTTACACCCACACCTTACTTCCTTTGACCAGGTGATTATATTGTTAAAAAAAAAAAAAGGGTCAATGGGGAGCAGAATGTTCTGGCAAAACGACAAATTATCCTTTGAGAACCAATTAAATGCAGGATGATCTTTTGACATTTTCATCCGGCTTGTGCTGTCGTTGGCCTCTGCTTCAGTCAACCAATTCGGCAACACTGAAAAATGTGCATAACAAATCTGAACGATGCAGAGTCACCCACAGACACTCACTCCAACCACCAGGCTGGATTCCGACTGAGCATGTTGGCAGATGGACGGCTGGCAAATGGCGGGGAGGGCGTGGCTGGTGAATGGTGGGGAGGGCGTGGTCGGGGAATGGTGGGGAGGGCATGGCCGGCTAATGGCAAGGAAGGGACAGCCAGCGGACGGCAAACGGCGGGGAGGGGACGTCCGGCGAATAACAGAGAGGGGATGGCCAGTAAATAGTCTATTTATGGTTTGAGTGGAAGAGAGAATCAGGCCGGTTCTGCACCTGAGGTGCAGAGACCCCACATTGTGACCTGGCTGACAGAGACGTCCGATCTGTGAGAATGACCGGGACAGAGCCAGCCCAACGTGGTGTTGGCGGGATCTCATCACTGAACCAACATCAACTATCTTTCTACTGCTTAATTTAGATTTTTTTGTTAGTACTACTCTTGATATTTGTACCATTATTTCTCTGGTCGTCCTATCCATTTTCTAATACCGCTTATCCTGTTCAGGGTCACGGCGGTTCTGGAGCCTATCCCAAGGGCGCAAGGCAGGGAACAAGCCAGGATGGGGCGCCCATCGCAGGGCACACTCACACACTATTCATTCACACACTATTCACTCACACACCATTCACTCACCCACGCACACCTATGGGCAATTTGACAACTCCAATTAGCCTCATCTTGTTTTTGAACTGTGAGGGGAAGCTGGAGTACCTGGAGGAAACCCCACAACACCACAGGGAGAACAAACTCCACACATATGGAACCACTGCACCACCGTGCCTCCCCTTCTCTGGTCATTTTCCAGCATAATTTAATAAAAGCTGCCTATCTGTACAGTATCTAGCTACAGACTGCTGCCTCATCCCAGGGGTCCCTGTGCTTCTGAGACCTGGCAAGTCACTGTAACCATAAAAGCATTTTTACACTCCCTTTTGCAATACCAGCCCCCATTAACCCTGGTAACTTCACCTGCTTTCCAGATGGCCTTATTTATCTTTGCTTTTAATCGGTTTCAATAAAAAGTTACCTAAAGAAAAAAGAATCTTCAGAGAACAAGCATGAAACTGAACCTGGAGATTCTGCGTGTCATTCTCGACATCAGCGACTCCGCCGTGAGATTCCCTCACCTGTGAGTATAAATAAATGTGAAGCGAGCAGATCGCAGTGCCCGTACTTTAAGGTTACCAGGAAATAGCTCCTCTGAACAGGTAGATCAGATCAGTGCCGCTTATTCTGAATAAGAACAAATGCAAACCAATCCCTAAATATCTCCAACTTCATATGTGGTTTCCTGTCATTATAAATCTATTCCTTCATTTCACACTTGAACAGAATATATTCATAGACACATAATACATGTATTTGATTATATGATTATACATTCACATATACAGGTGTACAGTACTGGGCAGAAATATTACTCAGTCAAAGAAACTGTTTAAAGCTATTTATTTGGGTAGTAAGTGTATATGTGTTCAGAGAAAAAACATAACATTAAAACATTATTAGCAAATTAAGAGTAACACAATAAAAACTAACAAGAATTTCTTCTGTTCTCCAAAAAAGTTAGCCATCCAACAATCTCTTGTTGGATGGCTATATGTACACGTTAAGTTCCCAAACCTCTCCTCAGGGGCACCCCAGCCATTCCACGTATTTGTTAAATTTCACCACCAGCTCATTTAATGAATCCATTTAATTAGTTAAATAACTCAGTAAGGTATTGATTAGCCATACGAGCTGTATGTATACATGGGTATATTAGATGGTTGCTGCAAATACTGAAGTGATTTGAGGAGAGGTTATGTAATGGCTAAGCTGACACACTTTGACAAAGATAATGTCATAGTTTAAATCAACACAAACATCCTATAGGCACCATTTTCTTTGACTGCCTAAGACTTTTGCACAGTACGGTTCAGTATGAATACAGACATCTCAAGCAGATATGGGTTTGACCAAAGTGTTATTTTCCCCATCAATCGGTATGGGTCACACTGTTTGTACAGCCCTCACTGGGATTTTCACGTTGTCACATTCATGGAGTTGATCTCCATTTGTTTGGTCTTGGTCAGTGTACTACATGAGATAGTACTCATATGTACTCACTGTACTCAGATATTCATCAGTACTCAAAATAGCAAATGAGTACTTCAACTGAACTAAATCAATTTCGCCTTTAAAAAATTGTGCCAATGACAGTAATAATGAAGACAACTTGTACATAAATTAACAATGAGTTCGGCCGAGTCCTCTCCAGGCAGGGATCTCACAGGAGCCTCAAGAGGCACACAAGGATAACCAGCCATAAACTGGAGTCAGGAAAAGAGGATGAGTCGCTGGAGAGTGCTCTGTCAGGCAGCCAAGCGATAGTCCAAAAATTAATTTCTATCTAGTGACAAATACATGAGAAAGCTTCTGTCTGAGCAAGAACGCTTCTTTAAAAAACCCACATTTAGGCAGTGATTAATTACCTTGAATAAATAATTCATTGGTTATAAGTACAGCTGTGTAGCCTTACACGTGACACCCGGTACACAGTAATGTATAGTGTGCTAGCGCGTTAGCGGGTTAGCACGCTCCCCCACGCACAGGATGGTGAGTATAGTGGCCATATGCTGGAGTCAGCAGGTGACGCCTGTGTCATTCATAACTGCAGGCCTGGGAAATAAATGTGCCGCTCTAGGTGGACTTCTTAGCATTGGAGTGAGCAAAGCATGTTTGTTGCTGCAATAAGACCGTGACAAATTATAATTGCTCAGAGAAGTGATTTTAAAATCTACCTAGATCAAATATTCAGTAAGGTTGTCTTCCCTGAATTACAGTTTAACCAAATATGGTGATGGGATTTTTTTGTTTTACTTTTTAAAAATAAAAACAGAAATATTTTATTGTATACTTTTATTGTATACTTTAAATCCCTTTCCTCTGTCTTTTATTTACATCCATACAATATAGAGCTTAATTAAAGGGGAAATATGCACTGTTCCTACACGGTCATTGCAGAGTATTTTCTTAGTCTGTACAGAGTCCAACATAAAGTCATCTTTAGTTGAGACTGTTGAGTGCACAAGTGTCCCATGGTGTTAGAGGTGCCCTTGTCCAGAGCAAGTGCTGAAAGTGATGAAAACGCATCCCTCCCCCAACATGCAGTTGCCGAGGCTTCCGGAATGTTCCGTCCCTCCGGCCCGCTTGCCGGGGAACCTGGAGGACGCGGCGCGATCAGCCTCCGCAGGGGATTACTTCTGCCGCTCGTCCCCGCTCTCCAGAGGGGGAGGGGGGGAGGGGGAGGCAAGGCTACAGACGAACGCGCACACACGCGTGCACACGCGCACGCACACACACGCGTGCAGAGTAAAAATAGCAGGAAGTGTGAGGAACGGCCCCGTCCCACAGCTGGCTCCCACACTCTCTCCATCTCGCTCGCCGCGATGCCTACAGCTGCCCTTTTATTTTTATCGTAACATTTTGCTGTTTGCGTCCCAGTTCGGGCCGGGACAGGGTCCCGCCTCACGTTGCTATTCTAACGAAAAGTCCACCGCGATTTTACAGTTTTAATTCAATTAAGCTGTCACAAGACCCCTTTCTGGTTCGATAACAATAGCCAGAATGAAATTTGGCAATTCCAATATCTAATGTTGCACAAAACTATGGGTTTAAGGAGATCCACAACTGTATTTGCCCCGTTGAAAGTAATTATGCTAAACAATTGTTTATATCTGCGTAAGGGGTGACTGTATGAAACAGACACTCCACAGATCTCCTTCATTACACTGAAAAATTGCTCACAAAGTAATAAAAAATTCCTTACAGCCATGAAAAATACTATAATGCAGAAATTATAGAAGAAAAACGGGATTCTGTTCATGTAATGTGGAATCAGTTTTCCGGTTTTGCTGATCATATTCCGGACTCCAAAAGCCCTAGAGGGCACGGAACGTGGACCGCAGTTCATTAGACAGCAGGGATCCATCGCCAGCGTTTCCGTTTAAGGTTTCTCCACCTCACAGTAACAATATGGTTAATTAAAGAAAAAAATGCAGCCACTTAGCGACGAGTTTTTTTTTTTGTCAATTATTTTCGGTCATGCATTTTAAAATTCGGGTGAGGCGCTAAGGACACTGCAGGAAAAATTTGTACACAGCCCAAAAGTACACAGTGCTGTTTAATCATCTTTCACAGTCCCTTTAGCGATGCCAGCAATGTCACAGAAAGACAAGCGTGACGCATCGCCATGCTCCGGCCCTCCGCTGTATATTTATACACATGGAGATCATTCCGGAAAAAGCCATGGGTCACACTGCAGCGATGCTGCTCTATGAAGGTCCGCAAACAAAATCAGACCCAGGCGACATGACTGTGGCTTTGAAAATAACAAGACTTCTGGGAGTCTAGGACAACTGTATCGATTTAATATAATATTTACACTCAAAACCTGATGGAGATGTGTTATGGCTGCCAAAGAACAAGGTTTATCTTCACGGGGGGGTTGGTAACCGTGTGTTCACAGGTGTTAGCTGAACAAGAGTAAGATCGATAGTCTCTCTCTCTCTCTCTCTCTATATATATATATATATATATAAAAGTGCTGTCAAACATTGACATTTGGATTAATTTCGATTAATCACGATTAAATATCATTCATTTTTAATCTATATTAATCGCATTTCATTTTGCATGAGCAGACTCAAGAAAAAAGGGAATATATATGCGCTTAACGTTTATTGAACATCTTGAACACGAGTCGGATGCATTCCATCTGCCACAGAAGTGCAAAACCAAGGACCCATATCAAAAATCAAGTTTTTTTGCTTAGCCGGACAACTTGTCGGATTTAAGGTATCTCAGTTTGAATGGTCTTTATCTTCATTCACTTACAATTAGCCCAAACTACCGTAAATCCGACAAATAATCCGACTAATCAAGAAATCCAGTTCTATCCCGGTTAACTGCCATTGTTAGCAATATCAGTTGATAACATGTTACACGCGGTGCTTTACGTATCAAACTCTATAGCAACACGTCCACAGATAAGTTGGGCGGTATAGTGTGTGCGCGACCAATTTAATGAGCCACAATGAGGGGATGCGGTGGGGCGGTGCATAAAGTCATGTCCACTTGTATGTTTGCTTTTGAAAAACTCAGATATAACCTTTTGTTGGAAGAGCACATGGATATAATTCCAGGTTCTGTAAAGTTTTACTGGTTTGCATAAAATTATTTGTAGGTAATTTTTCTGTGGTTGGTCATTATTGCATTTGTAATGAAGGTTCCAGACATTACCCAGAACCGAGTGCCCCCCCCCCCTCCAGTTCCGCAGTCCATGGGCTGCAACACTTAACAACAACTAATGCAGAAACTGCCCTTGGATGAGGCTGCGGGGTCCAGCGTCCATAAAAACCATTTTGGGGGAAATAATCGAATCCACGAAATGCCAAGAAGCCGCGAGGCCTCACCCAAAGCCGCACCACCCATCGCATCGACCTTCATTCTTCTGATGCAGTTCCAGCCGAGCAGCTTCTGAGAGAGCCAAGCCCTCATCTACAATGCTGATAAGATACATAGATTTTGATAATCAAGCTGTGGATTAATGGGTTCAATGAGCCATTTAATTAATCCGCGAAAAAAGACTGATGAGCTAGTTGAAAATATGCTTATTCTTTACACGGCAAAGGAGTACATATTGACCTCTATAATACACTGGCCCGCAGACTGAGAAGCAGCCACCTGGGACGGGGAATGGGGAACCTCACGGCTCAGGATACGGACTGGAGCGCCCCCGCCCGACAGCAGCTAGCACAGACGGGTTCTTACTTTCTTTAGCAGAAGCAAAATGGGCGAGATGGCGCATAACTTTGGACAAAGTACATGGGATGGTAATAAGCATTAGCTTAGCATCAAAAGACCATCCGTCCTTCTTCCACAGATCCAGTGCATGGTCAAGGTGTGGCCAGGACATGAGGTAGGGGACACCAGGTACAGGATGCCAGTTCGTCACAATGCAGGGGTTGCCCAGGATGGGATTCCAGTCCATTGTAAGCAAGGGGCACACATTGTAAGGCAGGGGACACCTTGATGAAACACCAGCCAATCACAGAGCACAAGGCAGGGGATACCTTTGACGGGGTACCAGCCAATCACAGAGCACAAGGCAGGGCATAGCTTTGATGACATGCCAGCTATTCACAGGGCACAAGATAGCGAACACTCTGGACAGAACGCCAGCTGATCATCGGACAAAGCATTTCTATCTGACTCCACAACTGACTCCTACCCTGACCCAGAACCGAACATGATGTCTAGTAGATGGAGGACCAGCCTGGAAGCCCTCTCCACCCCAGGGCCAGGTTCTGTGGGTAAGAACCAACCTGTCCATGTTGGGATCTTCTTACCCACAAGTCCCAGTCTGACTGGCATATCCCAGCTACCCCTGGTGCCCTGGCGTGGCAGTGTTCCCCGGGTGCGGTCCGGCTTCAGTCCTTGCTGGCTGCCTTGGGTGTCCTGAGAATTAAATCGCTTAGTTAGGTTTTAGTCTGGCAACATTTTGACGCTTCTCGCTCAATTGTTCCTCCCCTCAGCCTGACAAGCAGAGTGTTTAGATTAGCACTGAGCTGTTAACACGTGTAAAAAACCAGCCCTCCTTGCAAAGTCGTGATTAGCTCATTTGTCGATTGTGATTGTAACGCAGTCCTTTCGCCAAGCCTAATCTTTAGGCACCATATGCAGAGACTCCACGACACAATTTGCGGCAAGAATTAGTCAAATTTGAATGACCTTTAGGATAAAGGATGTAAAGCATTTACATCGAATCGGGCCTCCCAGTGCGGATAAGGGGACCCCGAGCTACTGGCGGATATAAAAAAAACATCTCATTCTTTTATTGTGCCTCTACATTGAATTTGCTGCCCCTAGAGGATAAACATTTCTGGATAAATCAGATGTTGTCTGCATTCTGCAAACAGCCAAACATCACCTTTCAGAGACTGAACCTCATCTCTTCCAGTTGTTATAGGTCCTGGCAGCTGAGCTCTAAGTTTGCTGATTTACAGTTCGCTTTATAAAGCGAAACCACTTGATGCTCATCACACAGTGACCTTTAACCCTAACCCTTACCCCTCTCTGCTTCCCAACAAACCCGTGGTGGACAGAAAACCACTCATCGCACTGCCCCTCTTCTGCAGCCCATGTTACTGAAATGGCTCTTCCTTCCCATAATCCTCTATTTCAGGCCCGGATTCCGCACCCTTTCCCATCCGCTGACTATGTGGCCGATCCCACAATGCACTGAGAGGATCTCCTGCCATGCTATGGCCAGCCCTCCCACCGGACGCGAACGCTGATAAATTGCTTGCTTTCTTCTTGCATTCGTCTCAAAGTGTTGCCGTCATATATTTGCAGCAGGATCTATTTCTGAAGGAGAAACGCGTGTGGCAAGCAAATTGTGGGGGGGGGGTGGCACGCATGAGCAAAGCATGGGGGGGGAGATTAAGCTGCTGATCGTGCAGTTAAGAGACGGAGCGAGAACAAAATAACAAGCGGCGGCGGATTTGGGGGGGTCGGCGGGAGGGGGGGGGCTCCGTCAGCCGCTGTCCCGTGTGGCCCCCACCCCCGCATATTAAATGCACACAGGGGGACATTTCCCCGTCGATTTTCAGCCGTCAGCTCTTTCACTCATTTAATAATGAAGTCATCGAAAGGAACGTTTTCCTGTCCACGAGACATGGTGACTGTGGGAAGCAGTCAGCTGTAGCCGGGGCCATTGATGGACGGCGTTGGGGACGGCCTGGTGACATTCAGGCCGCATTTCAATGTTAAGGGCACCTTGTGGAAAAGTGGCCACGCCCAGTTTGCTGAGGATCCAATCAGATCCAGAAATAATAATCGCCGAGATGTAAGGATATTTTTTATTGGTCATGGAATATACATACTCCAAAAAATGTTGCAAGCAAAAAAAAAAAAAAAAGACATTTTAGTTTCAAACCCAAACAGAGTTTTAAAAGTCTGTCATGACATTAAGGTCTGATACCAATGGCAATAAGTGTCACTTTGCACAATTTACTGCTTATGAGTCATAATAGTAAACGGATGCTAGCTGAAGTGAAATTTATTACAGGGGTCATAGTCGAATCAGAGTCCAGTATTCAGGGCCCCACCTCTGACAGCAGGATTGGGAATTTCTCTCAGCGGGAATGGGAATTTCTCTCAGCGGGAATGGGAATTTCTCTCAGCGGGAATGGGAATTTCTGCCGTTCAGGGAGACCTGTCACCTTCACTCATTATACAGTTAGTCATAGTTATTTATTCATCGAGTCACTGTCACACTGTCAACAGGATGACAAATGCATGTTACGTACAGCATAATACGGACAAGAGCTCTGGTTACAATACAGCGTGAGCCAGCAGAGGACTGATTTATAGGTTGGTTTAATTAGACATGGAAGCTGGGGGGTAGTCCCCCCCGCATAAGCCGGCCTGCACACGCGAGTCCCGTCTCAGTCGTCAAACCCGCAATAATTATATTCTTCCAGCTCATGCAATTCCAACATTGTTGCAATGCACAGCTGTGCTGTTATCCAATAGCGGGAGGCCACACCCACATGTCCACGGTCTCCACGGTGACAATAAGCTAATGATAAAAGGATACTTTTCAGACAGACTTTTAGCAGAATTATTCAGGCATGATATTTATTAATACAACGATTTGCATTTTGCACGACATGATGACAGTGACTCTGTACAGGGTATTTGGATATGAGGCTCAAATGCATCGATGTTTTTATATCTGTTCAGATGACAAGCATCTCGAAATGATGTTTAGTAACTTTCTAAGAAGTGTCACAAACACTCCCAAACCAACCAACTCCATAAAGAAGCCATACACAAATGCACTGCTGTGAATATAATTGAGTGTGCACGCACACACCACAAAGATACACAGTCTATGAGTTGCACAATCAGATATTAGGAATATCACAGACATCAGAAAATTGGCCTTAAAGGTTAATTACAACACACTGATAATTTTACATCATTAAATGTGTCCACCAAGGAATGGAGCAGAGGCTTGGGGCAGGTACAAATACTGTGTGAATCAGCACAGAGAACAACTAAAAATACTCTAAAAGGACATAAACTGATCTGTCTGCTGTATGGCACCCAGCGTCACAACCAACGGAATCAGAGACCCCATCTTACTCCAGCAGGCAGGAACCAATAACCAGCAAATTCGGGAGGCCTGAACACACTTGAAGGCCCTCATGCAGGCCATGACTAGACAAATCATGGTATGGTAAGGTCAAGCTCTCTGCACTTTTCCCATAATGCACTGCAGAACACCTGACGGGCTCCCAGTCGATTATGTGTTTTTACCGCATCGTGAAGGCAGAGAGAAGCAAGCCACTCAGTAGGGTTTGGGTTTTAAGGATGTTCTGCGGTGGGGAGGGATGGGATCAAGACCAGTGTTCATTTTGACAGTATATTTTAATTTAGTTTTAGTCTTTTGATGAAAATGCAGTTTAGTTTTAGTTGTATTTATATCATCTGATTTTTTTGTTAAGTTTTACCCAATGTAAATTTCAGGATACTTAGTAGACTATATTTAACGTAGATGCAGTCAATGAAACTCATATTTCAACTACATCACTTTCAGTTAACTTTGAACATTTCACTTCTTTTTCTGTATACACACACACACACACACACACACACACTGATCTACCCCTGTCCTCTTAACAGATTCTTGAAGGAAATATCTGTAAAGTTATTACTACATGGCATATTAGGTTTGAAAATGTGGTCATACATTTAATTATTGTAAAGGTTATAATACGAAACATTGCACTAACACTAAACTTTATTCGTCATTGAACAAAATATTAAGTATAACTGAAATTCAGTCCCATATTCATTCATGTTATAGGAAAAAACACCAGTGTGTAGAATTCGAATAAAGAAAACTCATGTGTCGCCTCTCAAAAGTGAAAAAATATCAGACTAGTGAAATCCAGCTGGGTTGTGCTTATTTCTGCACCTGGTTCAGTTCATGGCAGTGAACGTTTCACACACATTAAAAGAGAAGGCAACTATTCGTTTCTCTTCATTTCATTGCACTTCAGGATTGTGGTGTTTTCCCTGCCACTGCTGTTCCACACAGTTAGCACAGTCAGTGTTGTTTTCCTTCACCTTAAATGTAAAATTTAACCAAATGATCCGTTTTTTTTCATACCTAATGCTAACTCTAGCACAGACTTGGCTTGGGTGCTATCTGATTTTTCACATGGCCCAGACACTATACAACGCTTATTTTGATGGTCTTTTTCAAAAGCAACGCTATTCTGGTATTTTAAAAGAAGCGAACACGTTACAATGTCATTAAGAGTGAAACACGTCACTGAACAGTCAGACAGAAGAGAAAACGTCACTGTTTACATCACTGTGTACTGTTAGAAAGAGAACACATCACTGTACACTGTCAGAAAGAGAACACATCACTGTAAAGTCAGACAGAAGATAATATGTCACTGTTTATGTCACTATACACTGTCAGACAGAAGAGACCATGTCACTGTACACTGTCAGACAGAACAGAACACATCACTGCATATTGCCAGACAGAAAAGAACACGTCACTTTACACTGTCAGAAAGAGGAGAACACATCACTGTGCACTGTCAGGAGGAAAAGAGCATGTCACTGCACACTGTCTGACAAAAGACAACACATCACTGTATACTGTCAGAATTAGAACACTACATACCATCAGAAAGAGGAGAAACTCCACTGCAAAATGAAAGAAAGAGAACATGTCATTGCATACTGATAACAAAAAGGAGAAAATGTCACTGTACATTGTCAGAAAGAGGAGAGCATGTCACTGCACACTGTCAGACAGAAAAGAACATGTCACTGTCAGAGAGAGGAGAACACACCACTGTGCACTGTTAGAACAAAGAGAAAATGTCACTGCACACTGTCAGAAAGGGGAGACCATGCCACTGTACACTGCCAGACATGAAGGAGTCACAGGTGGGGTGAATCATTAAAACCATGGTCTCCTGACTCACCCTCCGACAGACGGCCACCTCCAAGCACACAACTGGTTTTATTTCAGCTTGTTCTCTTGACCTAATTAGCAGTTAATCATATGTGCTACATACACCTCTCTCCCAAATCACAGCATACAGCATAACATTTATTAGGTATGGGGGGAGGCATGGCAGAGATTGTCTGATTCAGGCTTGTTGCCACATAAAGCCAAGATAACTTTATTGTTTGCGTGTGACGTGGTATCAAGGACAGCAAAGACACGGGTAATGGTAATTGAGCGACTACGCTACCCGCAGAACTAACCCAGAACAAAATTGCTAATTTCCATGATCTGTAGGCAAGAATATTCCTAATACTGGCAAACATGAATAAAGACAACATGACAAGCATGGAAATGAGCTTATACCACATCAGAATGGAAAGGTTACAAAAAAAACAAAAAAAAAACAAAAAAAAAACAGGATGATCTACGCTTAGACCACTTCAGACAAATGTAAACAGCAGCAAAGGACTGTATCCTCAGTGAAATGTAAGCCGAATGGAAGAAGGCAGGTACTGACCTCCTTTCCCCAACAGAACTGATGGGTTTAAGTCAAGTAAGCCATGAATCAGAGGACCTCTATGAGAGAATACCTCAACGATGTACAGCAGGCAGAGCGGGAATGATTTTGGATTATAACGGGGCTCTGATGGAAAAGCCAAGGGATCTGTGCTTACTCCGAGAGGAACGAGGGGCCAGACGGGATTTGGCACAGAGACCCTCGCACGGAAACCCTCAGAAGTCGGCGAGGGGCTCAACACAAGATCTCCAGCCGTCCTCTGGCAGAAGCTCCCTGAATACCAATGCGCTTGTAAACACCCTGACAGCCCCAAGGCAGGAAACCGGGCGGACTCACGGCAGGGTGTTAAACCCGCGACCCGCTGCTGTGTGGAGGGTGGCATGACTGCCCGACCAGCCGGGGACAGCACTGACACCATCATGCCGAATCCAATCACATAAAAATATATATATATATTTATATGAATATATATAAATAAATGCACAATATAAACGTTTTAAGTTGACATTCATTACAGAAGCAGATAGCTAATAACGAAGGACACAGCGGCTTTCATAACTCCGCAGCGCACTCGACATTATCAACTTGGGAAAAAAGAAAATGCAAACGCGCAGCTTTTTCCCTTCAGGTGACTCCAGGGGACGCGCTGCTTTCGGCGCCTGGACTCCGCAAGCGGCGCCTAATCAATTTTATATGCCAGGCAACATTCCTAAAGCGAAAAAAGCGATTTCATGCGCCGGCCGAGGGCGCAGCTCATGCGGCATAGCGGCTAGCGGTAGCATAGCGCGGAGAGACACCTGCAGAAGCGCTCAATGTCTGTGCGCTTCATGCATTTGGGAGTCTCGCTCCGGGCAGGACGGCAAGCATGGGGAAAGGAGCAGGAATGAGTGACTTAATTTTCGTACGGAAGTGGGGGGTAAAAAAAAAAAAAAGATCAGTATTATGGTGATGTGGGTGAGGTGAATGAATGGGCCCATTGCCTCAGGATCCACACCCACCAGGCAGAACTGAGCATTATTGGTGTGGCTTATTTCTGGCTTAAGTACAGATCAGTACAGTGGCAGTGAAGTAGGCTTATTACAGTCATTCTGAATGATGCAGCCCCCACACCACCCCGGGGTAATGCGACGCGCTCACACACAGATTGGCCCCCACAGTCCGTTTCCTGCCCTGTGTACCTTGAATTCCTTTGCGGAGCGGGACTGGGATCCATCCTGGGGCCTCTCACGAAGCCCCCCCTTGACTGTAAATCAAAGAGACAGGCTCCCGCACGGCCCCCGCCATGATCGACGGCTTTCGGCGCGGCCCCCGCGACCTCGCCTGTTGCTCTTCCAGGATGAACAGCATGCCGCCTCCTGGGGTGTCAGAGCCGATGAATTGGCCAGGGCACAATGACACATAATAAGGTCTCTGCAAAGCCAGTGAAGGGGAAAGACGGAGTGTCTGTGCTCCACATGGCCACACTAACACTAACACTGACAATGACACTAACACTGACACTGACACACTAATGATGCCATTGACACTGATTTTGACACCAACACTGACACGGATGCTGACACTGACACCCTGTCCAAATTTCAGCCAGCAGCCCACTCCTCTTAGTCGGCAGATTTTACCACCACTGACCCAATCTCTCCCCCCCACCCCCCATGAAGGACAGACATGAACCAAGTCTAGCGAAATTTTTGAGGTGAAAAAAGACGTTTTTAATGCGCATTTCAAGGGTAAAATTTTCTTCAAATAGGATGCCAAGATTATCTGTGTGAGATACGGGGATGCACTTGAGTATTATTGTAAACTGTGAATTGTGCCATGTCATTTAAACTTAAGAAAGCGCTGCAGCATGCAGGATCTGATGTTAGATAGGCATTTATTTACTGCCGTGGAAGAGGCAGTCATATCAGACTCGTAAAAAACATGCCGCCGGGTATCATTAGCGCACCTGTTACGAATGACACGTGACGTATGTGGCACGCGCAATGGGCTCACACAGGTCTGTCTCGGGGGTTTGAACTCCCCGGCCTACCTGTGGGCCGATTTTGGCAGCCGCATCTGGGACCCCGTCCAGCCCTCTGCTGCTCTCTGAGCCCCGGCCACCCAGGCCTGCCAAGGCACCACGGCCAACAGCACGGGCCGTCCTGACCCCTGAAGACACTCCCCACAGAGGCAGCTCCTTCCAGGGCACCTCAAAGTGCAAGTCGCCCTGGAGACGAGGGCCTTGCCAGACCTCCCTGCACCTCAGACAAGGCCCTACCCCCCCACACCCCAGCCCACGCAGGCAGATAAACCATAAGCCAGACGGTGTTCCCCTTTAAGAGCCTACTGCTGGAGATACTGACCTTCCTTATGTTTATCATTCATTAATCTTTTGAAGATTCATCTTAATCTAAATTTCTTTTTCAGACTCCAGCCATCAAGATTCCAGCATACTGGGAAGACCAGGCCCTCTCGCTGTGACACAGTAACCATCATGAAATACCCAAAATACTCCTGTTTATGATCAAGTGTACCGATCACTGTAAATATAACTCTGAGATAAGCCATCCTTGCAGCTGAACACAAGGCTCGCAGTGAGACTGGACAGGTCGTGCGTGACAAGGAATCCCATTCAGTTACTCATACCTTCACATAATTTCATTCTCACTGGAGGTACACCAACGTTCAGTCTCATCATCTTTTAAACATCAGGCCCTTCGATTTCCATCAGTATGACTCTCACCGTTTTGCCCAACGTGGAGAAAAATCACTCCAGTGTCAAGAATGACTCGTCAATCTCATTATATCCAAGCCCCTGGGAAACCTGCTCTTATCGGCATGCCTGCATAAATACTGATAAATTGCAATCGTAATTTGAAGTGGGAATTTGAGCCTTAAAGAGTGCCATCACACACACACAGACATACAGAAAAAGATGCACTCAGCACCCATTGGCTAATAACACAGCTAATCCAGTTGGAGACCACCAGCTAATTATGCGATATATAAATCAAGGGCTCCTGCATTATGTGCTGCTGTAATGGTCTGTAATTCTCCTCTGGAGATTGCCTACATTTACACCCAGGCCAGTGTTGATTATAGGCATCACCTACCACCAGAAGCGCGTAAATAGCGCGACTTGCCCGATTCTCTGTTTACTTAGGCCAGGATAATAGTGCAGCGTGTCATCGAAAGATGGCACGTATCCTAAAGCATGTTGAGCAATAGCGATATCAAACGCCCCCCGGAACGGCCCCTTAATCATCTTAAGGAGGCCTGTGTAAATTTGTAATGCTTATGCTCCCTGAGCGATTTCGCTAAACCAAATATTACGTCAATGACTGACCGCTCAACAGAAGTAAAGTTTTCTTTTAATAAAATAAAATCATAATAATAATAATATTAATAATAATAAAAACGTGACGTTTAGCTTCATTTAAGGAGCAAGCCTTTTGCCAACCTTTCCAAATGAAAAGGCTTGGTTGCATCTTGATATCTGTGAATGCTTCACTGACCTAACCCAAAGTGATCAACAAGGTCTTAATTTCTGTGAAATGTCTTTGATTGTTATACGAGGAAGAGCATTTCATGAGTAAAAGGTTGTTCGCAGTATCCCTGAATCAGGGATGGTTGCGCTTTGGCTGTTGGATTTCTTACTTCAGCATAACAACACAGCACAAAGCACCTGTCCTACGCAAGCTAGTCTGCAGTGGTAAATCCGCTGTGTAAGACCTCAAAACACAATAATTCTTATAGTCCTTTATATAAAAAATCTGTCAGATTTTTCTTTAACATTTTTAAGTAGAATACACAAATACATCGGCTAAGATATATCAGTAATAACATCCGTCGTACTTAAATGTTGCCTTTTTAATGTACTGTACCGCGCACAGAACGGGTTTATTGGAGATACATGCGTATGATGTTTAAAAGCAAACATTACCATAAGAATTGGGAAATACATACAAAACCGTTCAGTGTTAACAATACTGTTTCAGGGAAAACAGAAAAACAGTATGCGGGCCGCTTGTGATTGATTTTGTCGGACTCACGCTTTCGGGGAAACGGACGGTGTGCGCGGCCATGTGCGCGTCCCCGACAGCCGCACCGCATTCGCGGTCCATTTTCTGCTGCTGGGGTGTTTTCTGGCACCTGTCTATGCTGACATGACCGACTTTCACACTCATCCGGGACAGCTGCCTGCAAACCATTTTATTATGTAGTTGGGCCACGCTGTTTATCATGCAGTTGAAAAACTGCGCACAAGCTCATTTATTTCCAAATCGTTAGCTGCTGCTAATATTTCTATCCCAGTCATCTTAGCGAGACTGATACATTATTTAATACGCTGATAAATGTATGAAATGCAATTTAAATGTGGCTCTAACTCGAAATGAGGACAGACGCTGCTTTGTCGTTTTATTACTTCTTTCCGCTGTCTTGGTTAATTTAAAACGTTTTAATCAGTCAATTGCGTTGAATCACACTGGTTTATATACACATGCATGGTCACATAGTTTTCAGAAACGCACATCAGGCAAATTATAAACGCTGTAAACCCAGAAAACAAAGCATAACATTTAACAACACGGCGAACTAGAATCAATGTATATATATATGTGAAGTAATGCCAGCAAAGCGCATGACACAATAGCTGAATTAATCACGATCACAACCGACTAATTTACTGCGTCATTATTACTACATGGCAGGTATTGGGATAGGCAGCTCTGGATTACCGTAAAAGCAGTGTACAGTCTCCTTATGGGCAATAAGCTTTTATTCAGTGTATTGCTCCCTGCTTACCTCCTAGTGAATTATACTAGTGCTTTGATTCCTATGAAATTTGTGTTGACTTCCTTTGTAGGAACAGACACCTTACATAACGCATCATTTTATTTTGAATTGCTCATTTCCAAGCATTTGGGGGGTAATTATTTTGCCGGCCATTTCAGTCGCACAGTTTCTTGTTCCCGGCTCATCGGAAACGGTTAAAAGCGGCTCTTGCGTTAATTCACAAAGCGGGGGCTGTTCCGTGCTGCCCTTTGAGGCCTTAAAATAGACCTCTTGTATCGTTTCCAAACTCCGGGGTCTATTTTCTGCCGAGCCCAGCACAAATTGCTGCCGGATAAAAGGTGTTTGATTAAAGCGCGGCCCGAGCGCCGCCTGCGGCGCGTCCTGACCTGCGGCATCTGGCCGCAGCTCCGCTTTGCGCCGTTTGCCAGCTTTGGCGGCTCCGCTGCTCCGCAGCACCCGGCTCCGGCAGCACCCCGTAGATGTAAAGCCTTTGACAAAAAACCGGTGAGTCATCAGAGTTCAGCTTTCGTAACTTCTGAATAAATCCTGCCGAGTTTACCATCTCAAGGTCAAAAAGCGCGCACGCCATCCTCTCCCGAGTGCCGCACCGGCCGCCCGGTCTGGGGAGGCTCCCTTAAATGCAACATTAGGTCCTCTTATTGTAACCTTTTTAAAAAAGCGGCATTCCTGAGACCCCCC
>JAODJU010000138.1:5410105-5420440 GCA_026776725.1 Gnathonemus echidnorhynchus | reverse complement strand
GCCCCCCCCCCCCCCCCCCCCCCGCTCTGTTAGTTTACATGGTATGTGAGTCCTGAGCTCCTGTTGTTCCTAAACACTTCCACTTTGCAGCAATACCACTTACAGTTCACCATGGAATATCTAGTAGGGAAGAAATTTCACAGACTTATTGCAAAGGCACAAAGGCAGCATCCTATGACAGCACCACGCTTGAATTCATTGACCCGTTCTTTCATAAATGTTTGTTAACCTGACTGCATGGCTTGGTGCTTGATTTTACACACCTGTGGCAATAAGTCTGAATGAAGTACATGAATTTAGTGGTTAAGAGGTGAGTCCCAGTGCTTTTCTCCATATAGTGCAAGTGAATTTAAGTGAAGTGTCACTCACTCCTTCTTGAGTTTGAGCATAAAATAATAAATTGCAGATTGCAAAGGGAATATTTTGATGGACACCGAAACAAATAGCCAAGGTTCTTCAAGGATCAAGGATTTTCCAAATGCAGCACACAAATACAACAAAATTTAGTAGCTGCATCTGTAATAACATAAGCACCAAAATAACAAGCATATACTGTATATGTACAGTACAAACAATCAACTTAGTATTAAATACATACTATACATAGGACATAGGAATAAATCAGTGGTCTACATTCCTTTGGAATAGTGTTAAACATGTTGGATGCAGTTCTTAAATCATCACATCACTTTGGCAGTGCTTTGTGTACTGACTTCTTACTGACTCTGTGCCATAGCGTGCTGTCAAACAGCACTGATGTTACAAGCTGCCGTACAGCTATCATTTTAATTAGCTTCTGTTCACCATTTGCAAAAGCAATTAGTGGTGCTGTTTGTTTGCCTGAGGTACTTGTATAGGCACTTATACTCACCAACTGGGTGTCCCTGGGCCTAACATCTGGGTCTGGGATCCTTTCTGTACCCACCCCCCTGTTCCTGACAGCTCCACCCCTCAGTCCCTGTCAGCCCCGCCCCCAGTCCCTGTCAGCCCCCTGACCCCTGGTCCCTGTCAGCTCCACCCCCCAGTCCCTGTCAGCCCCACCTCCAACTCCAGTGAGCTTCACCCCCATCCTTGTCAGTCCCACCTCTTGTCCCTGTCAGCCCCGCCCCCCGGTCCCTGTCAGCTCCACCCTCCCAGTCTCTGTCAGCTCCACCCTCTACCTCATTTCTGCTGTTTACAGCTTCTTTGCTTCTCTTCATCCATCAGTCTTTTTGACATGAAACCTGTTTAATCGTAGGAAAAAATATCAGGGAATCTTCTTACTGTAAATATTCTCATTTATGTTATGAATATTAAAAACATTAACATTTGCATAACTATACAATTCTAGATGCTTCAAATTACAGGCAGATATGGCACTATAAATAGATTTTTGTTCTTCCTGACCTAAAATTTGACAATAAATGCTGTCTAATAATTATCTTCAAACAAATACATTTTTGTTTTAATCCTTATGCTATGGTATACAGTACATATCACGAGAATGTATATTTATATTACGCACACCATACTTACGCATTAGTGTTATGCCATATCTATTTTTCATGATGACATATTATTATTTGATATAGTATCCTTGAATGCATATGCATTACACAGTAATGCAAAATTTACAGTACTGACCCCAGTTAATGTTTCAAGAGGAATGTGTTGAATTTGTGGAGTAGCAAGAGATTACTTAAAATGGCCTCCAAGGATAGCCTGATATGGCTTCCAATGATAGCCTGAGATAGCCTACTGGGATAGCATGAAATAGCCTTCAAGGATAGCCTGAGATAGCCTACAGGGATAGCATGAGATAGAGATAGCCTGAGATAGCCTCCAACGATAGCCTGAGATAGCGTCCAATAAGAGCCTGAGATAGCCTTCAAATATAGCCTAATCTAAAGATGCATGAACATGCAATTCACCCCAAATAAAGTCAACGTGCTGCCTAAATGACCGTCACTCCATAAAACAGCCGCCACTTCCAGGTTTTACACGGATCGTGAGCACAATGGACCTTGTATCGTTTTTATGTGAAAGAACAGTACATCGATTACACTGGGATCGCATACAAACAGACAGACAATGTGGGAGGGGTTGTGTTTCCTCTGATCGATTCTAGACCCCTGTGGCTTAGGGACACGTTCCATGTCTGAGCTATTAGTCACTGAGGGAATAGAAGAGACTGATCTAGGTAATATTTCTCTAAAGGTATGCTAAAAATAAAAGGCCACGCAATGAATGATTGTTTTACTTAATGCTTTAAGAGCATAGCATGCACCCCAAGAATCACTAACAGGTCCCTGAGCCGATGATTTTTTTATAGCTGTTTAAGAAGCTGTTTTTCAACAGTGTGAATGCTTTTTTATTGTTATTTATTGCTAATTGTCTTATTTAAACAGGCTACCATGTTCCCCAAAACCTAACCTGTTACTGCCACTGATCAACTTCATAGACACTGTGCTTTCTATATGCACTGTCACTGCGCTTCCTATACGCAGTGCTACTGTCAACCATACTCAAACAATCCTTCCAGTGACTCCACAACAAATAGAAATACTCCTGTATGTATATGACACCCATATAAATATTCAGGAAGAAATGAAACACAAACCTGCACATCTTACTGCACCTAACTGCTGGGTAACACCTACCTCAGCTTCACAAACACCTGAAAATCCACCACTGCCTTGTGACTTGCTTAACTAAAATACATCCATCCATTTTCTGTAACCACCTGTCCAATTCAGGGCTGCAGGGGGTTCTGGAGCTTATCCCAGAGGCTACGGGTGCAAGAGCAACTTAGGATGTGGCACCAACCCATCGCAGGGCACACTCACACACCATTCACTCACACCTACAGGCGATTTGGTAATGCCACTTAACCTTAGCATGTTTATTGACTGTGGGGGGAATCCAGAGTACCCAGAGGAAACCCCACGATGACACGGGAAGAACATGCAAACTTCACACACACGGAGGCATGGCAGAGACTCGAACCCAGGACACAGAGGTGTGAAACAAGAGGGCTAACCATTTCCCCACCATGCTGCTTCATTGAAAAACATACTGTACATACATTTTTTTAATGATTCTTCTTTAAACAATGTCATTTAATATTTATATCTTCAAAATGTGTAACTTTCTATAACCTAGTGGTTACAGTTGATGGTATATAACACACTTGGTTGTATAACAGTTTCACAAAGGATGCAATGCTTAGATAGGTTGGAAATATCACCATGATCACTCATTATGATATGCTAATTGAGTTTAGCACTTTAGCACTACATGATGAACTGCATCAGAGTGTTAGCATGTTGATGTGACTTTGCCTCTGTATATCGATATAACAATATCATTTTAAGGGTAATGCAGTTGTGTTTGTGAAGTAAGAACAGTAGTTAGAGTATGGAATAGTCTTCCTGTTAGCGTAGCGCAAGCTAAAAACCTGGGTTCCTTTAAATCAGAGCTAGACAAGATCATAACAACTCTGACTTATTAGTTAAGTTCTCCCCAAACGAGCTTGATGGGCCGAATGGCCTCCTCTTGTTTGTAAAAGTCTTTTGTTCTTATATTCTAACAGTAAGGCGTGTCTTGAGACATTCAGTGTGGTCTGTGATATCAGGCGATTCAACCGTCTTTATTTATACTGCAGGTCTGCTGGTTTTACTTGACCTACTGTCAAAGGATCAATTGTGTTGCATAATTAAATCAAGTATTTCTGGAATACATCATATATTGTGAAAAATAATAATATGATTATGTATTATATATAGTTTATAGAACATATCTATAAAAAGGATATCAGTGGAATAGGTACATATTGAAATAATGTGATATCAATGTGATGTGTGTTTTGTAATCTAAGTACTTGAATATGATGGATACTGCATAGGTATTAAATATAAATGATTATACTAAGAAATGTAGATGCATTGTGGACATCGATTGCTTTTATGGAAAAAGAATGGAGATTTGCGTATGTGTGTGGGTTACCTGTGGTTACACGCACACACGCTGAATGACGTCATCCCTCGGCACGGTGCATGATGTCACCCCTCGGCTCATACAGGACTCAGCGGCGCCTCTCTTCTTTCTGACAGTAGCGTCAGCTAGTAAGCAGTGGAATACAAAGGCTGCTGCCTCTTTCAGACTCAGCTCAGTCCAGGCGATCGTGCCCATAGCAGGACGTTCAATAAGCTGAAATATGTGCTGTCAATCTCCGCACTGCTGGATCACCCCAACTCCAGTTGACTGCTGGTGCTTTACTGGATGTGTTGACGTGTTGGGTGCATTGTTGTCTTTGGGAGAGAGAGAACAAGAGACACCCCCGTAATACTTGCCGGTAAGGCTTTAACCCATATTCCAATTCCGGGGCTAGAACATCTGCCGTTCAAACAGGCTGTACGTGACAAATACAGCTACTTTCTCAAAGGAAACTAATTCACAGTCTATGTGAATAACAACCCCCAAAAGGCCAAAGCTCTACTCATATAGGCAGACTTACCTGTGTTTGTTTGGGAACACGGGTTGTCGGAAGGTGGCACGATGTCGTGAGTCATTTGTGGTCATCTGGGAAAGCAAAGGAAGCATTTAAGGTGCAGAAAATGCTAAAACGGTGGGACAAGCATAAGCTAATGGACGGTGTGGGATTGGGAAAATACGCCATCATTATATTGTCGCTGCTTCAAAATGGTTTGCAGGGACTCCCCAATCAGGCAGTGCACCAGGGACAGCGTGGAACTGCATCCTTGGCAAGACAGATTCTTTTGAGTTGACATGGCATTTGATAGTAAAGAGGGTCTTCAGACTGGCAAGCACTGTATTGTAAGCACAATCCAGAACCTGAAGTTCAAGTCCATTGAAAATATTAGGACTATGAGGCTTAGTGTGTATGGATTTGTCGTCGGTGGAATATATGAAAGGAATGGCATGGATATCTCCGTAATCACAGACTATGTCACCAAGATGGCGCATGCTTTCCTGTGCCACAGTCAATCAGCGATGCAGGTTGACCACTGATATAAACATAGGTATTTTTGCATCAACAGCTTCCCCAAGAAGATTTACTCAGATCAGGGTGCCAGTTTCAAGAGTCAGCTAATTGAGGAGTGAAGTCCTCGAGGACCTCTGCACACCATAATATGGGCAACGACACTGCCAAATGCTTCAGTGGAACAGTGGGAGGTATGGCAGATGCTCTACTACCAGAAGTACATACTACAGAAGTGACCTCATGTGTCACAGATTTTTCATGTAATATGAGTTAACAGGTTACGCTGCATCAAGTATAATGTACAGGAGAGCTCCTCACCTTCCAGATGATGTGATGTTTCACAGAGTAGGAAGGGACAGTAATACTGGTGACTATGATAAAATGCACATGACAGCTGAGGGACGATCTAAGTGAGGCGTAGTGTCAGCTCAACTCAACGGCATCTCTGGCTAACAATGTTAGCCTGAATTTCATAACAAGAGGACCAAGGGATGCAAAATTATGGAAGGAGACCAGGTTTTACTGGATAATAAGGGTGAATGATGATGTGGGAAGGTGACAGGCAAGCGGGAGTCTGTTCCGTGTGTGGTGGCTGCAGGAGACTTGAAATGTCACAATTACCACTCCGTAAACACAAGAGATGGACGTGAGAGACTTGTGCAGCCTTTTGCTGGCTGATTGCAGATTCTGAAGTGTCCTTTGATGAATCAGAACTATGGCCTGAGTTGATCGACATATCAGAAAAAGGGGTTGAGGATGTAGAGACGGACATGGTAGATCACACCGACTAATTGGGCATTAAGCACTTCTGCACCTTGTGAACCTTCAGAATGTCACATGGCTGAGGTCTTGGTATGTGAGAATACAGAAGGAGTTGAAAATTTGGGGGACAGAAGACCTGAAGTGCATGAAGAACAGGTTGACAGCAGGGTTGGGGCCATTCCGGAATGTATTCATCAATTCCAGTCCAAATCAAGAAATAGAACTGGAGCACTATGGGGAGCAGAACTAGAATTGAATTTGAATTTCAGGGAGATTTAAATTCCAACTCCAGTTCCATTTCCTGATTTGGATTGGAATTGATGAATGCATTCTGGAATGGCCCCAAATCTGGTTGAGTCCAAGATCAATAGACCCGACAGATGGGTTAGGTAACCCATGGATTGCAGTTAGTTCATGCAAGAACAGTAAAAATGACCCAGATTTGGGCTAGAGCAGGTAGGTAAGTTAAACCTTGGAATAGATTATTCCATAAAATTTCACAACTGACCACATAACCCTAAAAGCTATCAATTTTTGATTTTGCAAAATCATTATGTTTGTAATACTGATGTCTTGAGTTAAATATGAATAATAGTTGAGTTACAGTTGTGGTATTAACGTAAAATGAATAGATGGATCCCAATGTCCCATTTGCTCTCTTTGAAATAACTTAAAACGGATTCACATGGCATTGATTTTGGGCACCCTGTTGGCAAGCAGACTTTAGGAAGGATGTACAAAATTCTTAGTCACTTTCTGACTCTGTTGGGTAATGGCTAATTGCATATGGCGCAAGCGTGGGAGAATCATTCACTTGGGATTCAGGGAGTGTGTAGTCAGGGGTATTGGGGCATGGTTATTTTGTATTATATTATATGTAAGCATTTCGAGTTGCTATTTTATTTATGTGATCTTCCCCAAAATGAATTCCATTTGTATGTGTATAGTTGGCTTATGACATACACTATATGGACAGATATACCAGGACACCTGGCCATTACACCCATAGGAACTCTTATGACACCCCATTTCAAATCCATAGGCATCATTATTGAGTTGTTTCCCCCCTTTGCAGTTGTAACGGTTAAAACTCTTCTGGGAAGGCTTTCAACAATGAAATTCAAGACATTTTGGATAATTCTAAGCTTCCAACTTTGTGGGAAGAGTTTGGGGAAGGCCCTTTTCTGTTGCAGAATGAGTGTGCCCCAGTGCATAGAGCAAAGTCCATAAAGTCATGGTCGGGTGAGTTTGGTGTGGAAGATCTTGATTGGCCTGCACAGGGCCCTGACCTCAACTGGAATGAACACCTTTGGGACGAACTAGAATGGAGATTGTGAGCCAGGCCTTTAAGTCCGACCTCAGTGTCTGACCTCACGAATGCTCATCTGGATGAATGGGCAAAAATTCCCAAAGACACACTCTGAAATCTTGTGGAAAGCCTTCCCAGAAGAGCAGCAGCTGTTATAGCTGCAAAGGGGTGGTCAGCGCCATATTGATGCTTATGGATTTAGAATGGGATGTCATACAAGTTCCAGTAGGTGTGATGGTCAGGAGTCCCAGTACATTTATCCATATACTGTTCCTGTCTTTTTGTTGGATCATTGGGCCTCATTTTGCATCCGAGGCTCCAGGTGGCATCGCATTCTCATCAGCTCTTTGATGCATTGTGGAACACTGATTTAATAATGCAGTGTGTTACAATATTCGGTTTCTGATGATGATTGCTCGTGATGATATGTTAGAGTCCCTTAGCACTGCATGGAAAACCAGGCCAGTACTACACTCTCATCAGAGCGTTAGCATGCTAATGTGGCTTTGTGTCCCGAAATGGCAATATAATTTTTAAGGACACTGCATTTGTGTGTCAAAGTAAGAATGGTTGAAATGCTAATCCGTGATGCATTGTACTTACTGGCATATTACAAGACCATGTAGTCTGTGATACAAGGCATTTCATCCATTTTGTTATATCCTTTTTATAACCTTTTTCATGATACTCTAGGCCTACTGGGCTTATTTGGTATACAGTATGGTCAAAGGATCAATTGTATTGCATAATTTAATAAAGTATTATTGGAATACATCATATATTGTGAAAAAGAAGAATAATGTGATTACATATTATGTATAGATTACAGAACATATCTATAAAAAGTTTAGCAGTGAAATAGTCACATTGTAAATGATGTGATATCACTGTGATACATGGTTTGTAATGTAAGAACTCATATATGCTGGATACTGCATGGCTATTAAATATAGATGGTTATAAAGAACTTGAGATGGATTGTGGGAGTTGATGGGGCAGGGGGGAGATATTCAGGGGTGTTTCTGCGACGCCCATATGTTCTGTTATGTGGGGGGGGGCACAAGCCCCCACCCTGCCCCCCTTTGTCGTCACTGACACAGCGTGGAGGATGAGCACTAGGGGCTGCAGGCCACGTTACATCACGTCTGCAAATGCCTGCCAATGGCGGTCACTGCTGTAGGTGCTTCTCAGCTTATACAGTGACTATATCTGTGCGTCTGTGAAATCAAAGCATCAAGAAATTGGCAGTGAATGTGCTTTAAATCATCATTAGGGTCCTAGTTTTAGATAAAGCCCACAACTTACTTTGCGCATCTCAGGCTGACCTGTTTAACTCATGCGACACAAATCATTAAACATAATTTTACACACAAACTCAACGTTACGTGATTTACGCAAATCATGTAACTTACACCATTTGCATAATTTCCCTAAGTATCATTACATAATTTGCATAACTTATGCAATTAGTGTAATGCGGTTATTTATGCTATCAGATTTAATTTATACTGTCAGACAAGAATGAGTGACATTATATTGAATTAACACAGAAAACCCAGAGTCACTTAACTTTCTGTGTGACACCCCCCCCCCCCAAACATACACACACCCAATGGGCTGTTAGATTGAAAAAAGAGGCCAAGAAACTGTATAATACAACTAAAAATATATCTACAGAAATATATTAATATGAATACAGAGCACAGTCTGCTGGATATGCTGAACAATTATGCAAAGAAGTTAAATGAGAGACATTCTGCATTGCATATCGGTTAGTGTGCGTTTCTTTAACTCTGAACTTGCCTACACTGGAGGGTGCATGAACCTGAGAGCAGGCAGAAGGGGGGCTGTTGGCCAGAGACCTGATAGATGGTGTGGAGCACTTGGCACATCTCCAGGGCCAGACCTCCGAGCATCACATAATTATTTTTTATCATCAGTATTACGTTGCACACGTTTAAATTGAATGAAGTTACATTGCATGTAGGAAAAAAATCGAACGCAGGACACTGTGAAGGCGAGTTTCTCCAGGACATATAAACAAACTATATAAAAAGAACAGCCGATTCCCAAACTGCCAAATTCGTCTAGCTATCCAACAATTTTAAACAAGAAATCGGTAACTTTTTGACGAATAGAAAAATTCTTGTTACTTTTTATTGTGCTACTGTTAATTTGGATAAATATTAATGTTAAATTGTATTTTTTTCTAAGCAAATACAATCTACTACCCAGACAAACAGCATTTTTTTTGACGGCCTGGGACTTTTGCGCAGTACTGTGCATTTTTCTACATGTTTTAATGTCTGTCTGTTTCATGCATTACGTCTATGTGATCGTTACATCTGCACATGTGGGGCCCCAGGACTCAACACCCACACTGGGTTCATTCTGTTTTATTGTCGGTGGCAACCAGCCTGAACAATAAGCATAAGAATTCCAAACTGCATAAATCATATTCAGCTGAAAATGAGCTGATTCACTGTGACGTTATTCATTGTCCTATGGAAAACAATCGCCATTATCTGCAGCTTCTTAATCGTTCTTTCTCCAGCCTAAACAGCAAAGGTATTGTGTTTGTAAAAGTCAATTGATTTGAGGATTAATTAGAGCAACCAGGTACTAGAGACATTTGTTTTGAATCCGTTACTCACCTCAGACCTGTAGTGGGTGTAGAGTAAATAAAAAGGGAAAAGTAATTATTTATTTTTTTTTAAAGAATATATTACACAAATATTGCACCCAGCTTAACAAAGAAATTTATGAACTAAAGTCTGGTATAATACTAACTGCTCAACAGACTTTTCATCTTACTTTAAATACTAAGGGCAATCCTGGGATTTAGACTAATTTAGAATAAAGTTTAGCAGAACAATAAATAACATCAGACATTTTCAGCAAAACTTCATTAGTCTAATGAGAATTTTAATAAGTTGCTAGGATGTCATAAATGTTCATATGTCTAGATGCATGCTTTAATATTTTTTTTAAATTCGTAAAAAGTCATGTACCAGGCCTTGGCACAGAATCCCGGATGAGAAATTAAATTAAGTAGATTCTTTGCTTGACAAAAACTGCACACATGAAGTATTTGGGCTCTCGACTCCCCATGTCGCCGCTGGCTTAAGCTCTGGCAGGACAGTGTGACTGTACCTCCATCACGTTACACAACGTGTTGCGTACATGTTACCTAACAAGGAGCCTGTTAGGTTGAGATTGTATATATATTATCACTCACGTGTATTCTTATGAATGTATAACTTGTTTTATATAGCAACAG
>JAODJU010000138.1:5398163-5410005 GCA_026776725.1 Gnathonemus echidnorhynchus | reverse complement strand
AGTATAAATAAACCTTCTCGTGGTGCCACACCCTTGTAGCTACACTGCGGTGTGCACCCTTGCAAGTAAAACAGCGCATGTCTCATACTCTGTGGGTCAGCAGCCGGGGGGGGGCTGATCACTCTCTCCGACAGAGCCAGACAAGAAAATCGGACTCGTAGTTTAGCTTAGCTAGTCGGACACAGTATTTATCGGAAAAGATAGATTGTGATGCTATAATATCACATTCCACGCGATGCAGTATAAAGAAACAGGCACAAGGCAGAAGGCAGTCACATTATAATATATATTCTTCATTCTAGCCTTTTAGCTTTCAATATACAACCTTTCAAAAGTGAAAGTGCTCTAATGGGTGCATATCTTTCCTGTACACAATCAATTAAGTGCTAAACGTCTAAGGAGGTTTACGATTAAATACTTGCTCTCCATTTGGATGTTAGACAACACAGTATAGCAATTGTTTACCAGAGTAAAGTGGAAAACATGGAAATAAATTGTGAAGCTTTCGATTACTCGTCTTTATACCTTTTGTCCTGTAGACAACACTTCACTTAAGGGGGCACAAATAATGAAGTAGTACATTCTTACTTAATGTATTAATTAACCCAGAGTCGAAGTGTCAGTTACATGCTAATCCCATGATTGTTTATTGTCTATCAGTCATAACAGTTTATGTACTTTATACTGTCACTGTACTTGTTCATGATTTGTACTTGAATTGTAACTTAGTTACTAAGTTACACGTGCACCCTCAAGTAAAGTGTTACCGAAAAATGAATGCCCACGACATGGCGCAGAGCTGCCTGACATACACGCCCTGACACCTTTCAGCAGCACAATGCGAAATACATGCATTTCAACAGTCTCACCTTATCGATTATCACCCCAGGATATCGTGAATTGGAGGACTACGTCTCTTATGTTATATTCTCCTCTCATGCACTGCTTCACGAAAATATTACGGTACTAATTTCTCATGATACGGAGTGAGAGGCTACAGGGCAATATTTATTGTATCTTAAACACTTCACCGAATAAGGGAATTCCTATTATAATAGAAAAGAGCAACAGCAGGGTTTTGTGAGTAGAATCAGCAGCAGGCTGAAATGCAGGGAGATCAGCGGCGAGGTGGGAATGTGCAAAGCCTGCCCGACCCCCCCCCCCCCCCCCACAGGGCATGAGTAGACAGCACTGTTTAGGGAGGTCAAACGATCGTCGATGACCTGCTAAGTAAGAAAATTAGCCTAGACAGATTTATGTTTAACTAAGTCTGCATTAAACGTCCTTATCATCGTTACATGCACGGAGAAGCAGTGGGTGATATTTAGCGTTAATTCCGGTCATGGTCTCAGTAGGGTGCTGTGCTGTGCTGTGGGGGGGGGGTCTCAGGCTGTATAGAGCACAAGGTAAAGGTGCATCTGGGCAGGATGCCAGTCCATCGCACAGATAATCAATATTTGCAGACATATCTTAGGATAGTGATTGTGCTCTTTTTGTAGCCGATTTAAAATCTTGATTTAATGCCACATTCCTTTTTCCATAATCATAAGAAACACGCAGAAACTAAAACGAGTAAATGAAACGAGTAAATACGAGCGAAAATGTCAAGAAAAATAGCCCGACCTCTTCTAACATGGCTGATTAATTAGGAGGGAGAGTAGAAAGAGAGCTGCTTCTATACAGCAGATCATGCAGTGTTTGGAAGCTGGAGATGAGGCCTGCAGCAGCTGCCGGAGGGATAAACCCACACGCTGGAAGGGGGGGCTTTTCAGCTGGATTTTCTCTGCATTAGCTGCTGACTTTTGCCGCCTGGCTTCTGCAAGCTTTACTCTTCCTCCTTGGTTAGTCACATGCTCGCTCTGCGACTGACAGTTAGATGTAGCGCAGCACTGACCAGAGGATGCAGCGTAGCAGTAACTGGTGGATGCAGCACAGAACTGACTGGGGAATGCAGTGCTGCACTCACAGGAGGATGCAGCATGGCACTGACTGGGGAATGCAGTGCTGTACTGACCAGAGGATTCTGCGTAGCACTGACTGGTGAATGCAGTGCGGCACTGAACGGAGGATGCAGCACAGCACTGACTGGTGGATGCAGTGCTGCAATGACTGGAAGATGCAGTGCAGCACTGACTGATGGATGCAGTGCTGCAATAACTGAGAGATGCAGCGCAGCACTGATTGATGGATGCAATGCAGAACTGACTGGAGAATGCAGTGCTACACTGACCAGAGGACGCAACATAGCACTAACTAGAGGATGTGGCACAGCACTCATTTAAGCCATGACCTGATTGTATGAATCAGCGCATAGGGCTCTGTGACTTACAGACAGGAACCATGTTGAATCTCATGACCTGAATCCTCATTAAGTGTTGCTTCTAACAACTGAAATGCCTTTTTTGTCACAAAGGCTCCTTCTCTGTTTGTTGCCCATACTCCAAAACAAAGAGCCGTTCCCAGCTTCCCCAGTGGCCCCACCCAGCTGCAGCACTGCTTTCGTGCGAGGGAGTGCGAGCCAGTGGATTTATTTTTCCCATTTAAGCAACAATATGGTTGTGAGAGAACTGGAGATACAAACTGAAGGGTGAAATATTAATAAGGATTAACTGTGCGGTAATGTGAGTATGAAACACAGCGGAGAACAGGCGACCCTCTGGGACATTTTAATGCAGAGAATATAGTTTTGGGCGTCTACTTGCTGCTTTGTTGCCCAGTGGTTCGACACCTCATCCCCTTGAATGTTTGGACCCATAAATCCAGCCCCAGTGTTGCCCTGGAGAACCTGGACCACATTCCTGTAATTATGTCCCTTCCCCTCAGTGGGGACCAACCCTCCTCTCTTTTCCTTTCCAAGAAGGAATTATCCATAAACATGTGAGTCGCTGTGGACGGCAAGCCGTCAGCCATATGCAGCGATCGCTGAGGGAACGTATCACCAGGTGGCTTCATCTCCAGTCCACTTACTTCAGGGGGCTGAGCTGCTCTTTTAGAAATGCCTTTGTCAGCTCCCATCTTTCCACACAGATGAAAACCAGATGCTTCCACAAGTAATTATTTCCTGTGCTGAAACTCCACGCTGACGAGCCGAATGTGTGTCAGTCTAGATTGCATCTCCTCCAACCCCTGGCCCGGCCCAGACGGAACGGTGTGGTTGTGGGTCTGACTGGGTAACAAGCTAACCTGGACCGTCAGCAACCACCGACATGGGCTGGGGGCCCCTTTTCCAGGTCCGAATTGGCCACGTAGCCTCTTTTACTGTCTAAGGAGGACTTGCCAGTCCACCATGTTTCAATGTTTAGGGAATAAACTGACTAATATATTGGCATTTTCATGGTATCGTATAAAAGCTAATTACCTTGACCAATATGATTATATAATGAACAATCATATCAGAAAGATCTGTACTGTCACATTTAAAAAAAAAAAAGAAAAAAAACTTGTGAAAATATAAATTGCTGAAATGGTCAAATATGTTGCAGTTTCGGCCTCATTAAATATGACTTCTAATCAGTAAACAAAACAATGTTTCAGTTGAAATAGCAGCGATAGGCATAGAGACACCTTGCTGTTAATTAAAAGTGCAGGTTTTGAAACGCAGAACGTCTGTTCATCACAACAAATAATCAACGTCAAGTTAGTTAATATACAATTTCTTTTTGGTAGCCATATCTATACATACAGTTGATGGCTCAGAAGAAAAGGGTTCTTGAGAGCAGAAATAGCTGATTTAACAAATGGTGCCTAGCTCAGGTCCTGTCTCTTACCCGGAAACTTCCTTCACTCTATGTCCAGGAAAAACTGTCCACTAACCCTGACAATGTCTTGCCAAAATCCCAGTATGTTGTGCTGATCCTGCTGTTTGAGGGTCCAGTAGGGTCTAGAGTAGTGTCTAGAGACAGAAAATATGACAAACCACTGAAGACCTTTGAAAATTAGAGCTGAGTTAGGAAATCACCTCATTCGCATTTAGAGTTTCACAAGATTTTGCAGATACATATTTAAATTCACTGCCTAGTGATAACTCACCAAAATTATTAGCTAGAGTGAGAGAGAGACTGTAATTTTAGAATCAGTGGCCATTTTATTAAGTACATCTACACAGAACCAGACAGAAGCCTCCAGAAGTTCAAGGTTAGATGAGCTGCGTGATCAGAGTCTCCTGGCTGCACACACTGTTGTACTGAGCTGTTATTTTTGCACTTCTGACCTTCCGGTTAGCTTTAACGAGTCTGACCGTTCTCCTCTGACCTCTCTCGCTAACAAGGTATTTTCACCAATAGAACTACCACTGACTGTGTTTTTTGTTCATCACACTATTCTCTGTAAACTCCAGACACTGTAACGTGTGAAAATCCCAGGAGGGAGGCTGTTTCTGAAAAGCCTGAACCAGCAAGTGTGGCACCAACAATCACACCACAATATAAAAAAAATCACATCAGGTGTCACAGCTAAAGCTATGCGGCTGTGTGACTGTGTAGCCTATAGGCCTATCAGAGTAATCTGTTTAGAAGATCAGGCGGTTTGCAATGAGCAGGTGTAAAAAATAAACTTGCCACTGAGTTATAATTGAATTTATAATTAAAATAGGTCCAGGCAAGTTTAATTTTACAAGAAAAATGAATACCTGCTGGTTCGGTAATGGGTAGTGAAGGTTAATTCAAATCATGTTTACCGGGATGAGTTTAGGCTCTACGTAAATTTGCTCAGGCTCGTTATGCATTTATTGTTTGTAAAATCTGACTAATGTATTCTAATTATGGAATTTAATAATTTGTTTTAACAGTAGCAGAACGGTGAGTGTAACTTCATTAATTACCTGAGACTCTTTAGAATATAGCTGGAAACTAACGTTGCTCGTTAATCGGTAAACGGCGATCGGTGTTTAATTACTGCGGAGCCGGTCGGCGAGACTCACATGTTCAATCGCTGCTTATTAAAGAGCCGATTGAACTACTAAACAGAGATACTCTAGAGCCGAAATTAACCTGTGAAACAGAAATAAATATGGGAATCGGAACAAGGGAATCGGAAAAAATGGTGAAATCTAAGGAACATATAAGGAATTAAGATGCATAAAATATCGTAGAGATCCCGAGCGCCGGTGTTTCCACGTAAGACGAGCACCTAGATGCCCACTCTGTGGGTCCTTCATATTATTTACATCTCGTTTTATTAAAAAAAAAAGGATTAAAAACACAGAGTAGCTACCCACAGATGTGGCCGCTTTAGATGCTGTCGGGTTTCAGACTTGGCAGCGTTCATGTCTCAAAATGCGTTATTGTGCTCGATATAATTTGAATTGCTTTAAATAATGCCAGGAAGAATGTTTTAACTTTAAATTTCTATCTGATGAATGAAAGCATACCATTTTCCACTTCGTTCGCCAGCGTGTAAAATCCTTGTGAATGGCAATCGTAGAAGTGTGACCAGATATACACCAGATGTTTCGGAAGAGGCAAGCCGCCTCTCTATATAATCTAATATAATATAGTATAATATTATAATATAATATAATATAAACGCACAGTTCTGGGACCAGGGGTGGAGTCTGCCATAGTTCCATGTGTGTGGAACTTTCTCGCAGTCTCCCAGCTTCTCCAGCTGGAGATGAACCTTTCATTACCTCCCCCTTTTCTTCCTGGAATCGTCCATGTTAATTAACATAATGAAGCTCTCTCTCCTGCATCCAGTCTCTGCGCTCCGGTATCCGAGGACATAAACAGCGCCAACTCGCCAGGTACTGCTCCAATTTTAAGTTAACCTCATTCCCTACCACAAACAAATTGTTGACTTCATATGTTTATAAAGCTATCTGCTTATAATTCAAGTTCGTGTCTAATTTAATTTTTACACTGAGGTGCAAAACGTTAAAGCACAAGTGAGATCGGGATGTTGAGGTAGTGGAAGCTCCATTAGCAAAAAACATAGGCTCCTTTTTACGCCATTGCCTCCGCACGCAAAGTGCTTCGAAGTAACAACAAAGTATCGTTTATTTTGGTAATGGAAGCGTAACCTAATTAACTGCGACATAATAAGTGCAGAAATGAGAATGCACTGGGGCTAGAAACTAGACTCCGATAAGTGAAAAGTTGCGTTATATCAGCCTGCAAATTTGCTTAGGACGTTTTCAGGCTGACAGCCCTGACGTGCGGATCGCACTGTGTAAACGTGTTACTTAGAGAGAGTAAGTAATGAGGATCTAATGACTCCCTGTCATGGAGCTCAGCAAGTGGAAAATAGCGGCACTGAAACAAACGTTGTCACGAGCTCGGCGAGGGGACGTGCGTGTCGCTGGGCTTTTTTAAAATTAGAGGTGACACCCTGGTCGGACGTCATTGCTGTCGGCTGTTAGGGAACACGGAGGCCCCTGACCCGGAGTCCCCCTCCTAATTTAACACACTGTCTCCATAGCAACCGAAAGGTTATTCTTTGATACCTAACATGTAGCAAACAGAGGAGTTTGTGGTGATCATCACAAGGTAGCTCGCTAATAGTGCTATAGAACGTGTCTTAGCCTGAGTACGCGCAGGCGCACCGTGCTTAATGCTTATAACTGCTAAACCCAAAGGAAATCAAGGGAAACATACTCTGTTCCAGCTGAGTCATGATCCTCTTTCCCATTATCAAAATTCACACTGCAGTCCTCATTTCTGTTGCTTTAATTGCTTTCACTCATTTACCATCATGTTTTGCAATGACATTCAGCTGGGATGTGCTGTCTGCAAGATGCATCCCCACACTTTCTAAATTTAACAAGGTTGTCGCTCTTTGCGCGCAGAAAACACCAGACACCACTACAAGCATAGGATTATCTGTGCCTGGGATTACTTATGAAGTAGCCTAAGTCACTGTTTTATTGTTAGTAGCACTGATGAAAGAGTTATGAATGCGAATCGTCAAATGGCATAACAAACAGAAGGGGCCACCACGTGAGGTGGCAGAACATTAATCTCACAGCCATGGTGTAATTGTCAGCCGTGCAGCCATCATCACTGAGGTATTCATCATCTGTCGTAACCATTAGGATTGCAAAACATGTCACGCAATAACAGTTTCTGTGGTAAATTTAGCAATAATAAATCTTACTTCACACCCGGGCGTACGGCTTTTTAAAATTCCGATTAAAACAGATCACATGATGATTTGATTTCTAATCACAGTCCCTTATAACCTCATCTGACAGTCATTAGAACTATTTGAATCTTGATCTGTAATTATTCAAACCATCTAAGAATTCCTGCTGCTCAAAGCTTCTTTGTAATGGCCACAGAAATCACAGAAGTGATTTTTCGTGTTTTGAATCGGCTTGCGACCCTGTTCCACTTGAGCGTGCGCTGGAGGTCTTGTGCCACGAGCCTTTTTTACATGACTCCTGTTAGGTCATCGCTGGCAGGATGGAGGATCACCCATTGATTCATCTTGAGCTGGGGACAGTTTCCACTGAAGCAAATCACTTCCGAGCATCATGGGTTCCAGGATCGCGGCAGGGAAATGCTCTTGGGAAAAGGAGACTCATTCTTAATTTAAAGCTTTGTTTCTAAGCTAATTTTGGGTCGGTGAGCGTGTGTCTCTCTGTGTAAGTACAGTGACATTGAGGTACTGGGGCCTCCGGCATATTTAGGTCTCAATTTTTGGGAAGTTTTGGGGAGGGAAAAAGGATTACATCTGCATTTCAGTACAAAAATACTTTTTACAGCCCTATTATTATTATTTTGTTATTGTTATTATTTTTATGTGCTGTCTAGTTGGCGTAGACCCTTGGCAGAATGTCCTGCCTCTTCTCTGGACATCAGGCCTCCCAATGGCATTGTTGTGATGATCTTCACGGCATAGTTTAGGGGTCATGGAGATAGTGGCACTAACAGCACGTGAGTCTCTGTGTTGCACTTGTAATACTCATCAACATCTCGGCACACGTTTGCAGCCTTGTGCAGTGCAAGGAAGCCAAGTTCAAGCGACAGTGAAGCTTCCGGCAAAGCTGGCAGCCTTGGGGCTGAAAACATGTTCCATTGCCAAGCAGGTGCTAATTCAACACTCTTTATGGAGACTGCTCCCAAAAACAGTCAGACTGTTCCACTGTAGACCTGTAACTCCGGTCAGTCCAAGCAGTCGTATAACACGTAAGCCCACGTAAGGCCTCTTTTCTGCTAGCATTAGCTTGTTATCTTGCGATCAGCATTCTGCTTCAGAGTCCTTTTCACAAAGACAAACCAAAAGTACACAGAGCTCTTTTTTTTTGTGTAGCCAAAGACCTCAGCAGAAGCTGACGCAGTTCTGGGGGGGGGGGCAACAGGATCCTGCTGACCTTCCCCGAGTGAGCCCCGCCGAAGTCGTCATTAAAGCCTGCCGCGCGCTCCTTTGCGCGTAGGGTGTGCACATGCCGGAGTCGGGGGGGGGGGGCCAACAGGAGACATCATCAGCATGTAACAAATGAGCTCTAATCCTATTTCAGCATGATAGAAGGAAAAATAAGAGTCAAAGTGGACATGATAGGAGAAGGGTGTTTAACAAGAGGTGCACTTGATTATAGTGATTAAACTCAAGGATAGTAAACTGCAGCCAACAGGGGTCCTTCACTGCCAAGTGAGACCCCACGGCCCAAAGCCACTAAGACCAATTAGCTCACACCAGTTACCCCAATATCACTAAATGCACAACTAAAATAAACAGACGTGGAATTTCATACTCATGCCAATTTAAAAAGTAATGTAGGCCTATGCTGCTTTTCATATCTTAGTTTTATCATGACGTTCATTACATATCCAATGTACTGTTGAATGTATTAAATGTAGAGAGAAACATTTTAAAATGATGATTTTATGTAACGGAGTCATTTCCCCCAGTACCAGAAATTGAACAGGCTATGGTAAAGTAAACGGTAACTCCGGAAAGACTCGTCATTGGCTGGAAGGAAGGTTAGGAACTTTTTCAAGTGAGCTTTAGCGCCATCTACTGGGAAGGCCGTGCATAAAGATCGGCGAATCTCTGTTGAAAAAAAAAAAATCATTAAAAAGGTTTTACACTTTGGATGAGGTTAATAAAATAAGGTTATAAATATGAACTTGTTACATGTCCAAACCTGGAAGTGGTACTAAGACCATTCGAGCAAATACGGGTGTATTATAAATGTATAAACTTCCTTTTTTCACCAATGCAATTGACTTCTATTTGACATTTACAGTACCGCAAGTATCAGCAGATCCATAGACTAACGCAGCACTGAATAAGTAAGAAACACAGGACCGTCAATGGGAATATGCAAATAAGCATATTACAAATGATACATGATTCAGTCTGTTACTGTATGAAAATTAGTTTTGATAGCAAAATAAATCTTTTATAAATTACCGTTAACTATTAAAATATTAAGTAACTGGTACCTTTCCCTGGAATTCCCATAATCCAGTGTAGTCTTTCATTTTTTTTTATAATGGAGTATCAATTACCACGAGTGAAAATACTGAAATAGGTGATGCACATAACAGGAGTAATACTGCACTGCAATAAATGAAAGTAATGCACACTGACAATCAAACATGATTTAATCCTTACAATATCGTAATATAGCAGAGAAGTAATCTATAGGGATAATACAGTATTGTAAAAAAGAGAAGCTATTTACAGCACAACAAAAACTTTATGGAGTAATCACTTTAATATTTCATTTTAAAATAACTTACGATTACATTAGTCACTGTCTTTCCCCCACTGTAAGTGCAATGTCACTGGAGACAGAGCAGTTACTGGAATCCATAAAAAAAGCAAAGTGTCCGAACACCACACAAACACGACACTAGCCGTCATGATCCTTTCAAAAGGGTGCCCAAGAACACAGGTACTGTTTGCCATCGAGGCCCGGTACAAAACTAACCAACAAGGTGGTCACATGGGCATACAAACAGGAAGTACGTTTAGATAAGGAGGAATGAAAGACAAAACTGTAGCATGTAGTGCGACGTGGCATGAAACAAAGGAGATTTAAGGGGACTGGCTCCCTCAATGCTCACGGCGAGACGCAATGACATTCAACGGTTCTCTAAATGATGAACAAATATGGAACTTCTGGCTATTTCTTAAAAACAAAACAGTAGCAGGTGGCTGAATTAGTGCATGTGCGGTTAAACCACAACGGAGATGTTATGATAAAAATGGGGAATATGGAAGGAGGGAGGGAAAAAAAAAAACGTTATTGCATCCTGTGTTCTTTAGCTACTTTGCAGTGAATTCTGGCAGTATCTCTGAGAGACGGCTCTGCTCTGCCTACACTGTAATGGCAGCCAAATGGAAGCACGAAATACAGTTACTGTGTCTCCCTGTAAAGCCAGAGATCTGACGGTTATGGAAACTTGCAAAAGCCTCTGTACCGGGGGCAGGCGACCCTGATCCCACAGTGCCGGCATCCAGCAGGTTTCCCATCCTACCTGGTCTCTGATGACCCACAGCTGACCTCAGGCAGGTAGTAACTCATAAGGTAGGATAGAAAACCTGCTGGATACCGGCCTTCCAGGATCAGGGTTGCCTACCCCTGCTCTATACTGTCTTCATTGACTGGATCTCCGTCTTCCAGATGCTACTTATTACAATCTTTCCACTTCATCCAGGTCTCCACAGGTGGAGGCGGGTACTTTGGAGGCTGAAGGCTCCGAGTCAAAATGAGGCTGGAAAAAAAAGGCTACAGTCTTTGGTCGCTAAATTCTTTGATTGCTATTTCAAGTAAAATGCCAATATTTAAGTAAACTGCAGATGGAGCCAGGCTCTTCAGTGAAAGCGTCCCATAGCTTCTGCGGCCTTAGCCCGTACCAGAGGTTCAGGATCCTGGAGCAGCAGGACCAGACCTGGCAGGCAAGGTCACAGGTCAAAAGGGCAAAGGTCACCCAACTGCAGTCTCTCTCTCTCACACACACATGATCATAATTATATCTTTGTGGGGACTCTGCATTCATTTCTTTCATTATCCCAACATGACGATCTTAACCCCTACCCAGCCCTAACCTTAACCATAAGTAGCCAAACAAAATACAAGACTTTTTGCATTGGCATTTTTGGTTTTTTGATTGTATTCACAGATCGTTGTGGGGACCTGAAAAAATGGTCCCCACAACGTCAAAATAACAGGTTATCATCACATTGTGGGGGACATTTGGTTCCCACAATCTAATGCAACTTAATCCATACACACACACACACACACACACATTCCCTGGGCACCACACTTGTTATGAGCAGTTTAACTGAGCCCAGTGTTTCAGTTCCTGCTTCAGCTTGAAGTAGGCTTAAGATATTTTACATTATTATTATTACTGTTAGAGTCATACATAAGTCAGAAAATAAAACAGACTACAGCAAAGCTGAGAAACATACCATTTGTTATACTCCCCATGTTCATGTAAGAGAAATACTCTTCTGGGAGATTCCCCAATAAAAACCCTAGATAATGAAGGGAGAAATAAACATGTTCAGGTTTTAAATCAGCATCACAAGGTCCTACTGGTTACTATAAGCTAATGAAATATATGGGAAAAGTTGCAAAATACTACCCATGTTATATATGATTGCTGGTGTGGGCTATTGCCCCCAGAGAACTGCCTGCAGTGTAACACACTCAGGACAATGAAGAGTTAGGAGATTAAACTTTGTTTTTACCGATGAACATGGCTGCTCCAGCTCGCACTTCTGCCCAGTTGCTCTTGAAGAATTGGATGACGGTGATGTGGTAGAAGTTCAGCATTCCGGGGAAGTCTTGGATCTGTAGTAGGAAACAGCATCAGCTACAGGGATTAGATCACGTGCTCCTCAGAGTGTCCACCCCCCCCCCGACTGGATAACATGTCCCCATCCC
>JAODJU010000138.1:5369447-5382295 GCA_026776725.1 Gnathonemus echidnorhynchus | reverse complement strand
GGGGGGTGACAGGGTTAAAGAATGCCTGATTTGCACAGGTACCAAAAAACTGAAAAATACATCATTGTACATGTACATTCAAATACAGTCTGAAGTGCCCCAGTTTCCCGTCTGGACTTTTGAAAGCTACACATGTCAAATGACTGAACCATTATCGTGGCCAAAACAATTTTACAACGATATTATCGCGATGATCTACAGACAATTTGAACAAAATAACAATACTATTAGTCAAAGTAATCTTCACATTTGTTTATTGTGAGTTTTGTCTCTCTTTTAGCAAATGAATTACACTCAAAATACGAGTGTAATGATGTGGAGTGTCTGTAACCCTAACCGTACAAAAGGGTATGGAAAGCACAATTACACTGCTTAATGGATGGTGAAAAGACAGCCAGGGTTAGTGCTGTGCTCCATTTACCTCGGAAGTCGGAGCCGGGAATGACGTCATGCTTGAGTTAGCCACACTCCAGTACAACAAGCCAGAATACAAACAACTGCAGCTGTGGCCTGTATCACGAAGCAGGATTTCTTGCTTAGCCGGATAACTTGTCAGATTTAAGGTAGTCTGGGATAAATGTAAGGGAACGAAGATAAAGCCCATTTAAACTGGGGTACCTTAAATCCAACAAGTTATCCAGCTAAGAAAGAAATCCTGCTTCTGGATACAGGTTTGGCAAACCATTACCAGTGTCTTATATGAATCTACCCAAAATATATCCCATTTTAGCTGATCTCACCATATTTTTTTAAAAAAGAAATTCCACTTCCAGTTTTTTTCTTTTTATTTCATAGAGTGAGGGAATAGGGTTTGTTTTGTTGTTACCCACTGTTCCATACCAGCTGGAGTCAGGTTACCCGTTGTTTACAATACCAGTTGATAACAACAATTATGCAGTATTTTGCGTATACAAACACTGTAGCAACATGCCCACAGACAGAGGCTGGACAGTACTGTGTGTACGACTGATTTAATGAGTCATAAATAAGACAGAAGTGCAATATGAACATTTAATTACTACAGCTTTTTACTGTTGACGCTCGGAGCAGCCATCATGAATTCTGAAGTCAGGGTTGTTGAGCTTCCTCCCACATTGTTAGGAACTAGGAACTCGGAAATTCCGACTTCAGTTCAGGCTGAGCCAAAACTATGAATACCGCAAAAAAGCATGTCGCTAGATAGCAGAAATTTCAACTGATGGATATATGAACAAATTTCAGACATCAGTCAGCGGAATGATTATCACCAGTTCTTGCTAAACAATAAAGCGTCTGCTGTAGCTTGATGTAAAAGTAGACGATATGGTTTACCGTAAACCAGCAGGATGAACAACTCAGGCAGTCAAATAGAATGAAATGTGTTGTACGCAATGCTTAAAATGCTGCGGATACGCAGATGTGCAGGGTACAAACTGGATAGGTGATACGGATGAGGTACGTTACTGCATCTTCTTCTTATGTTTTATGGAGGGTGGCAACCAGCATTAAGGAGCAATACCGCCACCTACTGTGCTGGAGTGTGAACCAGATGGTTATTGGCACTGGATCAATATTTCACTGTTAACCTATCAGTTACTGTAAACACCAGGATATCCTGACACCCCCATTTCAGCACTTTTACAAAAATCATAGAAAAAAACATTAATCAGGAGCTCCAAAGAGGTGTGACGCTCCCCCCCCCCTCACCTCCTGATGCAAAGTCACCAGCAGACTATCGATCTGGGTCTCCAACACTCGGCTGCCCATGTTCACAGAAGCTTCCAGAATTTGACACAGGCTCTATTGGGTGTGGGGGGGCAGTGAGAAAGGCACAGCAGTATAACAAACAGCAAAGATGACAACTAAAGGAAAATCAGGTAAAGAGGTAACAGAAGGGCAAGAACACACATGCTCGGGAAATGGCGACATCACAAAAACACGTGCAGCTCTCAATCCACAAGGAGAGCGCAAAGGCAGGACGCCCACCTTGCTGATGATGTAATGCTCGCTGTTCTTCTTGTAGAGCGAGACAACGGTGGGAATCAGCTTGGGAAGCTGCTCCTCCAGCTTATCATGGGCCATCAAGTGACTCATGGAGCCCAGGGCCTCTGCCACCGTCAGCCGGAGCTGGAGAGGAACCGCAGGAAGGCCGGATCAGCAGGCTGACGGGGTCAGAAGCAAACCAGCTCAGCAGAAAGCAGCGGGAGAGGCAAGCAGGGAGGGAGGGAGTGACGCATGCAGGCCCAATCAGCACGCCGACGGGGTCAGAAGCGACCGCGCTCAGCAGGAGACGGCCCTCTGAGACGGCGAAGGCAAGCAGGCCGGCACACCAATTAAATAGCTTTTATGTGAATAAGTTCCCCTTCGGAACCTTTTTGTGAAGTGATCTTGCATACGCTGTTCTGCGGGCTGGAGTGCTGCCAAAATAACTATAGATTCTTATCTTCTTGAAACATAAAATGTCAATATTGTTTTGAAAAGATTGCACACATTCACAGCTCGAGAACTTCCCCGCTGTCCCCAGAAACCCAGGCATCCAAATCAGGCCCTGACCCCACTTTGGGCCTTAAGTGTCAAAAAAAAATGAAAAATCCGTCACAACAAAGCAGCCAACCGGAGCTGAACCTCGCATACCTTGGGGTCCCTGCTCTGAAGCCAGTTAGAGAAGAGGATGTCGTACGAGGCATAGATCTCACTGGAGAAGGTGTCCTTCCGCACGGTTGGGTCTGGGGCCTTATCCAGGTTGGCGAGGTACTCCAAAATGCTCTCGCTGAAACGGGACAGAGCTAAAGGGGAAAACAGCAGCGAATCAAACGCTGCACGGGAACACCAGCGCTTCTTGCCGCTGTGTGCTAATGTCGCTAATATCAGTAAAATCGGTAAAGTCGCAAATTTCGCTAAAGCCGCTAAAGTCGCCACAGTCCTCACCAGAGGCGAAGATGCACTTCATGGTGTCCTGCTTGGTCATACTCAGCATCGGCAGCATGGTCCCCAGGATGGCGTTGAGGAACGGCACCATGCCGTACACTGAGAACGAAACCCGGCTTTCAGCTTATAGAAATACTCACAGCCATCCGACAGATGTGGGCTGTATTATATATATATATCATATAAAAACTCCTCACACTACACAACATCTCAATCTACATCACAATACAGTATATTAAAGGACACTTTCACAGAACAATTTACAACATTTAGAGAAAAAAAATCTGATGTTTTTAAGTTATTAGTGATATATGTTTGTACCATTAGACTCGGAGAGACTCGCTAGCGTTTGGACGACAAATAAATGAGGAAGGACCCCAGGCTGGAACTTGCTGAGGATCTCCTCCATGATGTCATTTATGTATTTCTTGCCCACGGCCACCAAAATACTGCTGGCTGCCTGCTGCCAATCTGCTACAACTTCCTGCAGAAACAGGAAGTGACATTTCACATGACACACAAAAGGCCTGACTATTCAAAATATGGAGATCAGCACATATTCTTATTATATTCATCTAAAGCTTGTTTTATTCCTCATAAAGAATAAACTTCTAGATTGTTTCTAATGATTTATATTTTTTTCATAATTTTTGTAGGTTTGTGAAGATACACTTGTGAAAAGTATTTGAATGTATCCTAAAATATTAAGCCTCTCCTGTGGATTATTCATTACCTAATTATTTTACGTCTTATTCCCACTCCAATCCCCCTGTTTCTGACCAATCATCTCCTGAAAGTTTGTCTTTAGGAGTGCTGAAGAAAAGGATATATTAATCACTACTGATACCATTTGGGAAGTAGGTCATAAAGGACTTATCACAAAGATAAGGAAAATGAAGAGGAGAAGAAACCAGATGAGATAAACTGTTTTGTGCCAATATTAAAATCTCTGAGCATCTGCGTAAAACTTTCAGTGACTGCCTGCTCCCCAGGACCAATACAATCGGCAATTAATTGGCTTTGATACAGCAGGACAAATGCCCGCAAAACTTGCCCCCTGACAGGGGCCAGGAAAGAAAGCAAAGGCGTGCAGAGGCTGAGGAGACGGGCAAACCAAGGGCTGTGATTAACAGCAGGGAACATTCGCAGATACCGTTAAATGCGCCAGCGATAAATCCGCACACCTCTCTCATAACCACATAGTACAATAACGACTAAAGTAAATTAAACAGCTTGCTGACATTACCCACTGCCAGTGTCATTCGCTTTAAACGTCCCTAATAAGATTTGAAGTGCTCCTTCCAGTCAGGGAAAAGTACCCCTTTCCATTAAATTGCAATTCCTTTCTTGAATTTATGCTTTTTCGACTTTAGTCATTTTAAATACACATTCAAGCTCTGTTGTGCCTTAAGCAATAATGGAGTATTAAGAGGCTCCGATTGTATGTGCAAGGACAATCTTAAGGTACACAATAGGCACTCAGACACGTTACAAAGTTAGGCGTAAGTAAACCCACTGAAAGACAGACTGCCTTTATAACAAACCTGAACACTCCCTCCTCCTACTGTGTAACATACCTGAACACTTCCACCCCCTACTGTGTAACATACCTGAACACTTCATTCTCCTACTGTGTAATATACCTGAACACTTCCACTTCCTACTGCTTCCTTCCACTTTAGGGTTTTATGTGTCTTTTTGATATAAAGTTATTTACCTTACTAACATGCTGTCTTAATTTATTACTGAGCTGCGTGAAAATGCAATACAGTTGATAGGACCAAATGGTCGTAAGATAAAATAATCCAGAAAATCCAGGTTACAGGCACAGCACCTGTTCTGAAATAGAGGGGCACAAACCACCAAGCTGCACACTTAAACACACCAGGGAATAGCAAATACCTGGGGGTACTGGAACATGTTCCTACTTAGGAAGAAACCTACCTTTGACCTGGTCATTTCATCCGAAGCAAGAGAAATGATGCTCTTAATTTTCTTGTAGCTAATTTCATCTATCTTGAACTGCACAATCAGTTCAAGAGTTTGCAGAATAATGACTCGGTGGCCGGTAGCCAGCTGCAGACAGGGGGGGAAAAAAGATGTATTTTAATGGGAAGGCATGTCTGCATGTAACTATTCAGCAACAAGATGTCACAACATGTTGCCCAACTAAACCAAGCTATCTGCAGTCTGAGAGAGCAGATGATCAGCAGGCTGTAAATGAAAAAAAAAATCAACATTTATAAACTATAAGTAGGATAAAAGAAGAGCACAGAAGAGAACCAGAATACTGCATTTAAAAAAAAAAGCAAAAATGGTGACCATGGGCCAAGTGGAGCTCTGTCACATCCCAACCTTATCACTTCCTGTTCCTGTTCCAGCACGAGTCATATGACTGCAACGTGACCCAACACTGATGTGTAGAGTGCCAAAAGAATGTGGCATAGGGGTGTTTCTCAAGCTACGGTTGCATAATACACAGCAGACCATGTGGTTCATGGTGCTAGCATAGTGACACTGGGGGGGGGAAGAGACTTAATGTCAATGACCCTCCATTTTGATATTAGTATCTTACTATTAAAGGGGCCAGCTGTTACACTCTTACACCAGAATACAGATAATTAACCCTCCATGGGGGAATCCATGCATGAAATAATGCCTGATAATCGTTAAGAAACAACAATCCCTTCCTCCCTTCCTTTCTGGAAATTCAGTTAATATTTATACAGAAAATGTCTTTCAGCCAAAGAATATAGTGAAAAATGAAACAAGCAGTAATTCATAAAGATCATGGTTTTAGTGAAAGTTTAAATGTAAAAACTGAGGTATTACACATCGATTTCAATAGCACAGTCTCCAACCAAAGAATATCGCATGGAATAAATCTTAAAAGCATCCCCTTGCACTGATGAAACTCATGTCACATGAAGGAACAGTAGATCATACAAAATACATCTAAAGCTGCCATTTAAATATTTCCCATTCAAAATACTGGAAACAGGTTTTCATTTACTGGTGGTTTTTCCCAGAACAAATCAATAGCGCAAACCACCAGGTTGTAATGTGCTGTTGGGTTTATGATGTATAAACACATCTTTCGCCTGACCTTAGGGTGTTTCACCAGGTAGTCCTGACACATGCTGAGAATTTTGTCCGGCTGCTGTTTTCCGAGGGTGAGGATGGATTTCCTGACCTGCTCCTGCACCACAGGGTCTCGGTCATTGGCTGCATCGAGCAGCGACAGGGACACCTCTGAAGAGCAAATACAGAGAGGACATTTCAAACATGCATGGTTTTCTCTGAGTACAAAGAGTCATGACAGGTTACTTACGCTCTACGTCAGATTCCTCCATTGTGCCTCTTGTATGGCCGGCAGTTGTTATTTAAGAAGTCATCTGTTAATCCCACAAATTTCTACCTGTGCCGCCTCCTGCAGTTTGGAAAAGCAGAGGTCATTAACACCTCGTGACCGTGACCAGTTGTGCGTGTATTTTCATACTGTAAACCGTATAACCAATGTTCTCTGTCAGCAAACCCAATCGTGAAATTTCACAAAAAAATAAATATTAAAAGAAACTACCGTGAACAGAAAGACCGAATATTGTTATTTTAAATTTTTTTGATCCGTACCTCTAATGTGTAGTAAGGGTAGCATTAACTTATCTAAATATTTTGATCTATTTTTGTAGTATTTTAATTTATTTATATAGCTTTTCTGTTGGTCAAGCGACGCCAGTGGCAGTAACATAAACTCGCTTCTGGTCGAACGCCTGACGTTTGCTAGCTACGTGAAAGGTAAACAGGTAGACTGGTAGCCAAATAATAATGAAGCAGTCCTAACGGTAAATAATTCTGCCTTACCTGCAGTATGTTTCAAAGCCCCCGTACTATCAACCAAAAGTGCAAAACGCCATTGATCATGCTTGCACATAGGAGCTGGGCAGGTGACACACCTTCCGGAAAGGTGTCCAGCCAGCGCCTGTGTGATGTTACACGCCTGACAGCCACAAGACCATTTTCCCAGCAGTAGGTGACACACCTTCCGGAAAGGTGGCCAGCCAGCGCCTGTGCACTGGGCTGCAGGAAACTCTCCCTGCTGATGCTGAATTGCGGAGGGCTGATTCATTTGGTGTCTGTGTGGCAATGGACTCTTAATTAGGCGCTACCTACCGTTTCGAAATAGCTAGCTTGCTGGCTAGCTAGCTACAGATAAAAACAGCCAGTTCCTCCTCCGGTTAGTATACAAAAATCCAGCCCTTTATGATGGCTTCCCGACTATAATGCTAAAATGGAAATAAAGCCTTGACGTGCATTAAACCCGTATTTTCAAAGGTCCTTTGGAGCAGACTTCGTTTGACTTGCGTGCCATGTTTTCCTGCATGACACTGCAGGTAAACACGCCTGATCATGCGCTCGGAATCATAGGGGTTCTGCCAAGGGGGCGTGTCCAAGCCGGTCCTCCAAGCGCGTCACGGCACCATCGAAAGCGGACGATTCGACGCTCCCTACCGCGTCAATGAACCATAGAAACCATAGCACTTATTCAATGCCTGAGTACTGTGCTGTTTTGCACTGGAGAGCATTTCAGCACTAAAATTATAAGTATTTTGTATTGCATATTAAGCCTCTAATAGCCTGTTTTGTAAGGAAATGAAAGGAAAATGTAAGGAATATGCAAATAATTATAATATTGTGAAAAGAATAACAAAATAAGTAATATTCAAAAAATAATTTCATCTGTTCGAGGATGATAATAAATTAATCATCAAAGTCATTTCTCATGTAAGGAAACTTTCACTGTAAATTTAGAACAAACTCCCACTTATCAATACCACTAGGAAAAAAGGTTTGTTTGGATGTGTATTAGCTCTGTTTCAAGGTCACTGCATTGGTAGGATTTATTTTTAGTGCACACTTCACAATCCTGTTGCTTGAGAGAAACGACCCTATTTTTCCTGGAAATCACTTAACACTGTGATGTTTTCGTGTTCTTGCATTGCCCACTAAAAAACATCATAACAGAGCTGAGCCAATTACCCCACATGGGGACAAAGACAGACATCTGGGAGGTGCTGACTTAGCCAGGTAAATTATTTGGACGCAGCTCTATTACTGTACATGTGTTCACACCCTCTACAGTGCCTCACTGAAAAGCTTTGTGATGAAACCATTTCAGGGGTGGGGGTGTTGTGTGGCGGGTAGCTCAGCAGGTTATGCTACTATGCCTGTGCTAAGAAAAATGGTGTCACAACTGGGCCCCTGGGCAAGGCCCTTAACACCCAGCTCTTGACCTTCTCTGACTGTTTTTTCCCTCAAAAATATCTGTTGCTTTTGATATCTAAATAAACAAAATGTAAATATTCTCCCATTGGGGTATCAAAGAAATAATACATTATGCATTTAAGATTAATGCTAATGCATTAATTGGCTAATTTTGACAGCCCAAGTGTCACACCCATCATTCCTGCCCTCTTGTTCTCTCCCTAGTGTGGCTCTAATGAGCCACACCTGTTAATCATCTGTCTTGCCTCTCATTTTAGCCCCCGTGTGGATCACTCCAGCTGCCTCTCATCCGCTCCCTCATTAGTCGCGTCTAAGAGTGCCTCCCAGTCCTGTGGTCCCCAGTTCGGTCACTGATGTCACTCTAGTGTGTATTCTACGGCCTTCCCCTTTTTCTAGCTCTACCTTTTGCTTGACCCCACGTGGTCTGTTTGTGCTCCTGTTTCTGTTCAATAAATCACATCCTTTACACCTGCCCCTGTCTCCTCTGTGCTCTGTCATGGCACATAGCTAGTTCCTTAATTTGTTCTTACAGTCCGACATCTTTCTTTGGTTGTGTGAAAGATGTATTTATTTGTGCATTTTCTTCAAAGAATCTGTTATTAAATATTGTGGGATAGGGGGTGCCGCATAGACTTTGACAGGCCCTGTAACAGAACCATATTAACGAAAACTGTTCAGTACCTTTGTGTTTGTATTAGTGTATGGCTTTATGTATAGGCAAAAGAAACAGCAGGGCAGACCCAGTTTGACAGGCACTGGGGACCCAGGGTGGAGCCAGGGTGGATTGTGTGCCTCTGCACTCCAGTCGTCACCTCCTTCTCCAATGAGAAGCAGGTTGCTTTGTGGAGTGAAGAGCCTGCATTACGCTCTCCAGACGTGGGCTTGAAGAGAAGCATTGTTGCTTTAGAAAAGCAATACCAGAGGTGGCTGAGCCAACGCAAAAATGGAAAGTAAACAGATACACCGACCTGTCAAAAGCCTGGCTTTTTATGAACTGGGAGACCATGAGGGGCACTGGCCAGGTTTTTCCAGGATTTTTTATGTGCAACATAAAATGTGAGATGAGATGCTATTTGTATGTATGTGTCCTTCTATGAATCAGTGTTGGGTATCAGACATTTTTGGTACGCTTTAATTAACCCACATAATCCGCGTTTAACGTGAATTCACGTTTTCTTTAAACCATCTTCATCTCGATTGTTTTAATCAGGTTTTTAGGCCGTAACTCTGCTGTCATGATGTTTTGTCTCCCCCATGTGGACAAACCAGACACTCAGGAGAAGAATTTATAGGCCAGAAAAGGACAGGGTTGTAGGAGCTTTGGTGTACGGGGACGTTAGGGGCGAATTGGAGAGAAGTTGTGTCCCCTCAATATCAAACTCTTTCCTTCACCGTTGTGCAAAGTTGGGGCGGAGTTCTCTCCTACACTGTTGTGCTCAACGCACACTCAAATGTTATATTCTCCAAATTTTCTTTACTTCCTTACTTAACTAAATCAGGGTCGCCAACTCTCACGCATCTGTCGTGACACTCACACTTTCAGACTCTCACGCTCACGGTAGCAATCTTACAACAAACCTATATTATTCCATTATAAACCTAAAATTAGCTACATCAAAAGCGTTGGGGTCGTTTGCAAACCCTACAGACTATTTATAATGTAATAAAACTGTTAGATACAAAGATGTAAATGCATGTGCATGTGTGTGCAGACTAGTCTCGAATTGAAAATCTCACTCCAGCCCGGTGACCAAAGTTGGCAACCCTGCGAAATTTAGGCTAAATTGATAAGATGTAGTTTTCGGTAAACCTCCAAGAAGAGAGGTGGCACAGTATAGCCAATGTTTTGGTTTTGCGACCTCGGAGATGAAATCTTACTGTACACACTGTCCCACTTCTCTGCTCTCTTGCACCAGCTTTGGAAGCGGTGTTGGAAATTCAGCCTCTTTGTGGTGAGGATGTCGTTTGTTCATGCAGGAATGGCTGAAAATGTACTTAATCTAGTCTGGTCTTGGCCACATTGCTGGTGCTTAGCAATATATTTATTGGCATTATAATGTAAATTGTCATAAATGTTCTTAATCTTGGCTCAACAGAAATGACCAAACGAAAAGCAGACCTTGATTTAAAGATGGATTACGTGATCTGGTTTTGATTATACAAACAAGAACTGGATGATTCTAATGTTTATCATACGGCTGGGGTATTTTAAAGGTCTAATGGTAAATGTCTTGGACTTATTTTTTAATAGATTTGGCATGTATGATGTGCAGGAAATGGGAAGGGTACAAATGACTGAGAGATAAGTTTGAAATACGAATGTGCAGACACACATTTTATATATGTGCCATTTGCAGGGAATGCTGGAGTTCATTAACTTTTAAGGCTAGTAGGTCCTCTTTTGTAAGGTCTTCTTCTTTAGAAACTTTAATATGTTCCATTTAGAGTGCACAAGTCATCAGCTCGCTTGGTGACCATTCTTCCTGTCACAGCACTGGCAATGTCATGTCTAGATCATGACAGATACGCCACTTACTCTCCAGACAAGCACTCTCCAGCACCCACCGCCTGGACTGGTATCACTTTCTCAGTCCCTTTTTTTTAAACTGGTGAAACTGACATACAGAGAGCTTTCAGGATAAAACACCCAGTCCATTGCAATAGTGACAATGTGGTTGGACATCTTGTTGAGTGCTTTCAGTCCTGCAAACATTTTCCAGCTTTTCCATACACTGTTCCGTCATTGAGCTCAGTGAGGACCAGGCATCAATCACCACTGATGTACTAATGCGTTTCAGATCTCCGTACTTGAAATACTACATTGTTAGTAGTTTCCGTATTATAGCCTGCTAACGTGCAGGTATACTTTATGGGGGCTCCGTAAGTAAATGAAACATAAACTTCATGTACACTTACAAATACTCAAAAGGTCATTAGGGATCCCAACCGTCCTAACAACGGCCTCTTCTCTGCGCTGAGGTTACACCAGCACCATTACACCATCTGGGAAAGACTGAGGAAGAGTTTCTCTCCACAGGAAATTCGGATCTTAACTATGTGCCCGGTGTTTGGGACCTGCACAAATAACATTCTCAACCTGCCTTCTCAACCCACTCATGTCCATACACAAATGTATATCCATTCCTGGACTTTTTCACTACTTCCACTGACTTCCAATTTTGCACGATATGGATACTTGTGATTACTATTATTTAATGTTTAATGCTTTTTAACGTGTTATATCTTGTTTCAAAAATATACGTCTTCTTTTGACAGTCTGTGCTCAGGCAACTGTACATTTCAGTGAAGAGTATATATCCAGTATAATTGTATATGTGACAAATAAAACTTTGAAATTTAAAAGGATTAGGGAAAATAGGCATAGAACAGAAGTGATAAAATAGTACATTTTATTTTCCTGTGATTTAATATTCAATCCCTGAATCAAAACTGAGAAGTGAAATTTTATGACAACATTCAGTTGCTGAAGAATGAACCTTTTGCGGTAAGTAAACAGACCTTTAGGCAGAAATTGGGCATCTGTCCTGTAAAAATCAGCCTCATATGGGTCAGCGTGTGACTCTGCCAGCTAGGAATCCCAGATCAGCAGAGTAATCATATCACCACTGGATTCCTCAGCACAACCCTTAACCCCAAAAACCACTACAAAAGCTACAGATAAGGCAAGCTTTACTCTCACATGCGTGGCGTGTGTGTGTGTGTGTGAGAGAGAGAGACATAAGAAGAATACAATATGTGAAAACGTAAGAATTTCTAGTGCCTAATCAGACTGGAAAAACTAGGTTTAGTCAATGCTTCTTTATAGAGTAAAAATCAGTAAAAAAAATAATTCTCAGGGGTTTTGTATGTACATACAAAATTTATTTGAAAACACAGGTAACTGTCTACAGTTTAGGGTCTACAGAATTCTTGTCATTACCCACTAGGTGCCCTACATACAGAAATCAGTGCAGGAACAGGTCATTCAGCAGTAGAGATGCTGTAGTAAGCTGAGAGCCACTGTGGAACGCTGACCCCTGGTGGTCATGCTCCACGCCAGGCCTGACCCATGGCTTCGCCCCTCATTACACACCTTTTTTACAGCCTTATTGGACCTTCTGTTATTACCAGCAACACATTAGTTTTGTTTAAACAGCCGTTAACAAGACTTTGACTTCTCATGAGTACAATGAACGCTGGGGATGCACAGAAAGTCCCCCCCCCCACCCCTATTCCACTATCCCCACCAGTTTGTAAATCAGTAAATTTAATCCCATAAATTTTTATTTGGAGCCTTGAGCCACCCTTGCACTTGTTCTCTCCACCTTAGGCCGATGTGAATGGAGCGCATGTGTTTGTCTTGGGCTGAGTCCGTCCTTTCGACATGTATATGAACCCAGTTTGCCAAAATGTTTACATAATGGATCCCGTAATTGCTGGTTTAATCTCGAAATACAATAAGTCATATATCTCCTGCTCTTCAAAAAAAAGAAGTGATTTTATGGCTGTTACTTAAAGTTTAAATCACGCGGGAGCCCAGAAACCTTTGTCTCACGTAAAACGACAGCACAGGGTAATATTTCATTGTTTCATTTTTCCTAACTCTTGCCAGAATCCTGTAATGGAGGCTGGGGGGGGGGGGGGGGGGGGGGGGGGGG
>JAODJU010000138.1:5355531-5366410 GCA_026776725.1 Gnathonemus echidnorhynchus | reverse complement strand
GGGGGGGGTGAGCGAGCGAGAGAGAGGGAGAGAGAGCGAGAAAAAGAGAGTGAGCGAGAGTGAGACAGAGGGAGAGAGAAAGTGAGAGAGACTGAGCAAGAGCAAGAGAGTGAGCGAGAGAGAGAGAGAGGGAGAGAGAGAGGGAGAGTAGCTGAAGTCATTCTGATGGAAAATGCTGCTTTAATAAGCCTGAATAAGCAGCGTAGAGCAGACTCTGGCTGGGCCCTGTAATTACTGGCTATATGAAAATTAAAAAGCGAGGCTGAAGTTTACATCCTGCAGTAAGGTAATGTGGAACAGATGAGAGGGCTGCTCTGAGCCCTGCTTGCCAAAGAGAAAGCTATACAGTAGCGCGATTAATCGCCACAAAACGGAGGAACGGGCTCCAGATTGCACCCAAATCCAAAAAGCATGTCCTCATTGGTTGAGCTACTTAAAATTCGAGCGAGTTATTTTTCACGAAAGGCACAAACAGCTTGAGGGAAGTCATGTTTGACTGAGTGCGTGCTGTAAATGTGAACTTCATTTCACTTTAATTAGTTCATTACACTAATGCAAATTACTCCAGCTGAATTATTGTAATCAGCTGAGTTATTAGTCATGAAGACCTAATTATCATGAGACAAAAAAAGCAGCACAATGTGCCAGGGTGTTACCATAAGGTGCATTAAACAATGATTCAGCAAACGTTCCTGATTTTTGGTCAGTTGTTCAAGGAAAAAAAGGAATTTCGATCTATAACAGCCATCTTTTACAAACGAGCGCAGTCTCCGTGAGGGAAGCCTTTCTAAAAGCTGCGAGGACTTTCTGCTCAAAAACGCTCAGGCATGGTGGATATTATTATTATGGTGCCAATCGCTCAGGCATGGTGGATAATATTATTAAGTGCCAAGTCACACTGTCTAATTCATAAGATTTGAGATAAATCACTGCCCTGGACCCTAAACACTGCACTGAAGCCCGATCACTGCCCTGGAGCCTAAACATTACACTGAGCCCCAGTCACTGCCCTGCACCCTAAATACTGCACTGAACCCCGATCACTGCCTTACAACCTAAACACTGCACTGAACCCCGATCACAGCCCTGGACCCTAAACATTACACTGAGCCCCAGTCACTGCCCTGCACCCTAAACACTGCACTGAACCCCGATCACTGCCCTGGACCCTAAACATTGCATTGAACCCCAGTCACTGCCATGGATCCTAAACACTGCACTGAATCCTAGTCACTGCCCTGGACCCTCAACACTGCACTGAACCCCGATCACTGCCTTGGACTCAAAACACTGCACCGAATGCCCAATCACTGCCCTTGACCCTAAATACTGCACTAAACCACGATCACTACCCTGGACCCTAAACACTGCACTGAACCCCAATCACTGCCCTGGACCCCTAACATGTTTCAGCCTGCAGGCGGTGAGTCCTCAGTATGGTTCCATATAGTCATTTTGGGCTGAACCCGGCCCGGTTACGTGGGTGGCCTGGTTGCCAGCCAATTGCTGGTGAGGCCTGGCTCTTGGGGAGGGTCCCATTAACCTTGTCCTAGGCAGGGTACACCACTTTGGTGCATTCATGGGGGTCTGTGTTGGATCGTAGTACCTCTGGTCTCTCTCCACCAACCTGTTTACCAATGGAGGTTCTACCAGAAGATGAAGCTCCTGCTGACATAGATCTGTGGATCATTAGAGCATGCAGCTCTACCACCAGACATGGTATCTGGTCTAGAGGCCCAGAGGTGTCGTCCCTGCTGTTTGCAGATGATGTTTCTGGTCTCATCCGGCCAGCACCTCCAGGAAGCACCTCAGTGGTTTGATGCCAGATGTGAAGGGGGGAGGTTGAGCGCCATGGGAGCCTCTCAGTAAACAGGGTGTCGCTCCTTTCAGGTGAGGGGAGCCAGTCTGCCCGTAGGGCAGGAGTTTAAATACCTCAGCATCTGGTTCACAAGTCACAGATGGAACGTGACTTTAACAAGCAGGGCAGTTTGGCGGCTGCAATCAATTAATTTAAAAGAAAGGAATTATAAGCATGGAAAAAAATTAAAATAGAATCAATTTTCATAAATAAACAAACAAATAAATGAATGAACGAACAAACCAATAGATAGATAGATAGATAGATTTTCTGGTTATAGTGGGGGACCGCCTTTTCTGGTTACAGTGGGGGACCGCCCTCTCCAGTTACTGTGGGGGACCGCCTTTTCTGGTTACTGTGGGGGACCGCCCTCTCCGGTTACTGTGGGGGACCACCTTTTCTGGTTACTGTGGGGGACCGCCCTCTCCGGTTACTGTGGGGGACCGCCTTTTCTGGTTACTGTGGGGGACCGCCCTCTCCGGTTACTGTGGGGGACCGCCTTTTCTGGTTACAGTGGGGGACCGCCCTCTCCGGTTACTGTGGGGGACCGCCTTTTCTGGTTACTGTGGGGGACCGCCTTTTCTGGTTACTGTGGGGGACCGCCCCCTCTGTAACTGTTTCTCCCAACTATTCCCCGAAACCAGCTTGAGAGACTTGGTAAGGGAGATGTTACTGGTCCTGCTTGGCACACTGCTGCAGTGACCCTCAGCAGGAGAAGCAGTGTGAAGCTGATGAAGACAATGCTGGGGTGAAGCGGAACAGACACTCAGGGCCAAGGCTTTGTAGCAAAGCAACAGCGCTGACTAACATGCCGGCTGCTTAGGCTGTGTCTGTCACACGACATCCTGGGGATTCCCTTCCTCAAATGTCACCAGTCATCGAAGGCAGTACTTACAAAATATATGAAATATCATTATGCCGGTTAGCTGTTTAGCTAATAGTGTAGCATCAATATGCTAATCCTGTTAGCCATTAGAACCAGTCACCTTGTGATTCCTGACAAAGGAAATTATATATATTTATACTTTTATATAGTCACTTTTATAAAGCCTGTTATTTTTACTGTTAACCATTTCCCCAAACAGCCATAAGGAGCTCTGAGACACTCACTACCATTGTTATATTATGGTATATACATTCCAATATAGCCTGGATAGTGTTTTTATTTTCTAAATAAACAGATACCCTGACACTGATATTTATGTACCCAAAGCAGAATAAAGGAAAAATACATCTATGCAACTTCCATCCACTTACAGGGTCACAGGGACAAAGTAAACTGAATTTTAAATTAAGGATATTTTTTTCTTAATATAGAATGATGCTTCTGTTGAAAAAACATAATTCTGCCTCTCTGTTGTTCCTTTACAAAGTACATAAGCCTTCAGCGTATTCTCTCATGTTGTAATACCATCTTTTATTGATTTTATAAGATACACCTAAATATGAGGACAGAAACTTCCATGTTTGAGATCACTTAACATGCTGCAAAAAGTAACCAGTTTTTCCATCTAACACTGTGGCCATCATTAGCAGAAGCATAAAGATCGTCTGATTCATGCTTTTGTTGACTAGAAATCTAAAAGACACAGACGTCGCGGAAAATTGCAGTGACTCTGGCCAACATATACAGTGATGGTGGTACTTTTGGAAGAAGAACCTTCCTTGACTTTTTTGGAGGCGGTGTTGAAATCCTCAGAAGAAAGACTGCAAACAATCCCCAAAGAACAGAAGCAGAAGCAGTGCTGCTATCCAGCAGGTTTTCCATCCTACCTGGTCTCCGATGAACTGCACCTGGTCTCAGGCAAACAGTAACTCATCAGGTAGGAGAGTTAACCTGCTGGATGCCGGCTGCCTACCCCTGGCTTAGAGTCCAACTAAAGAAATAAATGTGACTGCGTGATTGCTGTCTAACTGCACTGGGCAACAGAGTGAGGAGGCAACTTCTATGGTCAATAAAATCATCATAGCTGGGCAGGATTCCAGGAATATGCAATTTTGTACAGTGGCGGTATTTGAAAAATTTTAGTAATATTGTACTCAGTGTATTTAATACTTTATCATTACAGAAGCCGAAAATCTGCTAATGCAAGCTGCTTTAGTAGAAGACTGAATTGTATAAATAGGTTGGTAGTGGCTGTTTGATTGAATGTTCATGGCCGCCACAGTGCATGACAAAAAATAAATGTGTTTGTCCGTAATTCGTTGGCTTAGCTGTGTACCAGCTTCTTCTAGCCAAACACTGGTACGCTGCACCGTCCAGCTCAGCCATCTAGAGCCAAAGCACTTAAAATCCGAAAAGCCATTTTGCCGTGTTCTCATTTTGATATGGCTAGCCTCTTCCAAGCGTTTCTGGTATGGTTTGAATTCTAGGGATTCAAAGAATTCGATATAGTTCCTTAGCATTATATGTTTGAAATGTTCATTTCTCACAGTCGAACACCAATCTTTCCAATTGGTTGCAGATCAGAAAAATGCCCAATGACCACTTTTTATCATTCGTGTTGCTTCCAGCTATCCAGCTGGCCCGTAAATGCGCTACTGTACCTCTAACCCAGCTTTTCATTTGAATGGCACAGGTTCCATATATCTTTCCATAAGAAAAAAATAACCCACTGGTATTGCCAGAAACCTGAAGGCCTTTAAAACTTCAGGTCATGCGAGGAGTCAATGATCTTTCGGAAAAAATGTCTTGATTCGCGACAGCCGAACTTGTGTTCCCCATTAAAGCTTGGAATCGAAGTGAGCTTTGAAGTGAAGAAGGGGCTGACTGGCCGTCGAGCTGAAAAAAATCCTAAATGCAAATCAGGTGTCAAGTGAAGAGCGAAATAAGTAACTCCAAGATGTACATATGAATACCTACTGACAGACAGAGTTATTTTCTCATGTCAAGAATCGGTATTCTGCTGCATGTTGCCGTGAGTGTTCATGTTGTCAATGATTTCACATGCTAGCTTGATATATGAAACTAGATTGAGGATAATCTGCTCATATCTCAGCACCTGCTACAGTTCCTCAACAAAACCTTTGATCCCTGTCTGACTTTGTACCATTTTGCTGTATACAGAAGGAGGGAAAAATGCAGTAATCTTTGGGCTACCTTTCATTTGTTTGCTACGTGACGACAAAACATGCTATGCTACGGTACCTTTGAATATCTTCGTAAACAACAGGGCCTGATTTATGCAAGCTCTTCCCAAAAGTCTAGGTAAAATTTAGCCATTAGCAACAGTCATACTGTAGTGACCAATGTATGGTCAACAGAGATGTCTGGAAATTGCTGGGAAGAAACGTTTATGCTTATCAGTCTATCAGCCCATTCTGAGTCTTCTCCAAACCACAGTCCAAAGCATGCTCTTGTAATGGAGAAAGTTTTGGACGGTGCAGAGTCTTCCTGCCAAAATCCCTCCTAAAGTAAGGAAGCCAGAAACAGCCCCATTAGTAAGGCTGTCATGGTTTGGCAATGTCACGAAGACCGGAGAAACTTGACAGCAAAGGACCCATGAATGAATTCTGATTTGTTCTAGAGAATTCTACAGGAGAACATTAGCCCACAGCTGGAGCATAGCTGTGTCATGCTGGAAGACAATGACCACAAACACACTAGTAAGTCTACATCAGACCGGATGAGGAACAAGAGAGATACTTATGGACTGTTATTGTCAGAATGCTTGAGGTAAGAAGTGAAATCAGCTGTCTGAAATGCTTCCAAGACCACAGCAGAGTGTCTTTGTCATAAACTGGAAAGTTACTGGTTGCTGGGATTTGTAGTCCCTGCTAATGAAGGCCAGTTCCTGAGTATAAGTGGGTAGTCTGTTTTTCAGATAGTCTTTTTATGTTTCACATGAATTTCATTGCTAAAAAAACACATTAGCAAAACTTTGTCCATTTTATGCCACCTATAGTTGTGAGTGATAAACTGATGCTATTCAAAAAATGCATATAAAATCTCACACACAGCAACTGCATTTTCATGGTGCTGCACGTCCTCCGAACAGATCAGCCGTTAAGCCATCCATCATACCTGCACCATGCCAGCTAAATAGTGCTTTATTGCATTACCATAAATTAACAAAAACACATGCTTGGCACTTGTGTTATATTCCATTGCTTTACCCTTGAGTTTTAATGTTAAGCTTTGAAAAGGGATCATTGAGATTATATACACATTACATTTATATTACAAACTGGGTCGTGCCATTCATAGGAGCTAAACTGTAAATACTTGTTTCCAAAATGGTCAATCTGACCCCGTGACCCTGAGGACATGTCAGACAACGGACATGTGTTACATATCGAATATTTTACATGCAGTAATTTTCTTTTTGACAGAATGCAATTGAAGGGCACATCACTAAAGCGAATGTTTCTGTAAAAGTTCTGGACCGTTTCCATATCTGCAATCCCACCAGACCAGACGACCAGTGCAGTGCAGCCACAGTCATGAGGCTGGTCTTGCAGGCTTGCGGTAAAACTTTATGCGTTGTTACAATTAGGCAACAGTCCCTTGATGTGAGCTACCCTGGTGCTGTTGCAGGGCCTCGTGTGGAAGTGGAGAAATGGAAACAGTGAAGTTAAAGCCCCCAGGCATGAAAGCACAATGCAATAGTCGAGTGGTGCTGGTGAGTCCAGAGAGCTGGCAGCAGATCTATGACTTAAGGTAACGTGCAGGACGCACAGCTCATTTATGCATTTTCCAGAACTGCACCTCTATTACTGAAGCACTGCTTCAGGAAACGAAGTCACACATCTGAACAAAAATATTAAAAAAAAAAAAAAAAACTGTTAAGGCTTGGTCCAAAGTCCCCCCCCTCCCACGCTGCCACACTCACAGCATGCTGGGTGGGGAGACGCTTGATCAAATGCATGATTTGTATTCAAATGAAAAAGCCTGCGGATTTTCGTTTTAACCCATGATGACGTGTGGCAGAGCACTGGGCTGTGGACCATCATCCGTCACCCTCCACATGCTGACTGAAAATGACTCAAATCAATCTTTCTGAGGGTAAGAAAAAGACAGTGGGACAAGAATGACCCAAAGCATCTGCTACCAGTTGTCAAGCAGAGCCTGATATTTGATGTGGGCTTTTTTAATCACTGACCAACCTTTTATTTCCCGGTTTCATTATTTTACATCTGACTGACATCACATTGTCTAGTCAGAAAAAGAAAGGATGAAAAGATGAGCTACAGTACAAAGATAGTACTAATATTGTTTCAAATTAGAAATTTATATTAAAAACCATAGTAGTACTTTAGTAGGCTCTGGACCCCATATAGGACAAACGGTTACAGAAAATTGATGGATAGATGGATTGATGGATGGATGGACACTTTACTTGAGGAGGCACAAATAATGCACTTTTACTTGATGCATTAATTAACCTGAAACTAAGTGTTAGTTACCTACCGATTCCATGTTTGTTCATCATCATTTAATCATAACAGTTCATGTAGTTCATGCAGTTACTATATTTGTTCATGATTTGTACTTCAGTAGTAAGTGAGTTACTAAGTTACTTATGCCCGCTCAAATAAAGTGTTACCAAAACTATATATTTGAAGAGGAACATGGTACTTGCAAAGCAAATGAACACCAGTGAGTTTCTCTGTGGTGACACTGAGGTTGTTGTTTCTTAACCAGAGTAAAAGTAGTAAGAAGCATCTTCCACCCTGAAGATTCAGAGAATCCAGGCAGCAGCATCATCAGCACAGCGGGGTGGACAGACCGCAGTCAGCGTCAGTCTGAGTTCCCTCCACTGCGTAAAGTCTCTGTCCTTTCGTCATCTAGGCCCTAGGCGTCACACCGCAAACCCAAACAGTCCCTGAAGATCAGAAGCAAGCCAAGACTTTATTACGCAGAAACCACTTTGGAACCATGCATTTCATGTTGCTAGATGAACTAAATCATTTGTTTTCAGGCACTATTAAAAATATAACTCAAAAAGTGAACGTAAAAGTGCTTGGGCAGAGCCAGAATGTGACTGATATACGCCTGGTAGATTTTCCAACACCCACTCAGACCCTGCTTCTGAACATAATGACAATCATATGGACACTGGGGCAGGAAAACCTCGCAGAGTGCAGGTCAGCCAGCCGGGATCATGGACCCACTGCACACACACGCACACACACACATAGCACACACACATATTAGGTATCTATATCTTTGCGGGGATTCTCCTTTCATTTCTATGGATGTAACCCTAATCCCAACAATGACAACCTTAACCATAAATAACAAACAAAAAAAAAAAACTTTTGACATTTTTAATTTTTTGATTGCAGTCACAGATTTTTATAAAATTTAATTTCCCCTTATGTGGACCAAAATTTGCCCCCCACAGCATCAAAATAACAGGTTTTTATCATTTTGTGAGGACATTTGGTCCCAACAACGTAATGTATATCTGGACCACACACACACACACACACACGGAGCTGCTGTCATAACTAAGATATTCTCTATTTCTCTTTCTCACTAAGAAATTAAGAACAGAATGCTAAGCCTTCACTGAGATCATATTATCAGATAAAAAATTTAATATAAATTTTTAAAAAATCAGATATAGACTGATTCTCATTCAAGTTACCCCATTCAGGAAGGACTATACCAGGATCATGAAGGCCAGCGGAAGCCTTTTATGATCCATTTTACAAGTACAAAAAAACACTCTCCCAAATTCACACAAAGAACATACTTTTAGCAATAAAATTATAAACAACCGTCTACTGCTTCCCCGTCTTCCAGACTGTACTGATCTTTAAATATCCTTTGTTAATTGCTCACAGCTGAGTCTGACTAGACTGGCAACTTTTCACTAAATGGAAATGAAAAATATCACGTGCATAAATGGGGGTGGCAGAGGGGTTAGCGCTGCTGCCTCACATCTCTGGGATCTGGGTTTGAATCTCTGGCTGGGCTCTGTGTGTGGAGTTTGTATGTTCTTCCCCCTGTCGTCAGGGGGCTGCCTTCAAGGTTTTCTCCCCCCCAGCCCAAAAACATGCTGAGGTTAATTGGAGTTACTCAATCTCCTAGAAGTGCATGACTGTGCCCTGTGATGGGTTAGCACCCCATCCTGGGCTATTTCCTACCCCACACCCATAGGCTCAAAATCCCCCCCCCCCACGACCCTGAATAGGACAAGCAGCCTCTGAAAATGGGTGTGAGTGAGTTTTCATAAAATATAAATCTGCCTGAGATTTTTAATTGTAGAATAAATTGCAGTTTGTTTTTTTGCATAAATGTGTGAAAAAATTGCCAGGGAGACGTGCTGCTGCCATAACAACGGCTCAACCCCACCCCCAGCCTGCCCCAGGGGCTGAAATTCACCCCCCCTTCAACATTGGTATGTTAGTGAGTCAGAATCTAAATTTTCCCAAGATGCATCTGCAGGTACTGGAGCTCCTCTGGATCACGATTCGTCTGTAATAGGAGAGAGGAGGATTTCAGAATAAAAGCATGAGAGCTGTTGTTTCCTCCAGGCATAATAAGGGACAGCTGGGATGCGGCCTCACGTCATCGCCATGGCGATTCCAGTAGTGGATAAAAGTTTGCTTTCCTCTGCTGGGAAGCGTCGGACGTGTCTGAAATGGCTTCAGCAGCAGGCGTTCGCAATTACAGATGACTGACAGCTGGCCTCCCATCTACAGCGGAATAATACGACAGTGTGTTTCAAATCGAATCTCAGGGCAGCCCCATTCACTGCAGGCTACTTGTTATTTAGTGAATGTCTTGCCTCTCCTGCTCTAAGACAATAAGACCCCTGGTGGATTGTGGCAGGGTGCTCTAATCATACTCTGTCCACCGATAAAACTCTCATTTGCTCTCGTTTTTATTCATAAAAGCCAAGATTTAACATTTCAGAGATTATTCAGAATGTGTGAGTCCTGCAGCGCAAAGAAGGAAGCCGGTCAAATGTCACGTTGTGAGAATTTTAGTAAAGTAGGTGCTGTTACTAGGAAATGAATCAGGTCTTTAATTTTACATGAACCATGCATTCCTCCATCCATCTTCTATCAAACTACCAATCTAAGTCCGCACTGTTGGAAGACCAGGAGTCTATCCCAGTTCAGCATAGAGGGCATGGCTGGGGTACACCCTAAATGCCAGTCCATTGCAGGGCACATGCAAAGTCATACACCATGGGAAATTCAGAGATGCCAATTAGCTGGCCTAATTACATTCATATAGCAGATGCTTTTACCCAAAGCAATGTACACTTTTTTTGGAGAACGCAGGGCCAGCTAGTTCTTGGGGCAATTTGGGGTTAAAGACCTCGCTCAAAGGTGACATCACTCTGCCAGTCCTGGGATTTGAACCAGTAACCTTCTGACCTTATTGGTCATAACTCGCTGAGCCACATGCCAGCCCCATTGGACCTCTGGAGGAAACAGGAGTTTTCTCAAAGCACTTAAAATTAAGTTAAGACTAACAACATCATATCCAAATATGAGAGCAGATCATTTTACACAGTATTAAAAGTCAGCATTAAAAAAAGCAATGTTTGTGAAATATTATGTACAATGTACAATGATGACTGAATATGTTGTTTTTCAGAGGAATTTTACTTGGTCTATTAACATCCATAGTTAATGGTCTGGATTTTGTTATATTCAATGCACATATTCAAGATAATGGTACTGTGGTTTAGTTCAATTTCTAGTCATTAAAAAAGCAAAGGCAATTCAAGACATACATTAATCCACCTGTAATCGCTGTAGCTGATTTCTCTTTGTTGCATGGATTTTGAGGAGTAACTACACCGAAATTAAGTATCAACTTTCTTTGGTAATTTAATTTCACACTCATTACGTATAATGTTCCCAAACTGTCTTTTCATATATTCATGACACTGAGTATGAAATGCCTGCATCTGGCATCTGGACAGGGAGTGCATGTGCTGTTGTAAGATTTTTGAAAATTATGATGAACTTGTTCTAAACCTGTGATCCTCAAACTGACATTTCAGAATGTCTTTTGGGTTATCTGTGCATGATGGGGGGGGGGGGGGGGGGGTT
>JAODJU010000138.1:5331849-5342532 GCA_026776725.1 Gnathonemus echidnorhynchus | reverse complement strand
GGGGGGGGGGGGGGGGGGGGGGGTGCTGTTTGATGAATTTTTACTGACGGGGAGGCTGGGACAAGGAAGATGTGCAGGTGCAGATTGCCTGACAAGGAAGATGAGGGGCAGTGGGGGGGTACAACACACACACACACACACACACACCCAAGCCTGGCAGCATCCTTGGATGTCGGCTTGTCCAGCTGTGACTCCTCCTTCGGTCCCTCGTTTCTCTGGTATCACTCCCCCCTTTCAGATACTCTGCACAATAATCCCACCTTTCCACAGAAAGTAACAGTCGCCTGCTGGCTGTTTTGTCTGAACACAAACAGCTCTGGACAAAATAGAGATCAAGAGATGTTCAGTTCCACTCATTTCTCAATCTATGGGTATGCGTCTGTGTTAAATATACATTTTTTTTGTAAACTGCAACCTGACTCTTCTGTTTCCCATTAACGACGGGCTTCTTCCTTGCTTTGTGGGACTTCAATCCTGCTTCTAGGAGCCTGTTATGAATTGTCCTAGCAGTGCGCTTCACACCTGCAATCAATGTTTCCTATTCCTTTTGAAGGTCACTTGATGTCATCCTCGTATTCATGAGAAACTGTCAGATAAGTTAACGGTCATCTCTGACATTAGGAAGCTGCTTCCGCCTTTTACCTGGCTGGTTTCTGGTCATTCCCAGTGTCTCCTGCTTCACCTTATTCTTGTGTACTGCTGTCTTAAAAACTTTCAGCCTGGAAGCACACAGTGTAACCTTCTGCCGGAAGAACCAGGATTAAACCAGGATTTAACAATGCAGATTTTTCAGAATTATGGAGTGGTCTCTTATTTTTTCCAGAGCTGTATATGTCAGAGAGTTTAGAGGGCAGTATTAGGCTAAGGCTTTAGCAAATGGCTAACACAAGCCCCCAGGCCCTAAGCCCCATAGACCGCAGAGTCTTAACATGTTACATCAAACAGGAAAATAGCAGTAAATAAATTAGCACCTATTCACTTACCCCATCTTCCTCTGCATGGCAGACAGGCAGGTGACAGCAAACTTGGCAGCAAAGAGCAGTGGCACCCATGGAGCTGGGGGTTAAGGGGCTTGTTGAGGGGCCCACAGATGTGACTATTCTGCTGAAGCCAGGCTTGAACCAGCGACCTTCCGGTCAGACACAGAGGCTTAGCCCACCGAGCCACATGCTGCCCCCCCCGAGATGTTAATTCTCATTCTTTTCCATCCATTATAAGTGATTAATTTGGGGTGTTGTGGTCCTTTGGGGAAAAAATGCAATTCCAGGCTTCTGCAATGTAGAGAAAAAGCACAGCTGTCTGTCATATTAGCTACATGCGCTGCTGTTTTATGCGGAGCCTGACAGCCGTCTCTCTGGTCACCAGCAGCTGCGTCGTCAGCCAAAGCGCCACACGGGGTCCGGGCAGCCAGACCCGAAACCCGCCGGAGAGAGAGAGTGAAAAGCACACAAAGCGCAAAGTAACACAGCAGTGCGATGAACACCACTGATATATTTTGCTAACAGGATTCTGCCAGCTGTTGTCCTCTTTACTTTTCAACGCTCATTCTTTTTACTGATATTACCATCCTGCTGCTCTATTCGCTCATGCACTTTCATGACTGATGGCAGCCTCCCTTTCATAAAATGCCTTGGTGACTTTTTTCTGAAAGTGAGCACTGTCAGAGTTGCTGACGGGCCTGAGGGAGGGAGGGAGGGAGGGAGATAAGGAATAGGAAGGTGATTTGGGTTGTAACATTCAGAGTAACATTGAGAGTGAAATAACAGTGACATTCAGAGTAACATTGAGAGCGAAATGACAGTAACATTCAGAGTAACATTGAGAGCAAAATGACAGTAACATTTAGAGCATTCTAGCTGACAGCGCAATGCGGTGGATGCTTATTGTAGTGGACTCGTTCGGGATGGAGTGAATCATCTATGCACCTGCGATGGCTCCGATAATAACAGTACTGTCTGGTAGCTTCTCCGTAAGCTTTTATGAAAGCCGGCGTAGAGTTTTATTTATACCGCACTTGGGTTTTACTGAAGCAAATCATTTTAAGTTTATTCTAGACAAGCCTATGACAGCCCCTGAGACTATTTGCAGAAAATAACATTTATCTGAATTGTTATTCATAAGGCCCAGTAGAAAAGGGAATATATGAGATTTATAACAGATGTAATATTACTATCATTTCTTTCACAGGTTAAAAAGAGTAATTAGTTGAACAAGTAGATGGTGAATGAAAAGAGACGGCCATGGGAGTGATGAGGCTTCCTCATCAGACTTTTTACTTATTTTTCCCGGAGACAGCCATACATTGGCGTTTGGGTCTGTGAGCTGCTGTTGCAAATTAGACACCAAGTGGTCTAGACAGCTACTTTCCCCCGGACACTGAAGGGGAGGGGGGGCTTCTGCACTGCCTCTCTGTCCATCCCCAGCCCCCAGGGGGCCTAGCGGTTAGAGAGCTGCCACATGCATGACAGCCCCCAGCCCCTCTTGGCTCCGATCGTCAGGCCTCTGGCAGGGGGGAGTACTGGGGGGGGGCGGCAGAGCAATGCAAAGACCGGACGAGGGGAAGTCCTAAAATTACAGCTATGGAACAACAGGTGGCTGTTTTGGCAGGGAGCCTCCTCTCCCCCACGTCGCCACACCTGCAAGCGTCCCTCTCACTGCAGCGTGGGCCGTCTGCACACCCCCACCACGGAGGCCCAGGCTGTGCCAGCACACCAGCACGGACATTTAACTTGGAAGAGAAGTTTTCCCTTTGAGAGACACTAAATACCATTTCCTGCCTAACATACTTTTTCCTCTGGACCAGGTAATGTTTATCATCTTGATTTTTAAAAAACAGTGCTATCTGGAACAGTTACAGAATCGCACCAACCCCCCCATCCCCCGCTGCTCCTCCAAATATATGAGCCCAACAGCATCTTGGTGGAGGTGAGAGACGGCCAAAAAATGCCAGTTTGAGAGGAACGCAATCTCCTGACCCAGCTGACAGAATGTGGGTTTGACGTCTCTGGAGCTCCTTGTAGGCACTAATGATGCACGGCAGAGACCAAAGTGCAGGTTCTCCTCACTGCACACTAATGTAGCACATTAATGAAGAACAACAAATGCCAAAGTACAGGTTCTCCTCGCTGCACACTAATGCAGCACATTAATGAAGTACAGCAGATGCCAAACTGCAGGTTCTTCTCACAGCACTCTAATGCAGCACATTAATGAAGCACTGCCGAGACCAAAGTGCAGGTTCTCCTCGTGGTACACTAATGCAGCACATTAATGAAGCATGGCAGAGGTTAAAGTGCAGGTTCTCCTCGCGGCACACTAATGCAACACATTAATGAAGCATGGCAGAGACCAAAGTGCAGGTTCTCATGGCAGAATGCGTCTTATTTTGTCCAGCGAGGGGAATCCTACAGTGTTGTATTTTTCTATGAAATTTTCAAGGGTCAAATACAAAACTTTACACCATAAACATCTCTAGACACAGTACAATTTAAACAGTAAAAACACTTTAAATGGGTCCTGAAAATCATCTTTAACCTTTAGTCTGCGTCCAGAGCCGGCAGTGAATATGGTGAATACCCCCAGCACAAAGAAGGCAGACTGCCGCAAAAGTCACCCGGTTAACTTTTGCATGTTATTTAAATACGCGGTTATAGAAGAAACAAAATCGATCAGAAGTCAAGAAGCTGCCAAGGCAGCATATGTGCAGTGCATCAGGCCTCAGTGTCCTGCAGTATCCAGGGCAGAGACAGACTTTTGGGAGCAGGTGCTGAGGCGATCGGGAAGGAATTCGGCAGCGATGGCGCTTTAGCGCTCTGTGGGGGAGAGCGGAGCTGGCGGAAGACGCTTCCGTCTCGCTCATCTTGCCGGTATCGCATTCTCTTCATCCCCACTTCTCCTCGAGGATTGAAATGTGCTCAGCTTGCGCTAAGCATTGGTGCAGATTACCATCGAGGCAGAAAACAATGTGTCCCAGACCCTGGATCTGCTGGCCTGGAGTCTCTGTTTTTAGCACAAGAAATGGTAGGCGATTCGTGTTATTTATTTTTATTAAATACTCATCAATTGAAAGCTGTAGAACTAAGCTTCTGTCAGAGATATTAAGCAATGTTGTAAGTATTTCTCCAAACTGCTTTCCTGCCCTGATACTAAATCTACCACTATATCTATGAAAAGGAAAAGTAAGAGCTGATTATTTTAAAATATAAAAGTTGTACAAAGAAAAAAAAATACACCAGGATAAACTTCACATCAATATGTTTTTATGAGCAAACGACTGTGAACATCCATCCATCTATTTTCTGTCCTATTCAGGACAACTATGACCAAAGAATCAAAATAAGAAAGCAACAAATATGAAATGCAAGTTCTTAAAATTAAATAAAAAGTTATCTAAACCACACAATAAAAGCACAATTGCAGCAGTTGGATGAAACATCCTCCAAAGCCAGAACAGCACACGGTGCACATGGACAAACGAGTCTGAAGGTCTCCATGTCCTCCTCACCATGTTCTCTTCTTCATGTCCTCCTCCCCATGTTCTCCTCCACTCCATATCGCCCTCTTTGTGTCTTCTTCCCCATGCTCTCCACTTCATGTCCATTTCCCCATGTTCCCCTCTCCATGTTCTCCTCCATTCCATCCTCTCCATGTTCTCCTCTACATGTCCTCATCCCCATGTCCTCCTGTCCATTTTCTCCTCCACTCTATGTTCTCCTCCTGTCCATGTACTCATGTCCATGTTCTCCTTCGGCCCTGGCTGGTGGGAAACGTAAGGCAGCTCTCTCTTTTACCAGGGAGCTGAGGGGTTTAATGAATGGCTTGTCAGGGAATTTCAAAGTACGACAGTAAATTCCCATGGAACTGTGTATAGACAGTTTTTTCCTCTGGTCCAGAAAACCTGTATGAAACATATTACTTCAGGAGTTACATAAAATATTTCACAGTAGACATTTTATGCACTTTTGAAAATATGTGCTTTATTAATAATAAAAACACTATAGATATGAAAAACGTACCTTTTATTTCAAACACTCTGCTGTAGTGTCATTGCCTGTGTGTGAACTCGACTTAATTAGCTGAACTAATTACTAGCCACACATGTTCCATAGCTGTTTAAGCTCATCTGCCCATTCCTCAGTGTGAGTTATTATTTGTTCGTGAGGCTATTTCTGTCTTGTGTGTCATACCTTGATCTTTCGCCCCTCTCCAGTTCCTGAGTTCTACTCTCCTAACATTCTTTGGACTTCCTGCGTGTCCTTACCATCCTCCTCTTGTGCATTCGTAGGACTGATTCCCCTGGCTATCGATCTCTTCGCTCCCATGATTCCAGCCGAGATTCCTGCCTGCCGTCACTGTTCACTGGATCCCCTAATAAACTCCCCACTTTCTGCATTTGGGTCTCCCAGCTTCTGTTCTCGCATACAGTAGGACAGATAAACACAGCTTAGAGCAGCAAAGACAGGGGATTCAAGCATGTCCAGCCCTCCCTGACGTTACTACGTTCCCCCTGCCGCACTCTCGGCCTGTGTGGCCCCAGTCTGTGAGTCCCTATGTGGCCTTTCACTGAGAAGGTACCGATTAAAAAAAAAAATAATAAAGTTACTAGTCCCTTTAATTGAGATAATTTAGTGACACCTTCTGGAATTAATAAATATCCCCCCCCCCCCCCAGCAAACTCCTAATTTCCCAAGAGGAGACGTGACGCAAAGAGAGACGAAAGACAACGATGGAGAGAGCGGAAGAGCTGAGGGCACCTAAGTGCACTTAAACATTTCCGCAGACTCTGCTCGTAAAACCCTTCAGAAATTATCATTCTTTATTTGACTTTTAGACTTTTATTTTACTCGACTTAAAAAAATAACATGGCTCCTTTGCACCTGAGGACCCTGAAAGCCATCATGGATTCCTTGAGCTTAAAAAGCATGAGCTAACGACTTCTGATCGCTGAAAGAGCTTTTCCTCCTCAGGGCCACGTCCTTGCAGCTGACCGCGGAGGCGACGGCATGCAGCCGGCGGATGAAAAGAAGGAGAACGGCCAAGCTCCCCGGAGGCCCGGCAGCTGATTGGCTGGCCCCAGCACGGCCTGTCCTTTTTGATTGGGCTTCAGTTTTAATGTCGGGGCTTAAAAAGGGGGGTAGGGTCGTCCACTCGCCATCAGGCTCAGCCTTTAATAAAAACAGCACAGGCTCGCAGTCCTGCTTGCGGTCCCACTCGTTCCCGTCTCCCTCTGAGAGTCTGGGCACGAGAGCATCTGCGGAAACGGAGAAAATCCCCGCTTTTATTGCCCTCGGTGAGCACTGGAAAAGTGAGACCACAGCACATCCCCATCTGGAGCACATCAGCAACAACACCTGGAGAGACCCCAATTAGAAAATTTAACATGGGGATTATGCAAAAAAAAATCTCAAAGGCCAGCTTCCAGATCGCTGCTGTTTTTATTAAGCTTAAGCAGTTTTCCAATAAGGGATTATGAAACGCCTTAACTCCCGTTAAATACCTTGGTTTGGAAGATAAACAGATGGTCTGCTTTGCATTCACTTGTTACCACATTTTGAGAAGAGTAAGGAAAAGAAGCTATGATTAGCTGGACGATCAAAGGCCAAGAATGTTGAATGATGATGTAAACAGTACAAAGTAATGGCGAAACCAAAATATATGTGCTTTGGTGATGGATGCCACCTAGCTGAGTGTATCGACAGTCTGACCAGGAGGAAAACTGCCCTGGTATCCATCCATCTTCCAGTCGCTTACCCTAGTCAGAGTTGGGGAGGGGGGGCTGGAGCCAATCCCAGGCAGCACAGGGCACAAAGCTGGGCCGGGACTGGATACTATTCGCTAAAGAAGTATTTTTGCTACGTTTTTGGCAACGTGAACTACATCTGGTTCTCTGCTGGCTGTTTACATACTTATCCATCACATTTTCACTTATGTAAACAATAAATATCATAGCTTCTGGTCACATTATGCTAGATATTGTGTATTTCTGTTAAGAAAAAAAACATACGTACAGATATTTTTAAGAATAGATGAAAAAGAAAAATGTCACATGACCGAAACAGGAAAAGGTGTTCTTACACTTTTGCTTCCATAATGAAGGAAATGATACCGATTCACAGAATGACTCGAGGAAGTGTGTCTGTAGACACCAAATCTGGGAAAGAAATTTGCACAGTTCTGGGAAAATGCTGCCAGCTCCAGCCGCTAGGTCATCTGGGGTTTCTGGGTCCAACCTGCAGCAGCATAACAACAGAAATGGTACAGCAGACTGGCCAGATCAACGTAAGGCGGGTTTGAGTATGACAGTGTGGCTCTGTGGGTTAGGGGTCTGTGGCTGGAAGGTTATGGGCTTGAATCACCATTGCGCCATTGAGAAAGACCCTTAACCACAAGAACTTCTCCAGAAGCACTAGGGAAGGATGACTGACCATGTGCACCAAGCCCAAGCTTTGAGTAAGATGATAGCAGTCAAGTTTATTTATATAGAACATTTAAACATGACAATAGTTAATCAAAAATGCTATACACTTTAACAGACCCAAGTGCAATTTAATAAAATAAATGAGTTGTAAGATGCAATATAAAAGTAATCAAACATAAGATAAAAAAGGAATAATGATGAAAAGAAGTCAACAACAATACATATTAAAACAAAAACATACTAAGAATTAAAACATCAAGCAGACCCAAATGCTGAAGAGTAAAAATGAGTTTTAAGCCAAAAAAGTGGTAACAGGGAGACTGACAAACCTGGAGGGACAAGCTATACCACAATTTCCACAGGCAAAAGCTAAGGAATTCCTATGTGCTTGTAGAAATTTATTACTAGTTTGAAACAAGTGCTGAAATTATGTAGTAAACTATGAAAATACGGTGACCAGACAATTTGTGTCAGGGAGGACACTTTGAGCTGGGACAGGACTGGCAAACTGCCATTTCAATTAAAAGAACCTGTATTTCACTTGAGCACTGAGTTCTTGCTGTGTGCTGATTGGTCAGTCTCCTATAATCATGCACGTCTCAGTAATGTTAATGTGACACAGCTGAATGAGTCTTTCAATCAAGGAAACAAACCAGTCAAAGCACAAGAACAACTATTTAGCCGAGCACAGGAGCCTTACAGAATTAAAGTAGTTTGTAAAGAGTGAAGTAGCCTAATGAAAACCAATGTGTTTCTATACGCTGGTCACATTTTCACATAAATAGGAACTTACTGGTTCAGAGTTCCTTTCTTGCTGGTTACTGCACTCGATTAAACTGGTTTACAGTGGTTCACACTGCCCTCCAAAGGCAATTTTTGCGAACTACATCCAGAAACTTAGGAGTTAGGAATTTCATTTCTATTCAGTTCAGTGTCCACAGTGAACATAGGAAATAAAATAGTAGGGTAACTGTACAGTGTATTTGGCCATAAAATGTGGCCTGTTGTTATTGGTCAGTTTGCTGAGGGTTTGCTCAGGTGTCTGTGACATCAGTCTTGGACAACAGCTGTCATGTTTCAGCAAGCACATCATTCAGATCCCCTGCAGGGCATTTCAGGATTGATGACCGGGGGGGACACCGGTCCGGTCCGTGTTCATTCGTAGGTTCCCCCCCCCTTCTGCCGGATTCTTCCAGGAAGTGTGGAGGCCCTGAAACCAGCAGTGGTGTTTGCCACCTTTCAAATCATACATTTGTGTGGGGCCCCCTGTTGGCTACAAACAGTAACTACATTAAGGGGCCCCAAAGTAACCTTTTCAGTTGGGCCCTGGAAACAACAAACCTGCTCCCTGCCTGAGAATCCAAACTCAGTTTCCTCTCTGTCAAGTGGCTTAGAGAGCTGGGTTCCTCTCCGTCTCTGTGGTAATACCTACCATAGCTGAACCTTCACTATCAGTGTTGCACACGTGTCACTCTACTCCTGGAAACTCCCAATAAGTCCAGCAGTAGGGAGGAGGTAACAGGTGATTCTGGATTGAGAGAAAGAGTGGGGCAAACACAGGGCAACTTGGTTTAGTGAAAGCAAAACTCAGACTCATCTAGAATGATATGTGCTATCAAGAAGAACAATCTGCAATATCATTATTCCAGATTCACTGCTTCTCAGTTTCTGCTACTCACATAAAATGCAAATAAGGAAAAATTCAGTAAGTGAAACAGAGCACTTGTTCGATTAAGATATAGATTCAGATTTAAAATACGTCCATGATTCTGGAGGAAATGGCTTAAGATTATAGACTGCATGGCACACAACTACACGAACAGACAAAATCAGACACTACACAGTATTCATACAACAATTTATGTATTCAAATAAGTGTGACATGTAGAGATGGTGATAAGTGGGTGAATATGACAATAAGAACAGTAAATATTGTACAAAAAAGACATAAACAGATATTGATAGGAATAGAATAGATATTATTGCACATGTGCACTGAATGGTTCACTGGCTGTACAGTCTGACGGCTGTCGGAAGGAATGACTTCCTGAGGTGCTTAGTGAAGCATTTTTTGTTGAGCAATCTTTGCCTGAATCTGCTCTTCTGTCCAACCGCAACACTGCATCTTTTGTCATTTTCCACCTTTTAATTTCTCTCAGAGGAATCCCTCTCTTTAGAGCACTACCTAATTCCACTGAGTCCAGTAGAAAACACAAATAGAAGAGCACTTAACCATCATGGATCTAAGCTAGCTTTATGTGGGAGGAAACCTTGGCAGAAGCGACACACACTGAAGAACGTCAAACCTAAAACATTTGTGGGAAAATAAGGATCGAGATATCACTGTTTTCTCCATAGATCCAATTGAAAGTTTCCACTTTTCCCAGAAATCTTAGCCATGACCCATCGTATGCATAGCCAATCGACTGTCTCAAAAGCTCTTATGCTCAATGTGCCATAAAGAGGCACACATCTTCCAGATGCAGAGACGGGGCCCTGTTACATTCATTTCCCATGAAGGTAGCCACCTGTTGCATATTTTAATTGCGATGTCCAGCAGCATTTGTCAGCCTTACACAATTGTTGTTGCGGAGCAAATCCTGGGAGTCAGGAGTATTTTACTCGCAAGTGCTTTGGGACAAAAGTGACTAAGTTAATTAATATTGGATGGCAGTTGGGTGGAGGAAGGTAGTTTGTGGACATACACCTGAGAAAACTTTGAATACTAGTACAGGTCATCGTTGACTTACAATTGACTGGCCGTAAGACGATTTGGTCGTAAGTCGGCCCTTTATTTTATATGCAAAAATTATCATATGTACAGTATACTGTATAATAAAATGATATTATCTTCAAATATATATATTTTATCATCTTGTTCTTAGTTCAGTGCTGCCGGCAGTTGGGGCAGAAACCGCCATACGCTTACGCTGGCCAGCACTCACACTGCCAGACACGGCGCAGTCGCGGCCACATATTTGCGGTCTCAGAACAGTTGTAAAGTTGATCAGTCTAAGTTGTATAGGTCGTAGGTCGACGACGATCTGTACAGACCGAGCTGGACGGTGGACTCCTAGTCACCTCTGCTTTCCAACGTCCTCCTTACTGCAAATGATGTGTGCAGGTCCCGCGGTGGGGAGAGGCTGATGCTCTCAGACATGACGATGATCATACACCCACCCCCATGTGCATACCTGTCAAGTTTTGGATTTGAAAATAAGGGAAATTTTCCGGCGCCCGCCGCGAGCAGTCCCACCACCCCAACC
>JAODJU010000138.1:5296076-5310896 GCA_026776725.1 Gnathonemus echidnorhynchus | reverse complement strand
GGGGGGGGGGGCTCACTGGCTCCCATGACAACTGGGAAATGTTGACAGGGGAAATGAGAAACACATGTGGGGTTTGGAAGCCGGCTGTACTCAGCCTTACAGGGTGGGTAATGACACCACACTGTAGCTACAGGGAGAGGCAGGGTGGGGGGGATTCACACTCAACATGGGTCCTCTAGCCACTAGCTGCTTCTTGCCGAATAGAAATCTATTTCACCGAAGACTCTGGATGCATTATGGGATTCTCCCTTTGTGCAGACAGGCTACAGTCGAGGCGGGGGGCCGGTGGTGGATGCAGAAAATTTCCGACCTTGAGAGCAGATGTAAACGGATCCAGCAGGGCCAGACAAAGCAGGCCGGATTGTGCGTCACATATGGGCTGTTGGTTCTGGGGCTGCCAGCTTAATGTGATGCATCGTGATGCAACCTGAAACACTGATGGTCATCGTAGCGAGAGCTCAACAGAAACGCCTGCTCCTTTTTAAAAGCACATGAAGTTACAAAATGTAAAAAGTCAAGAAACGGGATCTGAAGCAGAGACAGACAGCTATACGGACAGATACACAGAAGGATAAATGGATGGATGAACAAACGGATGGATGGACAGATGGAAGCCCGCATGCACACCATCCCTAGCCACCTCACCACTCACCATGACTGTGATGCCATCGCGTTCCAGTGGTGTTTTATCATACGTAACCTCACACACTCGCACTACAGTCGTTGCTCCATACTTCTTCAGATCCTGCAAAGTTAGAGAGAGTGTGGGGGGGGGTATTAGCTGGGAAGAAAGAAGGAAATCGAAACAATGTGTATGCCTTTAAGGGCCGTGGCGGTAAGGCGTATGCCTTTAAGGGCCGTGGCGGTAAGGCTAATGCCTTTAAGGGCCGTGGCGGTAAGGCGTATGCTTTTAAGGGCCGTGGCGGTAAGGCGTATGCCTTTAAGGGCCGTCAGGAATTCGACATGACCCACAATGCACTCTTCTCTATATCCATGAAGGCCTGGCATTGTTTAACTCCCTCCGTTTTTATCTTTGCTATGCGACTGTGGCCCTATGACTAGTATCCATGGCAACAGGAGGTTTTCAGCTGAGGTTATCCTATAAGACCTGGCTCTCGCAGATCTCCCTGTGAAATAATGCAAGCTATGCGGCCACCTCCCAGCATGCGATTCTTATCCGAGACGCAGATCGGCGCGGGGGATGCATCGGGGCAACAACTGTGGTTCTTTCACTACAGGCCCAGACAAAAACAAAAAACAAAAACAGCAGAAGCCTACAGCCAGTGAACCATACTTAGTAGCTGAGTTCATGAACATCAGTCCAGCTGTGTCCAAAATATATTCCAAACAAAGCAAACCACAGCTAGCTAGCATGCTAGTTTTTTAGGCCTTTATCCAACGTTTCAACTTTTCCAGAAATACTGGATACTATACCCTGCCAAAGGCCTGTTCCCAAGACGACGGTCTCTCACCTCAATAAAGGTGCTGAGGGTGGCGTTAGTGGGGTTGTGAGTGATCAGGAAGCGCATGGTCTTGTAGCAGACCTCTACTGGCGCGGGCCGGTTCATCCTGGCCATGACGATGTCAGCGCCCACTCCCAGAGAAAATGGGCCAGATTTCAGAGGTCCACAGACAATAATTAATAATCAAAAAAAAAAAAAAAAAGAAAGCCCAGTGCTTGCCACAGAGAGAGCCCTCCAAATCCGTCCTGAGCAACGGAAGCACTCAGTTGGCGTTCGCTGGCCCAGTTCCGAAGGCAACTTAACCCATGGGTGTGCTTTGGGGTGTCGCTCCGCTGGAACGCCAGGAAGCAGCTGGACAGTCTGGTCTTTCTCCTTAAGACTCGGGAGGTGTCAGGGCAGGGCAGGAGGACGGAACATCGTCCTCAGAGCCAGGCACCGAGATGTTGAGCGTGGCAGTAATGGCCGCCTCCCTGACAGAACTCCATCAACAGCCTGAGGGAGAGGGGGGGCAGAGTCAGATGGGGGATCAAGGGAGCACGGGAAACAGCATTTCAAACTTAACTACAGATCTGAGAAATCCTACATGCGAAAGTAATCCTAATTCAACATAGTTTTTTATAGCCATCACACAGGGGTGACACCAGGAGAGGTGTTGCCACAACAGTGCACAAAGCTATTTAATATCAATATTTTAAATGCTAATATTTAGCTAAATTAATATCCACTTAATTCAATGGCTTGAGAAACAAAAAAAGCAATGAACAGGCTGAACAAATGCTGCTGTAGGACCAAGTTCTCTGTGAAAAGCCGATTCACCTGGGTTAACTTCACTATCAAGCTTCATGGAAGAAGACGACACCCATCCAGAGGATTTCAGTAAAGCAGAAAAAAGTCTCCCATTGGACCAGAACGTCAAACACGAAAAAAGTCACGGAAGCGAGCGGGTAAGACTGTAGGTGACACACGCAGCCTGTCGCACCTGAGACAGGAGGCAGCTGCCCCAACGGAAAACTGCCACGGCAAAGGGAGCAAGCGCCCCGTGTTCCTGCCTTTGATCTGCCAGCCCCACGACCCCCACTCACCGACCTTGCTTACCTTTCACTTCAGATCGAGCTTTTGCTTCCGAGGGGAGGGGGAGGGGGAGGGGGTGTCCAACAATGTCAAGAAAACAGTTGCTATTGCTGACAGGAAAAAGCGTCCAGCACCCTGACTTGCCATATGACAGTGACAACATTCACCAGTCAATGTCACAAACAAATGCACACTTAAAGCTCTGGGAGGAGGAGTACCCACCACGCCTCCCCCCCCCCCAGCCTAAAAATAGCACGTCCAATAAGTCTAATAGGAAAGGCCTGCACTGTTATGCAACAAGTACATAGATTTAATAATATCCCCCACGAATCCTATTTTACCACATTTAACAAATGAGACCTCATTATGAAAAATGAAAGTGTTGTTGCCTAAAATTCAGTGCATTCAAATTAAAAAAGAAGAAAGAGAAAGATAATAAAAAAGAGAAAAATAATAATAGCATGTAACTAAATTACATACATAAGATTCAGGGCTATAGGTGCTTGTTAACTGATACATCATGTTACACATACAAGCTATATATTTGAGTTAGGATTTGAAAGTTATTTTTCATCATTTGTCGCCACCAAAACGAAGAATCTTGTCATTTGTCATCCCTTTTACTTTCCTGTCTCTTTTACGGTCAGGTAATTAGCGGCCACTGGCATCCCTGGAGCAAACCATGTGTCACAGTGGGGGGGGGTCACTTAGGGGCTGCGGTGATCAGATATGCTGCCGCATGGAGAACCTCTCCTCACCACACACACACGTCCCCACCCCAAGCTCTGCACCCCACTGCTCGCCCAGCCGCCTCGCTGTGGAGGACAGGAAGGAGCGCTTCAGTTCTGAGTTACATAAATAAGACACTGGAAACAGAAGGTGACACTCAAGGACAGGAGATGTATCCAGGAGGCTGTGATCCCAATTTCATAACAGAGATGCAGACTGAGCACTTTGCTAATAAGGAATATCAGAGCAGGCTGAATGGCAGCTGATAAGTCAGCGGGGAAGCTCCTTATAAGGCACAGGGCTCTGAGGCCGTCTCCGCTCACCTGCATCGCAGCCACACACACGCCCAGGTCTGAGTCATGCTTGAGCAGACAGCTTTTATTTTCCAATAATTCCTCAGGAAGTTAGCGTGTTCGGTAACTCTGGGGTCACGTAAATAGACTATAAATAAGCATCGAAAGTCTTAAATTAGCCAAATTATTTCAGGTAGCCCCTGGCAGGCTGAGCAAGGGGGGACAGGGGTTTCCATTACAAGTGAGGGACTCTGAAGCCTGCCAGAACACAGCATAGTCAGGCCCGCGCCAGTCGGGGCAGGCCTGCGTCAGTCGGGGCAGGCCTGCGGTGGACAGCTCGGTGGCATTGTTTTGACATGGCTCTCTGGGGGCACTTCCCCACTGGATAAATATGGAGCCACGTCTCCACACCACCTGCTCTGCTAAATTTAAAGCAGCGGCCAGCTGCCGGCTAATAAATTTAGCCTTGCTGAAATCGAGAGCCGGGATGGAGAGCCACTTTTGAAGCCATCATGCCTCTGGCACACGCGATGCACGTGTAAATGTGTGCTCTCAGGAGACAATCGACCCAACGAGCCGTGTTCAGTAAGTCAGTCGGTCCTGGGAAAACAAGCGGTGTATGAGGCGGAATAATGGCTGGGGGGGGGTCTCCAATCCACGGGCAGGCTCTGCGTGTGAATCAGATTAGCAATTAAAAACACAATACGCTCCTTTATTGAGGTCAACAAGTGACAGCTCATATTTTTCTGTGAAAATAAAAGTTAAAAATAAATAATGAGAACATCTTCAGTCCGCTGACTGCCTTGGCACAGAGTACTGACTGCATGCAGCAGAACCAATCCAAGCCACTAATTAACACATTAAAACAGTTCTTTCCTGCTTTAAGGCTCAATCACTGGCGATTACCAGAAAATCGTCACTAGAAAGGTGAAGCTATGTGGGCTGCACAGAGAAAAATTACATGCCAGGTCTCATAAACAGCTAATAATCAAAAATTACCCCTATCCATCCAAGTTAGTGTCCAACCACAAAGACTACTAGAAGGTTTCCTTTCAAACATCCATTACAAATCAGCAGCATCACTAGGTCGGTCACCGGTTCGAATCCCAGCCTTGGCAGACTAGTCACACTTCTGTTGGACCCCTAAACCCCCCAAAATGCTCAGGGGTGCCAGATAAATGGCCTAACCCTGAACTTGGACCACAAGCTTTACTCTCAGCTGTATAATGTGTGTGTTTGTGTGTGAATGTAAAATATACAGTACCGGTCAAAAGTTTGGACACACCAAGCCGCTTACGAAGGGGAGTGAGTGTCACATCACACGACTCGGCGACCTGACGTAAACACATTAGAAACGGTTCTGGTGGAGTTTAACCAGAGTGTGAAGGAAAAGCAGCCAGTGAGTGCTCAGCATATACTGTATGTGGGAACTCCTTCAGGACAGCTGGAAACGCATCTTAGGAGGCCACCTCACGAAGCTGACAGAGGAGAAAGTAGGGTCAACCAGTCCCTGGAGCAATTGGGGTTAAGGGCCTTGCTCAAGCATCAACTGCTGACCACAGGATTTGAGTTTCTCAGCCCCAACCCACAGAGTCCCGCACCCCAACAAAAAATTTTACACACAGAATTATGCACTGACCAAGAAAGCATGCATTTTTCTTTATATCTTTATAATTATTCTAAAATGGAGAATAGCACAAACAAACATTTCTATGGGTAGGTGACTGGTACTGTATATTAATATCTCAAGAGAGCAAGATGAGATATGCAAAAAGAAGCATTCCAATTTACCTGTATTCGTGTAAATGGGAAATAAAGTATGAGTTCATCCTTTGGGACTCACCACACACGTCTGTCTTGTTTGTGTTGTGAGTGCATTCACCATAGGGTCTCAGAGTAACAAAATTTTAATCCTCTGTTTGTCCTGCACATATGGCAGAATTGTCAATAAAGACTTTTTGACTGACTTGATAGTGTTGAGAACAAAAAAAATGAGCTCTTTATTTTCTAAGCGGTTTATTGGCTGGCAGTCGAAAGCACGTACAATCTCCAGAAGACAATTTTAACAGATGCAAGGTTCTTCAAAAGGCTTTTCCTGCTACCCTGGGTCTTGACTCCACTTAGCCAGGCAAAACCTGTTGCTGTACTTTGCTTAGCAAGTTCATATGTGTAGTGATGTATGCTTAGCATTTTTAAATGCTTAAATACATCACAAAGAGGTCCTTCCAGTCTGTCTGCCTGCCTTTATTTCTGGGTGGACACCCTTAGAAATCCACTCCCGTCGCACAAAAGCAACCATGAAATTGCCAAATTGACTCGAGATGCAGCTGCACCCTGAACACTCAGCTACCTGTGCTTGAAAAACAGCTAATACATTCTTAGCACTTCCGGAACATTAGTTTGCAAAGACGTCACCAACAACCCAGACTATTTACTCCATAAGAGCTGGGGGCGTGAATTCTACAACAGTCCTAAAATCCTGGCAACAGCTCTTGTTAATCCTGTCTGTTCACATCCAGTGACCAGCTGGCAAACCCAATTGTCTAATGGCCTTTAATTAGTACACAAAAACTGAGCTCTATTCACAACTCAAAGCTAAACCTAATGGACAAATCATTTAATAAAATATTTCAAGGTATGAAGTAGGGCTGCAACAATTAATAAAATTGGTCATTTGTAACACGAATAGCTGACAACTAATTTTGTCATCGACTGATTGCATTTTTGTGGTTTGCTATGTAAATTTTATATAATGACATCACCACCTAGCAACATTAAGATTGGTGTGTTAAGCCTAGTTCATGGTGATTCGTGTAAATCATTAGCAAGTAAAATATAGCTGAACGGTGGATATTTGTGTATATGTGTACCAGCTATACCCTCACTCATCTAAAAAAAATATATATATATATATATATATTAAAAAATCAGAAGACGGTCATTCCAGGAAACATCACATTCTCTTAGTCTCACTCACTTGAACAGGCCAATATTGTGCCAGTCTGACACTCCCGGATAGCTGAACTCAGAGCACGTCATTGACAATCTGAAGGCATCTGTCAAGGTGGGCAGGATAACAGATTCACTTTTGTCAGCAATGATGTTATGTAGAGCTAGAAACTAAATTTTATGCTGTAAGCCAATTTGATTCACATCTGTACTGAAACATAATGGACAAACCCCTTTTCAGACAGTCAAGCCTGATGCATTTCCATACACGTACAGAACCATACTCAAACTCTTAAAATAAAAGCTGAATGATGCTCAAACTAACACACATATTGTACAATAAAATTCTTCACAGACAAGAGCTGAAATGTAGGGTTCAAGACCAGTCAGCTCCAGATCACATGAAGCCTTCACACCTTCCCTAGATATATTACCACATTCAGCAGACAGAGTTCAAACATTCAGACCAGGCAACAAGAGGTCATATGAAATAAGCACAAGAGTCAATAAAGAAATTGTTATCATACTGAAACTGCCAACCAATGCAGAATTACCACATGGACAGAATCACCTCACTGCCAATCTCAGAGTAAGACCAAGTTCTCTTTGAAGTGTGTGAATGGTAGGAGAGGAAGAAACATAATATATATATATATATATAGCAACTGGATTGGCACACTGTTATTAAACTAATAATAAATCACTCAAACGTTAAAGACCACACACCCCATAAAAATAAAAAAAAAATCAAATTGCCATCTGAATTTTCACAAAATAATAATCTTCGAAAATAATATTGCCTTTGGGTTTGGACAGCTTTTTCCTCACTTGATTTCCACTTATCCAGCAGCACTTTCTTCATTTATTACATCACACGTCAAGCGTGGGGGACAAAACTTTGGGAATGCTCTTGTGCCACAAATGCTGTTTACATTCAAGCCTCAATCACACAGAAATTTAAAAAGAGGTCAGGAAACAACGCTTCATCTTGTGGTGTAAACAGAGCAGTGAGTCTACAGTAAATAGTCCACATTTAATCTGTGCCCACACATGCCCCAAGTGGAGGCGTTACAGGAACAGACAGACAGTGGCGGAATATCCCTGCCCTTCCCTGGGCCACCGCGTCACTGTGCTTACCTCCAGCCAGCTTCCTACGGGGTCACGCTATCCGTGCACTTTACCACCCACCAGTGACCAGCCAAAACTTAACCCTTTGCACCTGTGCCACAAGGGAATGGTGCTCAGGATGTGCCGGCTTCCTCCACCCCATGGAAGAGGCAAGTCTCCATAAGCCCCAGTGACTCATTTGTGACTGTCTTTTACTCCTGGATTAACTGCAGACAGAACGATATAAATAGAAAATGAGATGCAGTGGAGGGCAGAACTGAAAAAAATCTCTTAATACGGATGGGATTCCAACTGCATTACTGGCTCTCATTCGTCCAGATACTTTTAGTGTCTTGGCTGACATCCTGTGACGGAAACGGCACAAGAGAAAGGTTCTCCTCAAACCACGGACCGGAGCGTTGTTAGTGAAGCCCCCTGTTGCCTCCGTTTCAAGGTTCCTGTTCACTAGAAATCTCTCACCACAATGACTTCTTGCTATATATAATTAGTCTGCTTTGTATATACTGGGTCCCAGTCAGCATCTCTGAGATGAGCATTAGAGTGCCTTTGGGGTGGGGGTGGGGGTCGTTTGCAGGGACTGTGACTTAGTTCAAAGCCCACCATCTGCAGTATGTGCGCCAATCATACAGGCTGCCACCTGACAGATAGAGGCAGGCGATTGCGAGCCCGCATGCCGTGTCAGGGCCTGCATGATTCATTCAAAGTGACATAACTACAAGAAACTTCTGCTGAATTTCATATAAAGATCTGAGAATAAAAACAATGCAGCATTAAAAGCGCATTTCGGCAACAGGAACAGCCCAACTAAAACACCATTACCATCACTGCATGGAAAAACATCACTGATAACAGACAGAAAGAGCTCCATGTTGGCATGACACCACTCCTGCCATTATTAAAATAGCGGACTCCCCCAACCAAAATATTCTGGCCAACTTAACTTCAGAGTAGCCACATGACGCAAGTCTGGATTACTGAAAAACTGAGTGACACCAATTCACCTGACAAACAGCCAGACGTCCAAAATAGATTCTTACCGTTTGCATGTGCAATGCTGTTACTGACATTTTTTTTTAACCATTACAGGTATTCGGTTTCTACTGCTTAAAAATATTTTTGGAAGGTTTAAAATGTTTTGACTCATAGCAAATAAAAGAAATCACATCCTCTAATATCTGATGTTTATTTAACAAAGCAGTAAAAACAAGCACACAAAGTTGTGCAAATATTTAGATAACTAATACAATATTCAAAATAAATACTGTCAACAAAATTCCTGCTGAAAGGTTAACTAAGCTTGGGAACACCTCACTCAAATCTGAGGTCCTGCTTATAAACTTAAAAAGCCCAGCATTACAGTACAGCCACAGCACGTTTTACAAGGTCCACTCAAGTGAAGACCACACTAGACGCAAAATCTTTTCCAGAGTCAGATTTTCCCCTGTTGGGTCAAGAACAGTCTTTTCCAAGGCACGCAGATTAAATAGACAGACATCTTCCAGTAAGTGCCCAGCTGGGATTCACGTGAGCCTGTACTCTCCTTCCCCTCCAACCAACCACGTTGGCCAGAGCCGTAACCATGGCAGCTCAGTCACGGAGCGGCACACAACACTGATAAACAATTAATAGCTCAATAATGCAGCATAAATATCCGGCCCCCTATTACTGCAAACGCGCTGGTGAGACTTAATTAAGTAGCATTAAATCAGGTAGTGACAGCACTGATTCAGGAACCCTCCAGGACAGCTTCTGCATACGCACATGCTCCTCAGCAAGTAACAGTAAAGTAAAGCTCTGCCTCTTTATGATACAGCCAAGATGCTTGTGTGGGCCGGCAGCATGTACCATATCATCTTGTCAGATCAAGTGCAAGGTCAGCAGGTCCCACAGAATGCCCTTAGGTCCCCAGTGGCTAGGCCCACCTGCCTACTATCAGTCAATCCTCCCACCAGTCTGCCACTACCTTTCATGACTGGTTAAATGCCCATATTGCTTTCAAAGTTTATAATTTAACTGGAAGTGATACAATTTAACTGTGGGGGAGAAAAAAACAAAAAAACAACAAGATTTTACTCCTTGCATTCGCTGCTTTGAGCTCAGACAGCCGGAGGCAGAATCACACAAGGAGATTCCGGTATCTGTCTACCGACGCCGCCTCCGAAACTCGCTTACGTGCTGGAATCCGTGCCGGCTGGTTCTGCCATTAGCACGGTAGGGTCCTGCAGAAATCTGCCCGCTCCATACATGCAATTCCCATAAACGCTTCATTTTTATGGTTGGGCATTTGCACAGCAAGTGATCCACTGATGCTTCTAGCAGTGTGCTTTGCCCTTTCACGAAGAACAATGCAGGGATCTCACTATCACGTGTTGACAGGTTGGAATGTTTCTGTTGCCATGACAGTGTGGGGTGGGGGGGTTGATTCATTTACAAACCAAAAGGATCATTCCCTATTTACAAAAGATCAAACATACAGGATTTTCTTAAAATTTCACTTTCACCTACTTAAATCAGTGTTGTTGGTCACCTGGTCCATCCCAAACAAGCAGGATGATGCACAATTCCTAGGTGCCCCCCCCCAAGCCGGACAGGAATGTGCCCACAGAACTTTTCAAGTCCCGCAAATAGCAGCGTTCGCAATGACACCACCATAAGCCTTTCAGAAATTCATGACCTCCCCCACTGGCCCCAGCCAGACACACAAAGCCGGGGTGGTTTCTTCAAATTTAGCAGAATTTTTATAACACACATAAGCCAAGTGTGTGAGGACTTGGCAGAGGCCCACAGGAAGCATTTCCCTTCACTGTGTCTCTGAGCTGCCCCGGGGTCTCCAGGGCTCCATCCTCTGGGGGGGGGAAGGGATTGATCAAGGGGGAAATTAATGCATAAACTAACAGAATGTCTTTCAAAAAAGCCATGTCAATGGAAGGAAAAAAAATTTAAACTGACTTAAGTAAATCCAGACTTACTCAAAAAATATATGTGATACATTGTTTAGAGAAGTACTAAAGCAAAAAGGCAACATGCAGGTAAATTTATTTTCATGTATTCTTGTGTTCTTTAGTATGTGTTATTTTTGGCTTAAATGTTTTTTGCTGTAGGGTGTTATGAATGGTATGGGAATGTAAATCTGACTTACATAAAAGTTGGCGAAATGGATTACTTGCGTCAATCGAGAACTACCTGTATCATGGGCAAACACAGTACATGTTGAAAAACAAGTGTCAGCCTCACTTTAAAACTGTCAATTACTGTGCTCTACCTTTGAAGACAACAGACTGGACTAAACTACCAATTCAGAACTGCAAAACTTCTTAAAATGCATCCTTCCGATACAATTGAAAGCATGTACATCACTTAAGCATATTCAACAATCTTACTCAACTTTCAAACCAAACTGACAAGAAAAAAAACAATACATACTTTATCCAAAATATGCTACAAAAAAGTCCTTTTTACAACTAAACCATTGATATCTTAAAGTTATAATTCAGAAATTTGGCTTACCATGTTAATTGCTCATGACATAAATGTCATGCAGGTTAAGTGGAGATCATCCTCAAAATTCTGGGGGGAAAAAAAAATGGAGCGATACCAGGCTATGAAATTAAGACCTCATATCCGGCTTCCTCAAAGCCAAAATGACACTCTCACTGCACTTCCAGATACACCCCCTTTAAAACAATACACTTCCTGTGCCCCTCTCCCTTTTCTGGAATAGAGTATGCATGTGTCTCACAGCTTGCCTGTGTTCAATTAAGGAACCAAAATGCCAGTTTAAAAGGAGAGGCCAGTTCCTTTGGGAAGGGCAATATAACCATTCCTCTAGCTGCTGCTCCCACCTCAAAACTCTACTAGTTCACTTTTTATGCACTTCTGGAAGTGAGCCAGCAGCAGCAGGCCTGGGGCAGATCTGGGCCTGTTTACTTGGCAGGTTTCCAGGGGCAAAGGCTGCCTGGGGTGATGTTAGTGAGGGGAGGATGGTTAGAGAACCAGTTCAGCTTTGAACCTGTGGTAAATCGACGTCGTCTCAGCACAGCGGGTTCCTCTGCTGGAGAATGACTAAGACCGCATGGTTTCAAAAGCCATTTGAAATACAATGCAAATAAACACTCCTGGTAAATTCTGAGTCCCAAATGTAGGTCACACTGAAAACCTAGACAAAAAAAAAAAAAAACACATGCCACACATGCCCCAATTTGGCATTTGCCAAAGATGTTTAACCATACATTCAAATAACAGTTGCAGTTTCTACTGCAGTTAACAGAATATTTGCCAAATAAGAATGAAACATGCCATCAGGACAGAAAGGAGCATCATATTCATAGCAATGCACAACCATCATGAACTTTGGGGGTAGGCTTTTCTTTCATTCTTTCAAACATTGAAATGTTGAGTTTTGTAACCGCTACGCTCCCCACACTATCAGCCTCAGTGCAAATATTTTCCCAATAAGGGGTGTTGGTGAGGAAGCCATCTTGTCCCCCAAACCAGGCGTTTGTACACACAGCCATGAGCAGCGTCCACTCCCCAGGTAGGAAGAATCCCAGCCTTCCAACAGGCTTTCTGTGCAGCCTGTGAAGGGGTTCAGCCCAGAGAGCAGGGTGGCCCCTGGTTGGGTCGCCTAAGGCAAATTGGTCCTAGGTGAGCGGCCAGACCAAGTTCAAACAAACTCCCATGAGAGTTAATATAAAGGACCATGTTACCCCTCCCAGATTGGGGAGACTGGGGCCTCGCCCTGGAGCAGAAGCTCGAGGACAAGCGCCTGGTGGCTGGGCCTCCACTCATGGGGACCGGCCGGGCATAGCCGAAGAAATAACATGGGTCTGCCCTCCTGTGGGTCCACCACCTTCAGGGGTAACCATGGGGGTCGGGTGCAATGTAGATCAGGTGGTAATCAAAGGCATGTCGTCAGCTACCTAAACCGGCTTTAGAGACATGGAAAGTAACCTCTCTGGTGGGAAAGGAGCCTGACCTGGTGCGGGATGCAGACTAGATATAGTCTGTTGGGCTCTCCAGCAACCTCTTCTGACAGTTGTTTGTGCGTACATGCCAGACACTAGTTACAGACTTCTGTGCTACCCACAGTTTGTCGAAACACCATGTTCGCACCAGAGCACCCTAGGTTGCAGTTCAATGATCAATTTTGTAAATGTATCATCAGATCTGCGTCCGCCTGTTTTGGACACTCAGGTGAAGAGAGGAGCTGAGCTGTCAACTGATCACCATATGGAGGCAAGTTGGATCCGATGGCGGGGATGCTGGATAAACCCCAACATTTAGTGAGGATGTGCTGGTAGCATCTGGTGGAGGCCCCTGTCTGGGAGATCTTGCGTGGATGTCGGGGACATGTAAAAGACATACGACTGTGTCCTTTGGGGGTCCTGTGGTGGGCACGCCAGAAGTATGGGGTACGGGGTCCATTATTGCAGGTCATCAGAGTCCTGTACAAACAGAGTGAGAATGTGGTTCGCATTGCCAGCAGTAAGTCAGACATGTTCCCGGTGGGTGTTGGACTGTGGGTGTTGCCAGAGCTGCCCTTTGTCATCGATTCTGTTCATAATTTTTATGGACAGAATTTCTAGGCATAGCAAAGGGGATGAGTGGGTCCGGTTTGGGGGCCTCAGGACTGGATCTTTGTTTTTTTCAGATGATGTGGTCCTGTTGGCACCATCGGGCGGTGACCTGCAGCATGCACTGGGGCGGTTTGCAGCTGAGTGTGGACGGCAGAGATGATCAGCACCTCCAAGTCTGAGGCCATGGTTCCTGAATGGAAAAGGGTGGATTGCCCTCTCCTGGTGGGGGATGAGTCACTGCCTCAAGCGAAGATGTTTAAGTATCTTGGGGTCTTGTTCACAAGTGAGAGAAAAAGGAAGCCGGAGATTGACAGACAGATTGGTGCAGCGTCGGCAGTAATGTGAATGCTGTACCTTTCTGTTTAGATGAAGAGGGAGTTGAGCCAGAAGGCAAAGCTCTCAATTTACCAATTGATCTATGTTCCTACCCTCATCTATAGTCATGCGCACTGGGTAGTGACCAAAAGAACGAGATTGCAAATAGAAGAGGCCAAAATGAGCTTCTTGAGGTGAGGTGAGGTGGTTTGGGCATCTGTCTAGGATGCCTCCTGGACGGTTCTTTTGGGGAGGTGTTTCAGGAATGTCCAACCGGGAGGAGGCCCCAGGGCAGACCCAGGACATGCTGGAGAGATTACATCTCTCAGCTGGCTGGGAAATGCCTTGGTATTCCTCCAGTGGAGCTGGAGGAGGTGGCTAGTGAGAGAGAGGTCTGGGCATCCCTGCTTAGACTGCTGCCCCCATGACCTGACCCCGGATAAATGGCGGAAAATGGATGGATGGTTGGAAGGATTTCAGATAAAAACAAAGAGTGTGGTCAAGGGGGACATTTTAGAGATGCCTGGACAAGTCACCCATCGCAAAGTGACAAAATGATGTATGTAAATAAACAAACAAGTTAACTCAAAGCACCTATTAAAACAGTTTTTAGGGGCATAAGGCCCTCAGATGTGATTAAAGTCACAAAGGCACAGTCACAGTATCCTGAGCCACACACCACCAACTCAAAAGCCTGGAAAAGTTAGTCAACATGGTTCCATATTTGAAAGAACATAGGAAAGTAAGATCCAGGTTACCATGTAGGATGCAGGATGATTCTGACAGCCAAAGCATTTTCAATGAGTTACAGGTTAAAAAAGGCCCTGTTGGATTAAGTAAAAAGGAACAGCATGGACAGCCTAGTGTTCGTGGAAATATCCTATCAAACCTCAACTCTTCAAAGACGTCACTTTTGATGGTGCTTTCAAGGTGAACTTAAGGTGCCCTGAACATGGGCAGTGCAAGAAACAGAACTGTTGCAGAAGTGGTGACCAGTGTGCATCCAATAGGTAAAGGCATGGCACCGGCACCATTAAAGCAGGTTGGCTTTCCACAACGAACTGCACACAAGCCAGTCCTTCAGCTTTGAAAATGTAGAAAATGTCACTGCAGGGGTCCCTTAAATCAAGGAAAGAGTGCTGGCCACTCCCTTCATGTGCAACCAGCTCATTCTGTACACCAAGCTGCAGCACAGTCGCCTCACAAGCAGTGAGGTCAGTATTAGGGATGCACCGATCCACATTTTTTCACTTCCGATCCGATTCCGATACCTGAATTTGGATATCTGCCGATACC
>JAODJU010000138.1:5252560-5278588 GCA_026776725.1 Gnathonemus echidnorhynchus | reverse complement strand
TTACTCATGATAATTTTCCCCAAATATCAGATTTTTCCTGTTACTAAAACTTAATTTGAGCCTGAAAGGGTTAAAATAGCATCAAGTTAATCAGAAACACGGTGTACACACTGTTAATGTTGTAAATGACTGCAGTAGCTGGAAGTGGAATATCTACATTGGCATACAGAGGCCAATTACCAGCAACCGTCAGTCCTGTATTCCAATGGCACATTTGCGAATCCAAGTTGGATCATTAGAAATCCCTTCATGTTAGTACAGCTGAAAACTGTTGTGCTGATTAAAGAAGCAATAAAATTGGCCTTCTTTAGAATAATTGAGTATCTGGACCATCAGCAATTGTGCGTTTGATTGAAGACTCAAAATGGCCAGAAACAAAGAACGTTCTACAGAAACCCAGCAGTCTATTCCGATTCTGAGAAATGAAGGTTATTCCATGGGAGATTTAAGTAACCCCAAACTTTTGAGATGCAGTGTATGCGAAATCAAAATTACAAAGCAGATTAAGTTTTCAATGAGGAGTGTCGTGATGGCCTCCGCCAGTGTGCAAAATACCAGTCAATATTCGGGGGGTTAGGGTTTTCAAGGGGTCTCATGGGTTAATCAGTTCTCCCCGTGTGGCACGGGTTTCAGAAGACATTCAGTTAATCTCTGATTCCCTCCTAATGTTTCATTTAGACATATTACATAAGTACTCTGATTTACTACAGTGAAGTTAAATATAAATGTAAAAATGGTTGAAAAGCAGAAATAAGGGATATGTAATACATGTCACTGACATAAATGCATACAGGTGCATGCTTATTACATTCTGAATCCTGTACAACAACAAATCACAAGGAACTTTTTCTGTGCATGTTTGCAATAAAATTAAACTCATATACAATGTGCATATTTTGATGGCAGGAGTACAGCATATTCATATATGTTGTATACTTGCCATCAATAGTTGAATTAACCTTCTCACTTTGTCTAGCACGTGATGCATTAGCATTAGAGTTTATTCTTACCGTCATTTCGACTGAGCTCGTTAAGTACAAACTGTTGCCTCCCTCATAATCGTTTTACACAACTGCACTGCCACGTGTGAATAGCCTTGATGTAAGAGTGCAGATAAATCTAAATATCCTAAAATCGTTAAAATCTTACAATCCCTATAAATATTCAAATCTTAGCAGACCGATTAAATAAGTATATATTTTCAGTATGCTTAGCACTGGCAGACTGACTAATAATGATGTGTGTTTTTTTTCTCTCCATGTGCATTAAATAAAGTTTCGTAATGATTAGGCCGGTCTGTCCCCGCTTCGCCAGAGCAAACGCACATTATACAGATGCGCAGCTTTCTCCGCTCCTGAATCGTTGCGGAACAGCGCATTTCTGCATACAATATAAGCACCTCCCCGCTCCACGCGACTTTACTGTCGGCTTTTTGAATTATATTTTTCTGGTTTTACGTTTGCATCTCTGTTTACATTTTATATTTTTAAAAAGAATTGATAAAACAAATGAATGGCACTGGCTCACCTGATGAACGCTGGATGCTATTAAAATGCACGGCAGGAGCCAAGTCATAACTATAAACCAGTGTTAAATTCATTGAAGCCAGACTCCGATTCTTGTAAGAATAAATAAAACGTGTCGCTTTACTGTAGTTTAAAGCATGCTGGAGTCCGCCTCCCCGGTGACAGCCTCCTCGGCTTTAGTGAAGTCCTTACTCCCGGTTCCCTTTGAGGACGGTACCCGAGGCTCTGCTGGAGCGGTCCGCCTGGCTTGCTGTCTCCCTGATCCCCGCCTATGTTTGTGCACCGCGGAAACGGCTCCTTAAAAGGAAAGCCGTCGCGACGGGAAGCTAAGTTATGATATTATTTCCACACCCTGGCCAAACGTCTCGAACGTTTACAACGGCGCCGTTAGCACACGGAATTAATTAATTGTGAAATTTCACGTTAACGAAACAGAAAGTGCGTTTCGAGTCATTGCATCACCACACATGGGCCTAACTCACGGATTATATAACAAAATTTCTTTTAATGTTTTTTTTAATGCTGTTCAAAGGCGTCCATTGGTTTGCAATATTGTTTGGATTTGCATAATTACTTAATTATATGCGACCTTGTCACCCTGGGTTGTTCCCTTCCTTGCCCCCATAGCCTCTGGGTTCGGCTCCAGACCACCTGTGACCCTGAATGGGATAAGCAGTTACAGAAGATGGATGGATGGGATAAAGTCAAATAGTATGTAAAATGCCACAAATAAGTATTGTGTCATGCCCTACATCCCTGCCGCTCTCGTTCTCTCTCCAGTCTGGCACCTGTTGCTAATTTGTCTTACCTCTCATTTCAGCCCTCGTGTGACACACTCCAGCTGCCTCTCGTCTGCGTCCCTGTTAGTCATGTATAAAAGTGCCTCCTAGGTCTGTACTCCCCAGTCTGGTCATTGATGTCATTATACTGTAGTGTGTGTGTTCGCACCAATGTCTTCCCTCTAGTTAGTTGTGCCTGATGTTTGACCCCTTGTGGTCTATTTTGTTTGACTGGTTCCTGTTCTTTCAGTAAATCCATTGTTTGTCCTTATGCCTGTTCCTGTCTCCTCTGTGTTCTGTCGTGACAGATTGTTGTACACTGAGAGACATTTGAGGCTTGAAGTGGCCGGCACAGACACATTTCCTGAGTGCTTTCTTTTAGCCAGTCCCATTTTTCATAAGGATGTTGGGGAAATTTTCTTTTCTCAAAGAACCGCTGGCATGTGGTGACAGTGCTGTGTTCTTCCACAACAATGGTAAACATCATCTTCACAATGTGTGTGTATTGCATGTATTGGGCTGGGGAATTAAATCTTACAATGAAATGTAACTCTTTAGGTATAAAGATTGTCAATTTTGGTCTGATTCAATGATTTTCAAAAAACCATTCTCCACAAATAAGTAGCCATAAATCTCTAACGATTGATGCTGTTTTTCTGATCCGGCTCTGCCCATAGACTCTCTTTTCTCATGGTCACTGGTTTGCTCTACACCTGTTTACTGACTTCTCTGCTGCCTGACTTTGATTGCTGACTCTATTTTGCCCTGCTGGATTAGTTAGTATAGATCCACATGTGAGTCCCTTTCCCAGCATCTCCTCACAGAAGATCTTGCTGAAGATGGTCTCAACTGATGGAGACTCTGGGGAAGTGAGACACCAGACTCAGTTAGCTGCCATTATCAAATCATTGGAAGTGTTCAATGCTGGAATGATTGAGCTTGCCGCACAGGTACAACAGTAACACCAAGTTCACCCCACTGCCGCTTCGTGTTCCCACTCCAGCATCCCGCTATAAATACAGAATGGAGGGTGTCAGCAAACTGGTGCAACTTTGCCAAGGGAGCCTGTTCAGTTTCAGAGTATGATCATCTTCCCACCTTGGCTATGACTAACAGCTGAGATAAAGCAAGCTCAAAGCGATGCCTTTTCCTAGGGATTGTTGAATGACCTCAAAGAGGAGTTAACAACCCATGAGATTCCTGGAAGTGTGGAAGAGTTAGTCTAGCTCATTGCATTGGCAGCTGCTCACTGAGGTGCTGCAGGAGACAGATTTTTGCTCACATTTGAGAACCGGCAGTCTTTAACCCTTTGGAATCTGGACCACAGCCTAAGTGGGTGGACTGGACCAGCCTTTCATCAATGTAGTCATGGCCTCACATCCAACAGAGGGCATGTCTTTATTGTGGTCAAGGATACTATCAACCTCTGCTAAAAGGGTGTGTCCACTAGTGAAGAAGTAGACACCCGAGGGTGTAGTCTGTACAAATCTTCCCAGCATTGACTGACTCTACCCTGAGTTGGCACTGGGACATTCCCACTACTTGGGTACAGTGCCTGTTGACTGTCCATGCACTGAATGAGCTCAAGATGGCTACCCATGCCACCACCTTGGTGAGTCACTTCCAGGACATTAGTTTGTTGAGACACCCTTGGCTGCATTGTCCCCACATGGACTGAGAGAAGGGCACTGTAATTGGCTGGAGCTTTTTTGTCTTGCCCCCATGCCTTTGCACTGCTCTGTTCCCAGAACCTCCTTAACTTCAGACTAAGCATTTGAAGGCTTACCAGGTTAGGTGGTCACTGATCTTGTTTTAATGTTTAGATTACCTATAGATGCAGCACCAAGAACCTCAATGAAATGTTTTGTCTTGCCCCCCCAGGATCTAGATCAGAGGTGGGCGATCTTACCTGCAAAGGGCTGGTGTGTATGCGGGTTTTTGGGATAACATGTCAGCTGTTCAAAGCCATGTGTGAGGACTCTTCAGCCAATCAGTCCTCTAATTAGTAATTCGGGAGCTGCAGCTAAAACCCGAACACGCCATGCCCCTTTTTGGATAAGATTGCCCACCCTTGATCTAGAGGATGCTGCACTGTCTGGCCTCCTACACCCCGGCTACCTGGAGTAGCTATCTGCCTTTGGCGGAATATGCCATAACTCCCATTCATCCAGTGGCTCTGCAGTGATGTCTCATTTTCAGTGTTGCCTCAGTTACCAGCATCCATTGTTCCTGGCCTTGGAGGAGGACATCTTAGTGCCTTCTGTTCTCCAGTTTTTACACTGTCAGATTTGAACTGGCCAGGGATTCCCTGCTTTGTTTCTAACAGACAATGTGTGCTAACAGGTGCTGGTCCTGGACTCCCCCCCTTACAGATCAGAGGGTCTAGCTATCCACACAGGACCTGCTCTTGTATGTCCAGTGACGTTTGGTGGGGCCTTTCCCCATTGCCATATATAGTCATCAGTCCTACAACTGTTACCAGTAACCATGTGACAGATCCACCTGCTATGCCGTGTCTCACTACTTAAGCCTATGGCTTCCTTTGTGACCATCCCGAGGAACTGGAGCAACAACCCCTGTCTTGATCTTTACCTTTTTACCGACCTCTGATCTACCCATTATTGGATTGTTTTTGCCTGCCCTGGTTCTGACTTGGATTACTGATGGTTTTGCCTGCCAGATTGAAGTCCCTGATCATCACTATAGATCTGCCTCTGAGTCTTTTTCCCTGCACCTCTTCACAGTCCCTTACAGCAGCACTGTTTTTTACATCAGCTGCTCAGGCTCATTAACTTATCTGGGGGCCCTAGGCCGCCATCAGCGTGGACAATCAGGTGTTCTGTGCCACCTTTTCTGAGGCCGGTTGGGCCCCTGTGGCATGGCTAGGATAGCCTATGCATTCATTTGCCACTGTCGATTGCACAGGATGGTGGGAAGGGAACTGGTGTGCATGCTTGCCAAATCTCAAGTGCTACATACTCAGGTGACCCTGGCAGAGATTTCAAATTTCATTTTACAGAATTCCAAAAGTGCTCTGGGGTATTGTGTGTTGAACAAATTCAATCCATTCTGAAAAGCCTACAATGCTTCCATACATTCCAGACGTTTCTGGAAGTTTATATTTGATAGTGGGTGGTGGGTTGAAAACTAAAAGAACCCCCACCCACCATCACACAGGCCTGTTTGAGGGGCCAGGCACCAGCGCACACGGCAGAGAGGACACCCAGTCTGAAATGGAAAGCAATTACAGCCTGAGAGCTTTTGCAGTTATGATTTTATTAAATGCTATTAACAGGACAAAGTTGAGAGAACGTTTTAATTTCGAGAAAAGTTAAAGTGAAGATGTGCTGATTGTTTAACTATAAGCATCCTTTTCAGACTTGGGCTTCCTTGGACCTGCTGAGGTCTGGAATGAATTGAAGCTTGGCTTTGCTGTTGAGACAGACGCTTCCTCAGGAACGCCACGTAAGAGTTTCTCTGGAAGAAAACAAGTAAATGAAAAAACATCCTCCGTTTTCAGTTTTGGCAGCTTCTTAAGGAAACAGCCAAACTTTTATTAGTCTACCATATTCATAGGTTCCCCCTGGCCTTTCATGAGTAAACATTTTGCAGGGTATTCTGATCCTGGGCTACGGTGAAAAAGATAATTGTGCACACACTCAGCCAGACACGTCACAAGCCTGGGGCACTCTGGGCTGAGAGCTTAGTTCAGATGTTTTAAGAAGCTTGAGAAGCCTCGGAGAGATCAGGTCTCTGGGCTTAGCCCCAGATGTCTTAATATCCTAGCGACACCCCTGCATTTAGCTAAGCCATAGAAGCACACTGTCCAAAAATCATCAGCAGAAATTCTCCCCGTGATGGGAAGCACCCTGTGTGCAGCTGGAGTAACACAGTGCTGACGGTCAGAGTAACACAGTGCTGACGGTCAGAGTAACACAGTGCTGACGGTCAGAGTAACACAGTGCTGATGGTCAGAGTAATGTACCAGTTGGGATAAAGAGCGCATAGCTATGGGTGGTGGGATAATCCCCACGTACCTGTGGAGGTGGTCAGGGCTGGTACATAGTCATGCCAGAAGGAGCACTCCCTTCTCCTCAAGCCTGTTTGGGTTCTGAGGGGTGCATACAATTCTTTGTAGTTGTTCCCATTAGCATGGGGCATGAATTTAGGCCACGGGGGTAGGACATCACCAAAGGACACCCTCGAGATGGAGTGTGGGATGTTGGGATTTCTGGAGCAAAAGGAATAAGGTGTCAGCAGACTGGACAAGATCAGAAATCTCAGTGGAGTAAAAGGTTAGCATAGCCAATGGCCCCGTGGTTCATGATGTGCTTCATCTTACCCAGACTTGATAAAGTTGGCCACGTAGTTCATAGTTTGGAGGGAAAGCTGCCTTTCCTCAGCGGTGAAGATCTCCTTTGTCTGTGGGTGATGCGGGAGTCCAAATAGAAACTGGATATCCAATGGCAATGACAAATCAGCACTAATAAAGTCATAGAAAAAAGACAAAAGCATGTATTATCTAGCTATCCATCCATCTGTCTGTCCGTCTTCCAACTGCTCATCCTGGTGAGGGTCATGTATTATCTCAGAGCTAAAAAAAGAAACAAATATTCTATTGTCTCCCTATCATATTACAGTTCCCGATTCCAGTGCAACTTGTTTGTCTGAAGGTAAAGAATAGCTGCTGCGCAAACAGAGTTTTAGATGTGGAAAAATTTGGACCACCTCAGGAGTTGATTTGTTTTGACAGATGGATTGAAACCCTGTCAGGGTTAGGCGATCCAAATAGATAATCACAGCCACAGGCGTCCATAAACCTGCACACAATTCATCATCTTCCACTATAAGCAGAGTGAGGGGATGGACACTAATGTGAAATCAACACTTTGTTTCCATTTGTTTCATATTTTGTTTTGTGGGTGCACTAATAAGTAATGTATATCAATTCTGTTTCTTAATGCAACATAGTTCATTTACCCACTAAGGGACATTTTATGGAAATCTCCCTATAAATCATTGTTTTCTAACCCAAATGCTTAAAAAATCCAAGTGATCCCTAACTAGAGACCAGATTCTCTCCTCACTCTGAACCACCTGATCCTCTTGTCCACCCTTTCTCAACCTGGCATCATGAAGATTGCTCCGCGACGGTTAACCTTACCTATCAGGCAGATCCAAGTCCAAGTCACATCAAGTAACAACTGACGTCACCCAAGGTTCTGTCCTGGGTCTGATTAGTCAGCTACATGGATCCCACCACTACTACAATGATGACATCCGACTCTACCTGACAATCCCTCCTAAGGACACCACAGTCTCTGGATCTTCACATGCTGCACCAACATCGCAGCTTGGATTAGGGATCTTCACATCTAGCGGAACCTCTCAAAGACCAAGATCCCTCCTTGTCAGCCGAACCATTCACCAAGACATCACATGAACAGTTTGCTCATCAACATTCTCTCCATCATTTTTTGCCAGGAAATTAGAAATAATAATAGATGACTAGCAATCTTTTGATGACATCATCACTGCTACCTCCCTGTCTCTTGGACCACCAGATCCTAGTCCATCACTCCATGCATACTGTTTACTAACAGAGCCAGTCAAACCGCTGCAGCTAATTCAGAATGTGACGTAGATGTCTGGTATTCAATCGGTCAAAGTGCTCTCATGTTTATCCCTCACTATAGGTCAGTGGTATTTTTTTGCACTGCGACCCAGTTTTTACCATGCCAGCTCAGTCACGACCCTGTATCAAGTATAGGTAAAAATTAACACTATAATCTAGCATGCAGTGCACTCGGAAATTAGCGCCAATAAATGCCTATTGCATAAAAGTGATTGGATGTGCCAGTGTATTTTCTTCAGTCTGACTTTTTGGATCAGTTGAGTGTTCACTAGTTTTGTGCTAAGCATTTGCAGACCCAATAGCTATTCATACAGGTTAATTCGAGGACTGGGGCTGGGAAGTCTGATCGTGGATCAGCATAGGAGCTTGCTGGTTTTAAAATGCTTACATTTTACAAATCGCGACCTTCGGAACTTGCCACGCCCCAAATTTGGGTTGCAACACATGGGTTGAGAATCGCTGCTATAGATGCATGCAAGTTCAAGTCCATGGCGCTGGCTTTCAGAGTCATTAAAGGGGACTTATTATGCTTTTCTGGTTTTACCATTTCCTTTAGTGTGTTATATAGCTTAATTTGCATGTAAACAGTCTGCAAAGTCTTAAAGCCCAAAGTAGACGCCAAAGTGAGTAACTCTCACAGCAGAAACCACTCATCTCTAATCTGCCTGACCTTGACAGAATTCCAGCCTCTATTTTCTGTGACATGGTGAGGTCGTCTTATAACACAACCCATATTGGCCGCCTGCCCACAAGTATCTGTCTGTAGACTGCCAGACATGGATGGAATATGTAAGGCAAGCTGACCAATCAGAGCCCACTTGGCTCATTGGGGGATGGAGCTTAAAACTCAGAGCATTTCAGGCAGTTATTATAGACAGAGTAAATAGAGATGAACAGTACGAGAAAAAAAAATGTGTGTCTGGAACAGTGAAGCATGTAAATCTATTCCAGTAGATCCCAATAATAAAACTGAAATGAAATAATCAGTGAAAATGAGCATAACAGGTCCCATTTAGAGGAGCAGCATCTATCTCCACAGAATCACTCATGACCCTGTTCCACCAACACTGCCTGGAGATATATCCCACCCCCCATGTGAAAATAATTCTAACTCTAGACATTTCTCACGTGTGGTTCCTCAGTGGTGGACTGTGTTTCCTTCGGGTCATCAGAGCCCCTTTTGTAGGATACACCTCAGTTATCTAATCTAACCATGGACTTGCTCGGTCTTCATTACTGTCCCTTAGCTGGGCTCTTGTGAATCCTGGATGCTTTTGCATTGTCACACTTGTCTTTGACTTTTACAAGCTGTACCGTGGTATAAGCCATTCAGCATTTTCACACATCATCCAATAACTAACATGATATATCTACTGTGCATGACGCACAAACCTTCTTTTGGGTTTCTGGCTTAATCTGCCTCTAGGTTGACTTAACTGGGAACCAAACTGACTTAGTTCTTTTAGTCAAACAGAGTGTTTTTATTTAAAAATTTGAGTATGTTTTATGTTAAAATCATATCACCCAGATAAGGATCGAAAGTAACCTTCATGCAATGACTGCATTTCTTATTGGAACAATAAAACTGACAGGATCACCAGACTTCCTCTTATTGCCAAAACCAGAGGCAGGCAAAAATAACACATAACTCTGGTTCCCCTGGGAGTCAAACACACTTAACATTGAGAGTTGATACTCTTGCAAAATATTACTCCATTCCTTAAGACAGCCACAATTTCATATTTTTATCAACATTGACATCCTAACAATGACTCTCTGCAGAGAATCAATGGGACACACCATCGTAAATAAGGGTTATGCGCAGTCACCCTACTACTTACTGATGAACAGGTGGACAGACTGAAGGGTGTTTCCCATCAAAAAACCCACCTGGTCTGGGTGGCCTTCTCAGGCAGGTGGTACATGAAGACGTTAGACCTTGTGTGGGCCGCCCAGAAGCTGGCCATCTTCACCACAGGGCAGATGATGAACAGATCTCTGCAGAGAAGTGGAACGTTATTTATTTTGGAGTGACCGAGCATCACAGGACTTGGCTATTTTTCAAACAATCAACTGTGATAGTCTAACACACCAATGAGCGTCTGAGACGAATAGTGCTTGTTGGTCAAGGCATTCAGTATTATTATTCTTTCAGAAAGGCAGATTCTGGCATAATATGTGAGCTGTACTAGTATGTGATTCGGATTTGAATACCGTCTTGGCAGCATGTGCCTGTATGGGGTGCAGGGTGACCCTTAAAGCCCTCTCACATGTGAACAGAATCATGCGGTAGTGGTAGACCAGTTAGCACTATGACATCACCTCCATCTCCCCACTGCAGCCTCTAAGTAATAGTTTCCACTGGAGTTGAGGGACGCTGAAACCTGGAGCTGGCCTGCATTTCTCCAGAACGTAGCATATTTACGTAGTGGCTAATGCCAACCAGAGCCTCTTTCAAACACTTCCTCAGAATCGTACAGCTTCAGAGCTTTCAAACATCACACCGGTTCTGTTTTCCTGCTTTTTTCCATAAAAGCTAGCTGAAAACACTTCAGCGTGCTGGCACATCGACAGCGCTCCAGCCTGGCAGACCTTCATGCCAGCCATACTGCTTCCATTAAACGAGTCCCAGCGCTAATGGAAGCTGGTTCTTCTGCGTGATCCCGCCACATCCTTCACGATTTGCGGCGTCCAAGCAATAGACCCATCGATAAGACCCATCGACAAGCAGCAAGGAACACAAGCGCATACATTTTGGAACATTCCGGAGGGCGACTTGGGCACGCGGGCCCTCGTGTGCAGGGTGCCCATACCTCGTGGCGTTTTCTAAGGCCCGTGAGAAGACGTTGTAGCCAGCTGGCGAGGGGTCATGCTGCATGGAATAGAACCACGTCGCTGCTTCTTTGACAAACGCGTTGGCATCATCCCCCCCGAGGGAATCTGACAGAGCTTGATAGAAGACCGTCTTGCTGCTTGTTCTACCTTGCAGTTCTTCAAATTTCTGACCCAAAAGGAATTTTCACGCAATTTAGACAATAATATTAATAGGGATTTGAGTTTAAGACTCAGACATCTAATTAAATTATCCATCCATCCATCCATCCATCTTCATTTATACCCGTTTGTCCTACGCAGGGTCACAGGGACCCAGAAGCCACTTGCACAAAGCAGGGATGATGAGATAGGAAAACATGCAAACTCAACACAAAGTGTCGAAGCGGAGACTCGAACCCCATACCACCATACTGCCCCAAGCTGAATTATGTCCCATAATGATTAAAATGGCAACTGGGGGGGGGGGATTTATTACAGAGGCCTGTAAAATAAATGTAATGGTGATTTTTACAATAAATTATTACCTTTGTAGAAAAGGAAACACCAAGATATTTTAAAATTGTGGGTGGCAAACAGAAATTTGAACAAAGGTTTACTAAATAGTACATGTGCCTTTACGTGCACATGACTTGTACCAAACCCAAACTTGAAATGTACCACAGTATTGAGTTAACAAATTTGAGGGAATTCTGCAGAAGGCACTCATCATAAAATACACATTTACATGGAACAGAGTGGTGAGAAGCTGTTAATGTATTAATGCAGTCACCTTGATATTTCTGGCCCTCCTGATCAGTCCGTCATCCGCTGAAGACCCCACCATGAGGTCCACAGAGAGAAAGCGGCCATTCTGGAGAGCCGAGGAGGGACTCTCCTTTACGGATATCCCATCAAGCACTGGGGCCCAAGCTCTGAGAGGACCACTGACAGCCAGCAACTGCAGAAACACAGAACTGACGGTCATCATACAACAAAATGAAAACTGATTATTAGTGATCATAAGTAGAAGTGAAAAGCCCCCCCCAAAGGGGACGGTCCTTCTGTGATTACTAATTATGTTCAAAAGGAAGAGACACCTTCAGAGGTCACTGCGCTTATGGAAATCTGCTGAAAACAGCTACAACATTCTGCGCTACACATTCCAGTTATGAAAGAGAGGCAACTGGACCAGTGTGGTGACTTTATCCAAAAAGAAAAACCGATTAAATGCACACATATGTCACCGTTACTAAAAAATATGAGAAAAAAGTTTCCTAAACTATTCCTCACATATATTAGTAATCCATCATCCTTGACTGAACAGATGAATAAATGAAGAAAAAAAATATCAAACAACTGCCAAAACTATAAATAATCTATAAAATTGTTGAAATGGTTCCCCTGTGGCAGAAGTCACGAGCATTCGCCTGACGTGCAAGAGTGCATAAGCTCAGTTATATAAAAATCTTGAAATGCAATCGTGCGCCACGTCCAGCCAGGGTCCGTGAGTTTCTGGAGCAGGTCTGCGTAATTTACCATGGTCCTTTGTAGGAAATTCCTCATTTTTCTCCAATCTTTCCTTCAGCAGTAGGTCCTCTTTAGTTATATGCATACCATCGGAAGCATGCAATGTGCAAGATTTCTAAAAACAAGCGTATATAGAACTGTGCACTACGTGTGCTGTCTTTGCACTTTGTCTTGTTTTGCACTATATGTACTATAGTATATATATATAGTTGTTTTGACTTTTACTATGAAGTCCAATGGCACTGCACAATCCCTGTGTTTATTTAGCATAATTCTTCCCCCATGAATGGAACGGACATGTAAACCAGGCAGAGAGAGCCGCACGCCGTAGGAAGCCGCCCCCTGCAGACCTACCTTGGTCTGGGCCGCGTTGAGCGTCTGGGCTGACACCCTTCTCAGGCAGGACACCATCTGGGCCGCGTCAGAGTGGGAGCAGCCCACCTCCTGGGCCAGGCTGGCCGCCCGCTGCTCGGCTCGGGGGGGGCTCATCGCGGAGGCCGGGGAGAAGGCCGAACCGCCCTGGGACAGCAGAGAGGGAACAGCAGCAGAAGGCCTCAGCAAGCACCAACTTTAATACTGATTAAAACAGGCAGCCACCCACTGCAATACTCATGCACTGAAATGCTCCTGGTGGATCCTAATGCACAGTTCAAAGTAAATATTTACAGAACTGAGTATCAGTGCTGCTGACGAACGTGACTCAGAGGCGCTGCTGCCTGTTGCTTTGGGTATATGATGTATCATTATCTGCACATACAGCGTGGAAAACATTCACAAATTCCTTCTTCTACACTCACAGTCAGAACTCCCCAAAAATCAAACCACCAATACTTCATATTCAGTAAAGAAATTAATATAAATACTATATTTCTAAACTCACTGCAAACATGTTTACTGAAGACCATTGTCTAAGTATGCATGTAACATATAGCACTAATAGCAGGGGTACTCCCTGGATGGGTTGCCAGTTCATAACAGATCCCAATTACGTGAACTGCATGTCTGTTGACCATTGGAGGAAAGTTGTGTGACACAGGGACAGCATGCAGACGCCACGAGGACAGAACACAAGCCGCCGACCACGGAGGCATGCAGCAAAAGCGCTCCTCACTTCTTCCAAGCAGTCCAGCTCCTGAACACCATGCTGCCCCCTTCCACACTGCACTGTCTCCTTAACACCCTGCTCTGCCCTACATAACTCCCCTTATACTGAACAAATGTTATTCTCATTGCATACTTGCACACCTCTTCATATTTACATAATATAAATTGACCACGGAAATTGCACAGCCGTACACATCTACACTGTACAGCACTGTACTACACTGTACACATCTACACAACTACACAGCCAGCATATTTGCACTGTTTCTCATAGTCTATAGCCTATTGTTGGATAACGTATATATAACTTGGATAAGTCTTTTTAGATAGCTTTACCTAATTTTTTGGGTATGTGTATATGTATATTTGGCGATTTATGTATAGGTATTATTTATTTCCTCCCCCTGCCCCCCACTTATCCTCACTGTCGATCTGTCTGAGTGTGTCCTGCTGTGTTGCACGTTGCACTTTTGTTCCCTGGAGGACGTTATTTTGTTTCACTTTGTGCTTTTATGTATATGGTGGAAATGACAATAAAGCTCTATTATTACTACTACTAGGCACTGCATGCTGATCAAATTTTACTTAGCAGATCACCAACATATGTTCCTTATAAGCAACTTAAAGTGATGATATAAATGAAGCCAACGGGTAATTTTACATGTTAAAACTCAACAACTGCCTATGAAATAAATACACATTATACTTCGGTTACAGTCAAATGCACATTTTTGCTGAGGTATTAAAATAAGTTGCACTTCCTGTTTGCTTCATTCGGGAAGTGGAACGTTGCGGTCTGCAGCCGCTTCTCTATTCTGCCGAGGCGCCCCTTTCAGAGCCACTGCGAACCTGCAGTGACCATGGGATGCAGCACGGTTAGCTGAGGTATCCACAGGCGCACCAGCGGCTCACAGCGCAGCCATGGGGAATGCGGAGGCAGGTGGCGCAGTGCCGGATGGCGGAGGGGACACGGCCGAGACGACCCCCCTGTGCGAAGGTGAGCAGCAAGGCAGGACGCTCACAGAACATGCCTGATTAGCCAAAAGAGTACTGAACTAATACCCCTAATACTCCGGCATCTGTCTTCCTTTGTGTTTGTGCTTTGATCAGTTCATAGAGAAGCCTGCATTTACGTTATTTTAATCCTAATGTAAACGTTAAGTGGTATCCAACAGAGGAAGGGGCACTTTTCAGATTTGACATTTGCTAAGAGAAATAAAATAGTGTGGCTTTTGAACAAACTTTTGTTCAGTGACCCTCATGTGAAAGTGTTTTCTTTGAAAATGCGTCGCAGCAGAGCAATCTGACACGTCTCACGAATCTCCCCATTCCAAAAAGAAAATGGCGTCCTGTTTGTGCTGGAAGACTATCCCCATCCCAACCTTGCCGAGCCCATCTTCAAGACAGGGGAGAAGCTACAAGTTCTGTCCGAGTAAGAGTGGAAATTTCACAGCTCCCTGTGGCTACTTTGGGCTCTGACCTCGTTAACCTGGATTTCTACTCCGTCGCTTCTAGGCAAGACGGCTGGTTGCAAGTTCGTTGCCTGGAGAAGGAAGACTATATTCCAAAACACCACACCGGAAACATCTACAGGGGGTAAGTGGTAGGCAGTGAAATTTTAGCCCCACAAATGTGGCCAGGTTCCGCCCCACTGAGGTCCCGCCCCGCTGAGGTCCCGACCCGCTGAGGTCCTGACCCATTTGCCCTGCATGTCTTTCTAAGGTGGCTCTTCGAGGGCGTGAGCAGACTCAAAGCAGAAGAGCTGCTGGAGCTCCCAGGACACAGACCCGGCTCATTTATGATCAGGAAGAGCTTAAGCAACATAGGTGAACAGCCGCTCATCTGCAGACTTAACATTCTGATTTAAAACACAGAAAAGTAATTAACTCAATAATTAATTGACATTATTGCTCATTCCTGCAGGGATGTATTCACTATCAGTTTGGAATAATTCAGTGAAACATTACCGCATCTTCTGCCAGCCCAATAACAGCTACTACATTTTCCCTCGCGTGACCTTCCACTGCTTGGATGACTTAGTCGACCACTATTCTGGTAAATGGTCTCTGTCAGCCACCGAGGTTTGATGTCGTGGGCTTTGCACCAGTGCAGGGATGAAGGTTTGAATGACAGCTCTCTAGCCTCTCTCTAGTCCTGAGGCTTAGTGACTTTCGACCCTTACAGAATCTGCGGACGGTCTGGGCTGCACCCTCACCATGCCGTGTCTGACCTCCAGCAGCAGGAGAGTCGATCTGTCCAGCCAGCCCCCCCCCGTGGTGATGCGGTGCAAGTTTGACTGGAAGAACGTTGACAGGTGAGACCGCGACGACTGGCGTCGTTGTCACTGACCTAAGCCAGACTTAATTATACAGATGGCGAGCCTACAGTCACATGTCATGCGTCTGCAGGTCAGGGTTCAAGAGCAGGAGCCTGCTGCTCTCTCCGGAAAGCGGAGACTCGGCACTAAGCTTTGGGTTGAGAAGCAGCATCGCCAGCTACGTTTCCCTGACGGGCCAGAACGGCAAAAGAAAGACAGCCAGCCAGAAAGCCAAGAGAGGGCACCATCTAGAGGAGGATGAGCTCATCGCCCTGACTGGCCAGGAGGACGGCTACCAACAGCCTTGTTAGACATACTGCTGGGTCCTTACGTACCGCTGTCGACATCTGTCCCCGTCTCTGTAAACAACTCATAGTTTTTGGTACGGGATACAAATTGAAAGGGTTGCAAAGTCATTGTCTGGTCAAAGCATCTTTTCGAAAGTTATTTTTAGTTATTTTTCACGTAAAGCAAAAGGAAAAACCATAAATTGTGTGAACACAACATCCAAACTGTAAATAATATAGATATAAATATATTTATAAAATTGACATGTCAAAAAAACAAAAATAAAACAATTCTGCTTAAAATGCAGACGTGTACGACTTATGTTTGATAGCAACATGAACTCCAAGGAAATGCAGCCACAGTGTAATTGCATTTCATCACAGGTCAATATCTGCATTTCCAATAATCTTTGATGGCTGGTCATTTTCACTTCTCAGTACATTTTAACCTGCCAAGATCCGAAACCTTAAGACCATTATTTGAGGTCTGATGGAAAAAAGAGCAAGACCTTCTTCTTCCTCAATTTCCACAAAATTGTATCACCAGTAGAAAAGAATTAAGACCCCAGAGGAATCAAAAACACTCGCTTACCATGAGCAGGGCCCGGCGAAAGAGACCTGGGGAGCCGGCAGTGACGAGGTGCAAGCTGGCCACATCCGCCCCACTGCTCTCTGCCCCCAGGGTCACGCTGCCGGGGTCACCTCCGAAATGAGCGATGTTCCTCTGGACCCATTTCAGAACGGCAGCCTGGTCCTGCAGGCCGTAGTTCCCAAGGGCGTCTGTGGAACCTGGAAGCATGGAGAAAGCAGTGAAAAGCACACAGCTGTGTCCGGGGGGGGGCATCGGCCTGCAGCTGGGGGCCAGCAAGGAGGCAGTCTATGGAAGCTTCTGGAAATGCGGCTCTCACTGGCATATTGCAGTACATCTGCGTTTGCATTACGGGACGCGAAGATTGCTTTGAAATCTCAAAGAAAAACACAAGTATTACATAGTACACGATATCTCTGGAGTAACCAAACACAGATAAACAGATCCCCCCAACAGAACAGAGAGTTATTTGGGGTTAGCAAACTGAACACAAAAAGAGAGCAGATTCTGCTTCAGCAGGGCCACGTATGTAGGTGACAATAGGTGTTGTGTCTTCTGGTGTGACAAGGCTGAGAGATAACAAGAAGACAAAGGCGCTTGTCATGTGACTACCGCCCACTCCAGGACATAAAGGGGCTTGTCCTGTGACCGCAGCCCACCCTGAGACGCTCTACCCCCCCTATCCGAAACACCACATCTGAGCAGCAATAGGGCGGCAGGCACCTGCAGTGAGGAATCCAAACGCTGCAGTCCTGAAGCTGGCCGTCACCACGATGACATCGCCAACGGCAGCGAGGAAAGAGCCATCCAGATACGGCGGGCCTTCGGAGCCAACGTCAGTAGCAGGGTTGTGGAAGAAGACCAGGACGGAGGCGTTCGCTTTCTGGGGTGGGAGAAAACCGCGTGGTCATGTGACCATGGGAATAACAGCAGTGTGGTCGCGGGCCAGTTGTAACTGCATGATGCAGACTCACGATGCTGACGGGGACGAAGATGTTCAGGTACAGACAGTCCTCGCTGAACCGAGCGGAGTCCCCGAGTCCTGGCTGCAGACAGCTAGGGCTACAGAAATGCACAGGACACGACAGCATGGCAGCAAGCGTGGAATTAATATGGTGTCCAGTGGCCCCTCCAACCCTACCCCTCGGAAGATAGACAGGCAGGCAGGCAGGCAGGCAGGCAGGCAGGCAGACAGACAGACAGACAGACAGATAGACAGATAGATAGATAGATAGATAGATAGATCAGTAACCAGGGGTTAAAGTGGTGCAGAACAATCTAGAACTGTGCTCCAGCACCTTTGCTGAATAAATAAATTAATCTGATCTGCATTTTCATACATAATAATGTCAAGTAGCTTCATTTTTTCATCTGCTGCTATCTGGCGGCCCTTCCAGCTGCCATCAAGATACTCGCTCAACAAATCGGAAAGTAATGTCACCTCACAGCTCCGCCCCCAGGCTCAATACTTTTTCCATTCTCATCCCTTCTCTTCAGTGAGTTCATGTGCGCAGATAATCTTGTGACTGTGGTACTAATTAGCTACAGAAGGGGAGTAAGTGTGAAATGAGTTTCTTTTTTCTGAAGTGGCAGGAAATTTCAGATGCAGCATTTGAACAGAGCTCAGCAAATATCACCAAACACACAAGCTGTTTCACGTGCAGCTTGGCTATCTGTCTTACTAGCTACTGCTATGGGGGCTGACACTTTGGCTAGCACTTTGACTAGCGTATCTAGAGTGACGTTAGGGTTTTGCTCAGAAGCAACAGCAACCGTCAGGAATTCCCTACAGGGTGCCCCTCCCCTGGTCTGTTATTCTCACTGTCAGAGCGGGTGAGGGGTGCGACCGTTGGCAGTCACTGTCAGAAATGCCCTATCTGTCTGTCTGTCTGTGCTCACTGTCAGCGCAGGTGGGGGGATGATTTTAGCTAGTTTGAGGCTACATCCACACTGCTATGTTTTCGTTTACAAATGCAGACATTACTCTTTGTTTTTGCATTTCGTCCACATTTCGTACCCCGGAGATTTCAGACCGCAAAAATGGGGACTTTTATAGACGCTCTCACAGTCATATACTTCTGAAAACTCCATTTCAGAGTTGTAGTGTGGATGAGTAAATGCGAAGAGTTTTGAAAACGCAGATTGTAAAAGCGCCCTAATTGGTCCCATAGCTCAACACGTGGCCAATCCCTGATTTGATCCCACTAGTTACACCCTCTCATTGGTCACCCTACATGGAATTAAACGGTATTCCAACATGGCGGATATGAAGACGCTGCTTTAATGACACTCTCCCTGTTTCTGGCCTGCATGCAGTTACATAGCGTGTTACACAGATGACTGTTGCATATTTGCACAAAGTAACTATTTGGGTCAATTTGGGAGTCATTTTGAGGCAAGTCATTTTTTCATGGCTGCACCACTACACCATTACCTTAGACCTTAGAGTTCCCCCCACCTGCTAAATCTCGCTTTAACCTAGGGTGACCACCTAATCCATGTCAGGAGGGACACTATGAGCGACTTCAGGTTTTACAAACTGCTTTGAAACCGAAAGGCTCCTGTGTTTGGCTAAATAGTTCAGTACTTCTTGTGCTTTTACTGGTTTGTTTCCTTGATTCAAAGACTCATCCAGCTGTTTCACATTAACATTACTGACACGTGCATGATTATAGGAGACTGACCAATCAGCACACAGCAAGAACTCGGTGCTTAAGTAAAATCGGGGTCCTTTTAATTGAAATGATTGAAATGGTACTTTACAAACCCTGTTGTAGCTCATGGTGTCCCTCCTGACATGGATTAGGTGGTCACCCTACTTTAACCCCTGACAGTAACTATTAAAAATATATAGCAATAGGCAGTAGGAATGACCTTTTATAGCGACAGGCGATGCCGCGATAAAAATTTGAATTTAAACAGTGAATCCCAGTTACCGGGGATAGGTGGCGTTCCAGCTTCCCGCCCAGTCGGCGGGCTGCGGGGCACGGAATCGGAGGTCGGCGGTAGGGGACCGCGCATACGGCACGCCGAGGAAATGCAGGACGCGCTTGCTTTCCGAGCTTAGGTGGGCCCCCTGCGATCCGCCAAGGAGGCGTCCGTGACCAGGGATGAAAAGAGACTCCAGAGAGGACTGCATGCCTAAGGGAAAGCATCGCCGCTGGTTAGTGGAAGGCTAATTATGCCAGTTTCCCTAGATCTAATGAGAAAAATTAGTCAACAAAGAACCACAGACTGTAATTTTAGAACAGGGCTGGTTTTAGGTACCCACAGAACAATTAAAAAAAAATAAACAGTAAAGAAAGTCTCCACACCCAGCCTGAGATAGAAATGGAGAGCCGGCTCTTTGACGACGAGACGGCAGCCGCGGGCCCCCCCGGCTGGGGCACAGGCGTGGGTGTCGGGGTAGAGGACGCAGCGCAGCGCGGATTCCCGCATGTCCACGGCCACCAGGGAGCAGGTCTCGTCCATCAGGCAGGCTAAGGAGAAGAACATGGAATTCGGGACTGACACCAACACGAGGGAACAATGAAAACACAGATCATGCTCATTTCCCCTGCATCTTCATGAACGTGAAGCCTCCTGCACAGAGCTGCAAGGTGGCAATGAAGAGTCACGATGGCTCACGGCAAAATTACAGCTCACAACATTTCACGAGATTTCAAGGGAGATTTAAGGCGTTCACAATACTAGGATTACAGCACAAAAATGATTCCTTTGCATATTTTCTCTTCATTTAAACCATGGCATGGAGACACTAAGATGAAAATGGTGGACTGGCCTGCAGAGCAGAAGGCGGAGGCTGACCTGAGAGACACCAGTCCCTCGATGGCTCCTGCTCACCAGCGATGTCCTTGCTGAGATGAATGACGTCATACATGGAGACGGACGGGTCAACCTGCACTGAGCTCATGTCTAGCAGTTTCCATTCACTGATATTCACTGCCAGGAGCAGAAGTAAAGAAACAGATATGAGCTCTGGAAAGTTCTGAAAACAAATATGGTGGATTCCAAAGAGCAGCAGCGTGAGTGTGTTTTTGTACCAGAATGGGTCCAGTTCTGCTTAATACCAGGTGCCAGGGGCATCACGTCTCTGGGCCCAGCTGGCAGCCTGAACGACAGCCCAGTGACCAAGGAGCAAATGAGCCACATTTATTCCCACTTAAATGCCATGTCGCGCTTAAAGGGAATGCCGTGTCTCGCTTAAAGGGATTGCCGTGTCTCGCTTAAAGGGAATGCCGTGTCTCGCTTAAAGGGAATGCCGTGTCTCGCTTAAAGGGAATGCCGTGTCTCGCTTAAAGGGAATGCCGTGTCTAGCTTAAAGGGAATGCCATGTCTCGCTTAAACCACCATCTGACTGTGTTCACATGACACCAATCTGAGATGCAGTAAGTGGGTAACACAGATACACACCTCATAAATCAAAGGAGAAATTTATGCTTCTAAACTGTTCTGTGAACTGATTCTTTAGAATAATAAATTGCAATAGCAGCCATAGAAATATACATTTTATGTATATAGATACATATGTGTGTATGTATGTGACACATACTGCCAATACACATATATGCACTCCACACACATTACATTTATTATACATTTATATATAAATAAATATTTCTACGACCCTGGCCAGGATAGACGATTAGAGGACGAATGGACAATATGTAATTCTTAACGTAGAAAACCTGAAGAGGCTGACTATTTCCAGCAATAGATCAGACGTTTTCAACCAAATATGAGCAGCTAATTTTCCTCCTTTTCCTGAACTTAAACCTTCAACTAGAAGTCAAGAAGGATAGTGTCCCTTAAACCTAAATGCATTCTGGTGACCATGCAATACCTGGTGCATCTGCAACTTGCACATATGTGCCTTTACTCATGGGCCAGGGTCGGGTATATGACTGCAGGGTTCCTCAGCCAAACTGTTACTGGTCATACATGACAGATATAATAAAGGCAGACATCAGCAGCAGAAGTGAGTTTCCTCCGCAGGGTGGCTGGACTCCCTTAGAGCCTTAGAGACAGGGTGAGGAGCTCAGACCTTCAGGAGGAGCTCAAAGTAGAGCCGCTGCTCCTCCACATCGAAAGGAGCCAGCTGAGGTGGTTCGGGCATCTATCTAGGATGCCTCCTGGACGGCTCCCTGGGGAGGTGTTTCAGGAATGTCCAACTGGGAGGAGGCCCCAGGGCAGACCCAGGACACGCTGGGGAGATTATGGGACTGGGAACGCCTTGGTATTCCCCTGGAGGAACTGGAGGAGGTGGCTGGTGAGAGGGAGGTCTGGGCATCCCTGCTTAGACTGCTGCCCCCACGACCCGGCAACAGATAAGTGGTGGGAAATGGATGGATGGATGGATGTTTAATAAAGTTATTTTAATGTTTGTCCTTGGAACGTACCATTCCGTAAAGGTGCAGGGAGCTGGAAAGGGGGACAGAGCTGGGGACTTCTTGTCCACTGGTTAACTACAGAAACAGGGGGAAAACAGACATATTCAGAATAGAGGTAGAATACACAGAATCGGGTCGCATGAACAGAGACGAGGCAGTCTGCCGTCACATTGGGTATTAGGACCCCGCAAGCTCCACCCCACCGCAGCCACAGAGAGGCGGGGTCACCATGGACCCGCACGCACCTGGCTTCTCATACCAGCCGAAGGGGAAGACGCTGGTGTCCGCTTTGGAATCAGAGCAGTCCATGACACGCCAGCTGCTCCGCCCCCCTTCCCTGCATGTCTGCACCCCCAGGCTGTTCAGGGTCAGACACAGCACATCCACACCTGGGCAGGGACAGCGGACCCGGTGTCAAGCACTAACATTTATTTATGAAGCAAACACTTTTATTCAAAGTGGTGTGCGGAGAAATGAGGGTTAGGGCCTTGCTGAAGGAGGGGCGCCGTAAAGGGGAGGTTAGGACAATTCCAAGGGCCCCTGAGAGACAGGGGTGCAAAAAAAAATTGGAACATAATTGGATTGGTCCAGGTTAGGGCCCAATATGACATGGGGGGTAGTAGAAGTAGCTCCCCATTGGTTCGGTAAAGTACTTTGGGTGTCTTGAAAAGCGCTATATAAACGTAATATTCATTGATATCAGTTCATTAACACTACGTTAAGCTGTTTGGTATCCTCAGTTGTGCCCCCCCCCCATTGTCACGGGGACAAACACACACCAGAAGACGCCGAGTCTCTGACGTATCCGATTCCTCTACAGCAGGGGTCCCCATCACAGCGCTGCTCACACTCCGCAAACCTGCCGGCCACACAGATCCGGTTAAAAAGCTGCGGCACAAACAGAATATAGAATGCGGCGCTGGAAAGGAGCGGAAGGAGCCCCTGTCACCTCACCCCTCGGGTATGGGCTTGGAGGCCAAACTGGCACGGCTCCGCACAGAGTACGACACCATCTTCCTGAACGGCACACGGCTATAGAAGTTCTTCATGTTTCCAGTTGCAGCAACTGCAATCATACAAATAAACAAACTGTATGTGGGCAGGATTACGGGGACTTTGAGTAAGTAGGCAGGATTTTACCTAATTTTTCCTGCCTTTTAACCAGAAGAGCATTTCCTCACTCAAAGTGACTCCTCTCCTCAGTTGTGACTCTGACCCACATCACCTTGAATCAATTTCCTTCCTTGGGCTGAAATGTTCTGAGGAATCTCCACCGCTAAACCGGCTAGGTCGCTAACCTTCATCTTCATAACACACGAAATTATGTAATTCATCGGTTACTGTAAGCAGCCGAGGTGGTGTCTAACATTTCACCTCGGTATAGCGCCTATACCAACAGTAAGCCGAGATGCCGGGAAAATAAAGTGAAACTATGTGTGTTCCAGCAAGTTCCCCCCTGGTAATCTCAATAACATGTGTGTGACGTGTGAGTCACTACATTTTTGTACAGTTAACTTCTTACTGGGCAAATAAAACTCGTCGGCCGCCGCAGAGCAGAAACACCATCCGCGTTTGATTATCTGAAATCGCCAATAAGCGCTGTTAGGACACTAGTAGAATGTAGTGTCACATGCAAGGCCAAACACAACAGGATCGCTCTGATTACACAGGGCTTTGACAGGGGTACAAAACTCCAGGCCCCACGATGAGAAACGGTTTGTTTGACCAGCTGATACTGTTACATACTGACAGGCCTCACTGCAAAGTTCTGTATAACGTGCTATGCTCCCAGGCATGGGTCCATGCGAGTCAGTCAGGGTGAGGGCCATGCGCCTAAGCGCAAGTACATCTTGTTCTGCCCCCAAAGGCCCCTCCCAGGTCACACCGCCCCCTCCCCAGCTCTGAGAGGATTTCCAGTCCCCTGCCTGCAGACGGCAGGGGTATTTAGACCAACTGGGCATTTGGATCATTACAGTGCAACAAGAACAATTAAATATATCTGACTGGACTTTTTTCAACACAAGCGTACGGTGGCAGCTTGCGGGCCGGAGGGCAGCCACCAGCGATGAGGCAGGAGTGTTTCCTTATAACCAGATTCTGCTCGTTTTACGATGGCTTGAGTTATGAAATTATGCCTTTATGATGATGATTTTCACGTTTAGTGATAAGCTGTAGGATCATATGCGTCATAATGCAGTTATGCTTCCAGTCCATGCAGCAATCACAAGGGTAAACATCTCATACAGTGTTTAACACTGTATCACACTGTCTTATTTTTTGTGATTGACAATAGTTATTCATTTACTTTTTTATGTTTGTTTTTTAAAACGATATTTCGTTTAAATATTATTTTACTACCTAATTCTTATTTCTTGTATACAAGTTATCTTTATTTATAAAATTAAATTTAATTTTTAATAATCATTTATTCCATCAACTATAAAGCATTTTCGGTCAACTCCAGTTGTTTTTAAATGTGCTGTACAAATAAATTGACTTGACGACTTGAATCATTTATTTGTCATATCATATTCCACACACACATTAGCCAAGGAACATCACTGCACTATTCTGAAAACAGACAAAGATGGCAGTGTCTCAAACCACTCATTTCAAGATGCCGTCAGCCACGGCAGCTTCCAGAACTACTCTGCGGCAAGGTGTGGGCAGTAGGGGGCGCTAGTGAGCGCGTACCTTTCTTGCTGTAGGCCAGTTGGGGGGGCTGGGGCAGCACGGGGCTGCAGGTCCGTCTCAGGGGCTGGTCGTAAGCGCCGCAGACTCGGGTGTCGGGGTACAGCGAGCAGGTGAAATAGAGCGGCCCGTCGTCCCGGAGGTCGGCCAGGTGACAGAGCCCCACCTCCTCACAGCCTGGAAGACACACAGCAGCATCCATTCACCTGTCCTCCACATATGCGGGGGTGAGCCCAGGGTGGGTGGGGGAGGGATGGGGGGGCGGCCTACGTTTGAGACACCAAATCTCTGCTTGGCGAGCCGAGTATTGGTGCTTGAAGATCCGATAGAGCAGCCGTGGGACGTCCTGGCTAGAATCCACGCGGACGGCTCCGCTGTCAACAGTGGAAAACACGTCCTCTACAGCGTCTGTGGATGTGGTGTCACGGTCAGAAAGGAGCGTAAAATCCTTCCATTCATCCATCCATCCATCCATCCATTCATTTGTCCGTTCACCATCAACCCCCCATCCATCCATCCATCCATCTATCCATGCTACAAGAAGTAAAGGGTCAAAACAAACCAATCCCAGGAAGGACAGAGGAACAAGCCATATGGGTTGGGGGTCCATCAGAAGGCCCAAACACACACACACACACTCAAGTTAGGAGCTCATCATGATTTAAAAAAAACAACCAAAATAGTTGTTAAGGATCTCTCATCCATGCTTTTTTATTGACACTTTATAGATCCCTGTTAGGAAGTTGTCTTTTTTCCATGTCCCAACTTGCTCTCCATGAGACATACATGACAGACCCATATACAGATGAGAATAATGGTTTTGAAGGTTACCTGACACTGGGACCTGTGGGAGATGCGGAGGGGCGACACTGGGGCAGGCAGGAGGCGTCTTCGGACGGGTGGCCAGGTCCGACTCTGCAAATGGGGGGCGGGGGCATCAGCACGGCGTCACTGACACTCCACGGGGCCGCGGACAGAAAGCGGCGAGCAGGTGTGACCGCTGGGGAGGTTTCCTACCATTCCAGAAATAAACACGCTGGAAGACAGTGACTGACGCTTGGTAATCCGCATTGCTTTCATCAGTCGCTGGTAAGGCTGCATCAGCTAAACAAGGTTTGCGGAAAAAAACACACAATTATCCAATCCAAGCATGTTAAGGAGCAGGGATCTGAGGCAAATAGAGGACTGTGTTCTTTTTTAGGCGGCTGCCTGGTGTGTGTGAATAAACACAGACTGCATTACATTTTATTTATTTAGCCGACAGAAGTGACAAACATTTTTGAGAAAGGGTCAGACCAGGGGTGGCCAATCTTATCCGCAAAGGGCCGGTGTGTATGCGGGTTTTCGCTGCAACTCCCTAATTAGATTA
>JAODJU010000138.1:5214608-5245866 GCA_026776725.1 Gnathonemus echidnorhynchus | reverse complement strand
TAATAAGGAATGCTGGGAGAGAGAGAGGGTGGTCAGTAATAAGGAATGCTGGGAGAGAGAGAGGGTGGTCAGTAATAAGGAATGCTGGGAGAGAGAGAGGGTGGTCAGTAATAAGGAATGCTGGGAGAGAGAGAGGGTGGTCAGTAATAAGGAATGCTGGGAGAGAGAGAGGGTGGTCAGTAATAAGGAATGCTGGGAGAGAGAGAGGGTGGTCAGTAATAAGGAATGCTGGGAGAGAGAGAGGGTGGTCAGTAATATGATCACACAAATGAGAAAAGAGAAAGTAATAAACAATTACTTCCACAAAGCAACAAGCACCCAAAAGTATACGGCTGAAAAGCAGACGAACAGCACGACACATAACAGATTGTTAGAGACTTTACTACAGGCAGCACAACAGCAGAAAGAAAAGAATCCATAAGGAGGTAAAATTCAGCTCAATTAGAAGAACAGATGATGGGAATTTCATACCAGTAGCACAATGAGTACATCTGCAAATACTTTTGCAAGAAGCAAGGCCAAAAAATGGCCATTAGCTCAAACTTTCCATAATCTGTGGTAAAACTTCTATTAACAGTCTGATTTACGGAAGTCCAGAAAGGACACACATTTTTTTTTCTCCGTTATCTCTAGATCACAAGATATTTTTCTTGTGATCTCAACATAACAGAAGTTATCATCTCGAGATCACGACTTATTTTTTGATTTCCCATGTGACATAGATAATTGCTGTAACTGTCTGCCTCACTGTGCACATCACAGGATCAGCACACAGCACTATGCTATTGAAATAAACTCCCTGTTTGAACCGCTAATAATGTAAGAAGCTAATAATCAGTCTTCACCAAAATATATGGTTTCTGTCCACTTTTGTCATTGTGAGAAAATCGACTTGCACTTATGAGGGTGTTCCACAAAGGAAGATTTCTCAGTTAGCTGGGTTAACTTAAGCTACAAGCCATGATTGTCCAATCAGAGTTTAGGTAAGGAGCATTCCTATTAGACAATCATGACTTCTAGCTTAAGTTAAGCCAGCTAACAGAAATTCTGCTTTGTGGAACACCCAGAATTGCCAGATCCGCAGTTTTCCCCCAGTTAGGCTATTTTGAAAATACAGCTGCAGGTATATATTAAGAGGTCACAGGGTTGCGGGTTTTTGGGGCTGCTTTCATGATGTTCCCCAGCAGCGGACTGTAAGACTAAAAAAAATTAATTATTATGAATGGTGACTCCTAATGCTGAGTAATACTGAACTGCTAGTTACTTAAAGTCAGAGACAGACGTACACGGAACGCAAAGATCTGCACCTCCTGGTAGAGTCCTGAGTCCGTGCAACTCTCACTCAGCCGGCGTGACACTCTTTCAGACTCTCAAGCAAGCCATCATACGGCAAATATATATATTATTCCATTATGAACCTAAAATTGGCTACATTAGTTTGCAAACCCTGCAGACTAATTATAACGTAATGAAACTGTTACATCCGTGTAAATGCGTCTGCATGTGTGTGCAGATTAGTCAGATTAGTCTAGAACTGGAAATCTCACTCCGGCCAGTTGACGTGACGTCATTGTGTTTAGCTGTGGTTTTAAAATGTTGAACATTTGAATGTGATCGGCATGCAAAATACTGGTTTATTTCTTTGAGATACAGTATACTGGGATTTCAAATACTGGGTTAGTTTCAGCTTCCGTTTGGCGGATTTTAAGCAGACCTTGGGCTGGAGATTTTTGCTGGACCCGGCAACACGGGGAAACCCCCCCCAGATAAAAGTTATGCGGAGATCACAAAAAAATTAATTTGCGATCTCAAGATAACTGTTATTTAGAAAGTTATATAATACACAGTATGTTTTATATAACATGCGTATGCGTATTTTATATATGTCATTTGTTATATAACTTAGTTATAACAACTTTCATCATCTCGAGAAAACAGGGGGGAAAAAATTATGACAATGCAAGTCCTTTCTGGACTTCGGTTCTGATTTGGTGTGAGGACACAACTCAAGCAGGTTACAATTCACATTTGCAGCATGCGTGGTAAATGCTAGAAGCAGGAAGTAAATAAAGCAGGTTGCCAGAGTATTATCCAAGTGAATGGGATAAATGTAACAGTTACAACAAAATGTGAAGAGAAACAGCATAGCAATAGGCACGTTCCCACCGCAGGATCTCGGCCCAATTGCAGTTCCTCAGATGTAGCCCAGAAACTTGGTTCCAGAACTTCAGTGGGAAAGTGTCTAAAGTCAGGCTAAGCTGAGCAAGTTCTCACAGACGGAAAAATACGACTGGAACAGTGTGTAGTTACTTTGGCAGGCTTGAGAAAGTGGTGCTTCCGACACCCATTTCTTGGTGGTGATGTCACACAGGAAGCCAGGAACAGGAAGTGTGTTAAAATAGCCCTGCCTGCACTGCAGATGGCACAGCTCTTTCAGCTCCAATGGCTCATCGCAGAGCAATGCACCATGGGTAATGAGCACATCCTCAAATGGAAGTGGACACTGTGGCGCTGAAAAATTAAAACATAGAAACTGGAGCACAATTCAGCTTGATAATCAACAGCTAGATATCCTAATGAGGTCAAAGGACTAAGTATATCCAGGTTAAAGTTCACATACGCATCATGAATGGGGTATATAGCAGAGAGACGAGGTGCATGCAGAACTTCTAAGCAATGCAAGATTGAGGTTCCTAACCTAAATAATCATATATTTTTATTACTGAGCGAATTACTTTCCAAAAAAATTGTGGAGAAAAAATGGAATAAATAAGAAAATAAAGACAAATTGTGGAAAGTGTACCACGACAGGCTGGGCCCTTTGCAGTGCTACGTGTGACTCTGGTGCCAGGAAGCTCCTGACCACTCTGCGACTGGACACACCAGCAGTCATCCTGGTCACACTGCACCGGAGTAAAGAGCCGCCCATCCTCCCGGCAGTCTGGCTCATAGCCAATCCCCGCTTCGCGTCGGATCACCTGACGCTTCAGCATCCCACACCAGCCGGGGCCTGTTGACATCCGACAGGCGGAGAGCAAGCGGTATCGTTTTAGCATCCTTCAGGAAGGTGGGGGTACAGGTGCATTAAATGATCTTACATTGCAGATCCCCGCTTTTGCTGCGTGAAGCTGATTGGATGGTCCTGCTGGTGATGGGACTGACACACCAGGCCTCGTCACCGTCAAGCTCTCCCCTCTGCAGGATCGCAAAACCCCCATCCTGAAAAGCAAGTCCGTCGCCTCGGTAACCAAGAAACAACACTCATAAAAGTAAACACCCCAAACGAAAGCACATGCAAACCTTTTGACAAGAAGGAACATGCGAAGGAAGTGGTTTGATGCTGGTTTCAGAGACTGATGGGACCCAGCCAGAAAGCAGAGCCCGTGTCTGAGCTCGCTGGCATGGGGTTCCACCTGAAAGAGAAATCAAAGCTATAAATGTGAAATCCCACAGTGGCCGGGACCAAATAGGCGGTAAAACATCAGCTAGAATAACCCACTTGCTGATACATCACAGGACGCCCACTAATGACCCCAAACACTGCACAGAACACACTTACACTGCGGCAACTGTACAGTGCGCCCGGTCAGGGAGCCTTCAATGTAGCTGCCATCCTTGTCAACACACCAGCAGTGGCCTGTCTCCAGGGCATACAGATAAAACATGGACATGCATGCTATTAACTGCACTAGAAGATTAGCCTTCACCAAAATAGCGTCTCGTTTAATACCACAAAGACATAAAAGCAGAGAGGCCTTAATTCAGTGGCTAATCGTAACCTTAAGGCAAAGGCACTAATGGTAATTAATACAGGATACTGTCAAATCAGACCACAGGAGAGCATGTGACCTGTGCCGTAGTAGCACTGAGTCGGCAGCCATTGGCCATCGGCGTCACACTGAGGACTGTAGGGCTGGTATCCCAGCAGGAAGGCCTCTCTCCCCAAAGCTGAGGGACCGAAACGAGTCCGCCAGGAGAGATGCAGAGCTGTGGGCAGGAGCAAGCAGAGAGCCGTCATCACCATCAACTCATGAGCATCTGAAAGATACTACGACTACCACCAGTAGGGAACTTTTTTAAACTCAGTTCCCACCTACATGTCATTTTATAAGAATCCGGAATACGTGGTCTGGCAAGTCAGCATGAAGCATGCAGAGTCACGGTTTGTCAGGACAGAAGCCTGCAGTTAGAAACTTAACCAGAGCTGCTCTAGAAAAATCATACATCTGCTGACATGGGAAGATTCACTGGAAAAAAGCGTACCAATTAGGTAATAAATAAAAATAATAATTATTATAAGCTCAGGTCACTCGGAGAAGCAGCTGCTCTATATCTGAACACACCGTTAAAATGGTGAGTACATTAACAAGGCTTCATATTCACATCTCAGACTGAGCACCAGTGACTGACATACTGGAGTGGGCAGCGAGGCGCAGGGCTGAGTCTGCAGAGCTCAACAAACGCTCAGATATGAGGCCCCCAGGCAGGTCGTTCTGGAGCTCCTCTGGTGTGAGACTGAGGCCTCTGGCTAGCAGGAAGCTGTAAGCTAGGGGCACGTGTGAGCCGTTGGAGACTGAGATCACATCCTCTGCTTCCTGCAGAAAGCGGCTGAGCTGACGGTGCACCTGGGAGCAGGAGCCCAGACCTGGAGGAGGAGCAGAGGGGCACAGAAGAAACCAGGCAAAAGTCAGGGTGAAACCGGCACAGAGCGGAGAAACACAGGATTTCTGTGAAGATGTTCTTCACCCACATTTTGGAATCTGGTTGGCCGCGGCTTCGGTGTCGACGATCGCGTCTCCGTTGTCACCGACACACCAACAGCGGCGGAGTTCGGAGTGTCCCAGGGGCTCGCCGAAGTCCGACAGCTGCCCCGGGTAGGCGGTGACGTTCCTCTGGAGCAGCCGCCACAGGCTCAGCGGGTTCAGGAAGACCGACGGCCCGGATACCATCTCCGGATCACCTTCCAGAACCTCCTGAGGGACGTCGCCGAACTCTGCGTACCTTGAGAGGACAGCGAAGACCCTGTGGTGCCCGGCAGCGAACAGCTCCTTCAGGAAACCACGGAAGGAGGCCAAGGCTACGGCATTTTCCCCATACGCCCTGATGGTACTGAGGAGCTCGGTGATGGGAATGTCCTTGCCAGCACCGTTGACATTGACCCACTCCCGGTAAAAGGTGAACGCCGCCTCTGGAGGCCCATCGCACTGGACCGGGTGCCAATTGCCATCCACGTCACAGCGAGGTATGCGGAAGTCAGAAAGTCGGGGCGTCGCAGATGGAGCCCACAACACAGACCGGACTGCGACCACAAACTGCTCTGCTGCAGCAGCCTGACAGTCCGTGGGACCTAAACAGGCACAACAGACATGATGTCACCTTCCATTCAAGCCCTAATTCTAACATTACAAGCTGGTTCAACTGCATTTTAGCGATCAGAGGACAGGAAACTCATATGAAACTCAATGACTGACAATATTAAACATACTGTGAGCTGGATTACTTGGGCTGCCAGTCAGCACCAGGGTTTGCAGCCAATGGGGAACAAGGTCAGCAGAGTGAAGCAGGTGACACTGGGTGGTAACTGATGACCAAGGTGGGTAGTTCTGGTCCAAAGTTAAATTACAGACCATGATTATATTTCAACCAACCAGTTGAGTATTCTCTGACTTTATACTCTAGTAGTTGGTTGAAAAAAAATCTTGGTCCAGACTTTTAATCTCTGGACCTAGATTACCCACCTTTGCTGATGATACAAGATAACCCCCAAGATAACCAATAAAGAAGGATGGAATCAAACACAGACCAGGAGTAGCGTGTGTGTGAAAGAAAAAACAATTGAAAAACTATTCTTCCCACAAAGTATAAGAAAGCAAAAATCAGAGGCATAGCCTTAGTGTTTACCTCCTCACCAAGATTTACGCTCTGCCGTTGTTTTATGACAGACATAAATTATGCCCTGGCAAGTCTCAGGAACATTTAAAGGCACGGTGGGTTACTCAGCAGTTATGATAATAGTAGGAAATTACATAGTGGCTGCCAAGGAGATTTAAAATGAAAGCCGCTGGACGATTTGGAGCTTTCGGAGCCAATCAGCCACCTGTAGGGCTTGCAGACAACTGAGGACCATTTGCATCTGGAAGTGCTCCTCAGGTACCTGGACCGAGGGAGTCTAATGCAAAAACAAAGAGGCAGCAGGACGAACTCACAGTGCTCGCTCTGGCTGAGGGTGACAGCCCCTCGCTTCCCCCCACTGCTGTCCACACAGAAGCAGTTCCTTCCCGAGCACTGCCGTGCCACGAAGCTGCCGTCGCTCTCGCACTTGGGCACGAAGAGCTGTGAGCCCGCAGATTGATTGGCCCGCACCCTCAGGGCTGTCTCTCTCTCTCTCTCGCACTGCGAGGGGCACCGGGGCCTCCGACCTGAGGAGCGCGAGCCTGGCACCTCCGTCCCATGGGAGTCGACGCACCAGCACTCCTGAGCCTGACACTGCACCTCCTGGTAGAGTCCTGAGTCCGTGCAGGTGGGTATGTATGCAGCTGAGGGGTCCCTCTCACAGGGCCTAGGCTGGGAAGTTTGGAAAGCAGCACGGAAAATGCTTCCCACCTCTGTGCTGTCTTCTGCCTTTGACAGGACGATGGCATCTCGCAAGGTGTTAAGGAACTGCTCGCTCTCCAGCATCTGTCCTAAAAGCTTCATTAAATTCTGGTTGCTCCTCAAATTTATTGACCGGCCAAAAGAATCTTGGATATCCTGGTCTAAGTTCACATTGTCAGTCATAACGACCATCTGTGGGGAGAAGATCTTCGCCAGCTGGAGGAGATCTTCACTGGCCTGCATGAGGCCAACTTGGGTGAACAACTGTCTGAAATTAAAAGTGCCTCTACTTCCAACAGCAGCGGTGAAGTTAAAATTCCCAACATTTTTCAGAAACTTTCCCCCAAACAGATTTTCCTGCAGTCTCTTTGGATTAGCAGTCAGAGTCAAAGCTTTAAGGGCCTTTGCCCCAGAGGGGAACAAACCCTGGATGACCTCAGCGAGAACATCTCCAAAGTCAGATCTCTCGGTGTCGGGAACAGAGAGCAGCAGGCCAGACTTGGCAAACAGCTCCTGCACTTCTGGGTTACACAGGCTAAGAGGCAGGGAGGCACTGGGCCCTTTTATTGACAGCTTGTTTTGTTGGCTGAAGGGACCAGAGAGACCGGAGAATACCCTGGAGAGGGCCAGCCGTCTCTCCGAGGGACAGTCTTTAACTGCATTTCCTAAACAAATAGACGTAAGCACATTATACTGCATACTGATTCTGGAATAACATAAGTAGCAATGATAATGTTTTTTTAAGGCATAAAATGAGCTCAAACTGCACAAACATATAATTTTCACAACCTCATTGGAGTAAGATTATAATATGGGAGGAAAGGGAAGCGGGACAGGCTGACGCACTCACTGCAGTCCAGAGGCCGCCGGAGGCACCGCGTCCCGACAAGCTCAGTACCGTCAGAGTCCACGCACCAGCACTGCCCGCCGGCCTGGCACTGTGTGGGCTTGTAAGCGCCGTTTGCATCACAGGCTGGCACAAACACATTCCCCGCTCTCAAAGAAGAAGATCTCTCACTCTCGCATTTAGTAAGACCTGCAGGAGAAGCGATAAAACAAATGGGATATAATGAGATGCTGTCCAAACGACAACAATGTATTTCCTGAACAGCCTCATCCCCCCACACACCCCCCTATACACTCCCCCCACCTTTCCAAAAAGCCTTTATTAAAACTCAGTTTTATATGATCTGTCTCAGTGTAATCAGGTTCACCAGATTTGTGTCTGTGGCTTTTATGTGCCACCACTAAGTATTGTTTCAGTTTTGGTGTGATCTATCTCAAAATGAAATAGGGCCCAGATCGTTAACTCTAAAATGTTCCTGGGAAGTTTGAAAAAGATCCATCAAATACTTTTAGAGTTATTGTGTTCATAAGTCAAGTGTCTTCTATAGCAGCCTTTCCTTCCCTTGCTGCCACCAAGTTCTGTTGCTATAATTTTGGTGCATTATGTTTCAAAATTAAATGAGGTGTAGTTCTTCATCCATATAATGTTTGGGTGAAGCAGCAATAATTTTGAGTTATTGTGCTAACAAGGTCATGTATCAGAGAGTGCCCCTCTTTTTGCTATCACTATGCAGCGCTGCTTTAATTTTAGTGCAATGTCTTAAAATTTGACCAGTTCCAGATCTTCTGTGATGCAATCTGTCTGAAAAAGATCGATCCAATATTTTTTGCTTTTCTGCTAATAAGATGCATCGAGAGTTTAAGCAGCAGCAGACCAGTCCTTAAACCATATGTATTCCCAGACTGGGGAATATAGTGAGACCAGTACTTCCCAATGCAGTCCTTCGGGACCCACAGACAGTCAGTAGGGAGCTGGGAGGGAACAAAAATGTGGACTGTCTGTGGGGCCCTGAGGACCGGATTGGGAAACACTGAGTTAGACAACAAACTCAATCTGAAGAGCACTTAGCTAAGCTGGGGTGGGGTTCAGTGGTGCAAACTGAGCTAAGGTATCAAGGGCTTAGTAGATGTGGGGGTGGTGCAGTGTATCAAACACGTGGACAGCTCTTTGGGGGGTGGGGGTCAGTAGGGGTCAACCCCTGAGTGCATACTTACATTGAAACCGCCCACTCATGACCAGCTGGACCCCCAGGAATCGCCTTTGCAGGATGCGGTACATGTTGGATTGAGCAAATGAGCGCGTGGACTCCATTGTGGAGAACGCTGTGTCATATACCTCATCCAGCAGGAGCTCCACGCCTGCACAGAGCACACAAAGACAGCACCTTTTTAACAGAGCACACCATACAAATCAGGAGACCATCCATCAGATAGCCATTTCTGTGAAATGAAAAGATATCTCACCCATGCGCTCAGGGCTTTTGGAAGAATACCTTGGCAGATACAAGGGGCCCATGAATATGTAAAATTATATATAAAATTGGACTAGGGGCCCAAGGTAACATTTTTGTCAGGGGGGGCAGAATTTCTAGGTATGTCTCTGTGCATGCTCCTATACTGCTTTTTAGCTAACACGTCACCTGTATTAGCCAGTTAGCTATTGTATCTCACCTCTATCAGCGAGTTAGCTAATGTATCTCCCCTGTATTAGCCAGTGTTAGCTATTGTATCTCAATTCTATTAGCGAGTTAGCTAATGTATCTCCCCTGTATTAGCCAGTGTTAGCTATTGTATGTCACCTCTATCAGCGAGTTAGCTAACGTATCTCCCCTGTATTAGCCAGTGTTAGCTATTGTATCTCACCTCTATCAGCGAGTTAGCTAACGTGTCTCACTTGTAATAGCCAGTGTTAGCTATTGTATCTCACCTCTATCAGCGAGTTAGCTAACGTGTCTCACTTGTATTAGCCAGTGTTAGTTATTGTATCTCACCTCTATTAGTGAGTTAGCTAATGTATCTCACCTGTTTTAGCCAGTGTTAAATAATGCATTTTCCCTTGCATGCCCATTCATTTCATTGAGGACCCCAAGGTCAACTCCTCAGTATTATTTCCGTAGCTCAAATAACTATGATCCTAATGTATCTCCCCTGTATTAGCTATTGTACCTCACCTCTATTAGCCAGTGTTAGTTAATATATCTCACTTGTATTAGCCAACATATACTAATGTAGCCAGTGCTATTGTATCTCACCTCTATTAGTTAGTGTTAGCTAATGTATCTCACTTGTATTACCCAGTGTTAATGTGTCTCACCTCTGTTAGCCAGTGTTAACTGATGTGTGTCACCTCTTTTAGCCAGTGTTAACTATTGTATCTCACCCTTATTAGCCAGTGTTAGCTGTTGTAGCTCACCCTTACTAGCCAGTGTTAGCTATTGTATCTCACCTGTATTAGCCAGCTCCCTACCGCGACCGTCCACGCAGAAGCAATAACTGGAAATTTCTGGAAACAATCTTCTGAAGCCACTGAAGGTCTGAAATGCCGCCGTGAATCTAGAAGAGAATATTGAACATATAGCAGCATATTTATATGCTTCACTTACTGTAACTGCCCTGCATGTCCACAACTGGCATGAATATAATGGCAGAATATTATGTAACACATAAAATACTAATGTACAACCTAACATAACCATTGGCAAGCTTACATTGCTACGAATTTCATTATGCATTCCATAGTCATTAATATGAGATTTTTTCAAAATAATCAGTAAGCTCAGTTTTACATTTTTTCCTATTAAACCTGAAATAAGTGCATGATTTTTTAAAAAACTTTTTTCCTGTTTTTCAAATGGGAAAAAAAAATATATTTTCCAAAAGTCTGGGAAAATGGCTGATTTTGGACATGTGGAATAAACCTCATTCTGCCAAGAATAAGAAAGGCCCAAGACCTGACATCAAACCTAACCGGTCTCACTAATAAGACTGATCAGCCATGAAGATGAATGATGGAAGGCTTGGTCTCAATCTCAGCTCCAGAGCCAAGAGGCCACTGTGAAATCCAGCCTCCAGAGCTTCACACACTAGAGGTTGGCTTATAGCCTGAGAAAAATCAGGCCCAGTGGCTCCTCCTCCACATCACCCACAAATCCCCAACTGTCCAGCTACGCCATTTAAAAGCTGTTTCGACTATGACTGGAATCTGGAAAATTAGAAGCAATGATGGAGATTCCTATTCCATCTCCATAATAAGACCTTACATATAAGTGACCTACATAAAACACGCATCCATCCATCTTTTACCAACTTTCAAAAGATTACATGTATGAGGGAGAAAAATTATACTTTCATTTTTTGAACTCTAAAAAAGCAACAGAGCTGGTTTTGATAATTGCAAAGAATAAGAGCATAAGAACGGCAAATGTTTAGCACCCTCCCGAATGTAAAACAGAATCAACAAAACTTTGCTATGATAATTATTTTGAAGGGTGCTGCCATCTAGTGTTCAGAAATGTGTTGGTGGCTCTATAAAACTTTCTCTGAAGTTTTCTATTTGTATTTTTTATTTGTAGTTTCCCATTTGTATTCCACTGCAGGTATGCTTGCAGGTTCAGCATGAATGCCGAATCTGCAAGCAGTGAAGCGTTCTCACCTGCTGAAGGTATGCAGGAGATCAGCAACCTTCATATCTGTGGTGTTGATGAACTTGCATTGGACCGGAAGAAAGTTCCCATCCGCTGAACACTGAGGCGGGGATTGTTCTCCAACTCCGTGGAGGATGTGCCAGTCCGTGACCTCACAGTTTCCCGGACCTGAGGCCAAAAGTCATAACTTATTGCTCACCTAAGCACATCCGGAATTTTCAGGTTTTATTTTGTTTTGTGATAGGAATTTCTCCTCGACTTACAGCGAGAGGGTTCCCCATTCTGCCGTGTTCCATAGATCTCCATACCATCCGGGTCAACACACCAGCACTGGCCAAGCACGCGGTCACACTGTACAGGCAAGAACTCCCCCGAGTCTGAGCACATGGGCGCCGTACGGGAATCGCTACTCAGGAGAGCCTCCTGCCTCAGAAGCTGGCATGATGTTAGACCTGCAGTCGCAGAGTTGTGTTGGGTGTGATTAAAAAGATAAAAAGGGGTAGGACTAATGACAACAGGTGAAGCAGGGCTTCACCAAAAAAGAAAGAAAAAATACAGGACAACCATTTCACTTACGACTTTTTATCGATCATTTTAGTGCCGTTGTAGAATTACAACAACCATGTTGTTCCATGTTCAAAAAGTGTCTGACAAAGTACTGATAGAAGGAACTTTAGTAAAAACAAAACTTCTGCCTCACTTTGCCAATAGACTTCAGTGTATTTCTCATGAGCGTCTGTAGTTGATTGGATGGTTATGGAATATGACATGTATTTAAACCCACCCAGTAAAGCAAGCCTCATCTGGTCTATCCTATTATGTGCACTCTTGTGTGTTCCTGACACAAAGATGATTGACACAAGTTTAACCACTCTGAAATAAGCCGTCAAGCAAGATTAATTAAATTGTTCACCAAAATTCCTTGTTGGTTTGTGGACAAGTAAATAACAAACTCTGAGAGCCAAGAGTTAAAAATGCTTCGATTTGTAAATACCGTTCTTGCTGATTGTAGCTAATCCCATATAGGTATATATATCCCTTATGTATGCATTTTTTGTTCTTTTCTGTGCAAATGGAACGTTAGAGCAGTAGTGCACATTTCCTGTATACCACACAGTCATAAAATCCTATTTTGAACCAATATGGGACACAGTTTGTCCCGTCTTTTTGGACTGTGCGAACAATCAGACACAAAAACACAGTGAGGAAACAGATTCTGAAAAGGCTGAATGATGTGATTTCATTCTTGGGTCAAGCTGGCATTCATCAGTCATGATGAGAGTGAAAATACTGACAACAAAGGAAACTAGAGAACTGACAGTTGCACTTTGCTGCTATGACAATGTTCTGTGTTTGTACTGCACATGCAATGCAGAGCAAAATGGTAATATAATGCTGTGTAGCCTATTCATATTTGAATAAAGTCACGCCATAAATTTTACTTGTTTTTCTGTAATGACTATTCCAGAAAAGGGTGCACCTGTTGAAAACTGTCAGATCACTTTCTAAGCATCAGCTCACCAGGTTAATAAACAACTGATGGCTCAGGATACAAGCTAAATAGGGCTACATTTGATTGAAATTAGCAACATTTATGACTACAGCATAATGAATGAATATGTGATCAGGTCTGAAATTATACCAGGGAGGGTCAGTCTAGAGCTTGTTTGACTAAAAGTTTTGACCGGCAGCTGCCACTGGGTAGGACAGTCCTGGACGTATGAGAGGTAAGTACACGGACTTGTTAATACTCTTAAGATATTTAGCCTGAGTTGCTTGAATGAAAATGTAAAAAACAGATTAAAAAAATACCTAAGCAAACATAAAACCCCCATGCTTCCTCTACATCAGTGTTTCCCAACCCCGTTGTTGGGAACCCACAGACAGTCCACGATTTTGCTCCATCCCAGCTACCTAGCAGACAGTCCACATTTCTGCTACCGGGAGCTGGGTGGGAGCAAAAACATGGACTGTCTGCAGGTCCCCGTGGAGTGGATTGGGAAACACTGCTCTACATAATCACCTGCAGTCTAACACTTACAATAGACAGATGAGCCATTCTGTCTGCTGCCGGGAACCTCGGTTCCCTCTCCATCCACACACCAGCACTGGCTGCCCCCCCTGCTGCACTGCACATGCCTGATGGGGGAGAAACGCCATTAACGGCTTTTGGGTATCTACTACTCACTGAGCGTGGGTCAGGTACAGAGCAGTGCGTGCCTGCAAAGGCTAGGCTCTCATTCTCAATGTGGCCCACCTGTATCGGCCGTCCTCAGAACACTGGGGGACGTACTCCCTGGACTGGGCTGCCCCCTCTCTTCTCTGCTGCTCGCACTGGGAGGCGCCATCCAACCCCAGTTGGTACCCTGTAACGGATCAGAACAGAGCAAACAGGATTTAACGAACCAAACAAGTAAACTAGAGGGGAAAGTGTCACGAACAGATCAGAATCATTTTTAGTGTAACTCATTGCACTGTCCATGAAAAATGCATTACAGTTGTTCTGTCTACCTACCTGAAGTCCTGCCTTCTGACAGGGAGGAGTAGCAGAGCAGGATGGCAGCGATACTAGCTAGTTTCCCCTTGGCCATTTCTACCTCACACCTTCTCCCAAGCCATAGGTCTCCCTCCAGGGTCCACCCGGAGATTTATATGCAGCCACCCCAAAATGCAGAGTCATCCCCACCTCCAGCAGCCTAACTCCACACGCCAGCTAAAGAGGCGTTTGTTTGCTAGGTTAGAACTCTTCAGACGCCATCTGCCCATGAAAAAGCACCATCGAGAAGCTCCTGCCAGATGGGGCGGCCAGGCGTGGACTCGTTGGAATGTACCCAAGAAGAAAGTCTACGGCAAACATCAGGCCAGTGTGACCGAGGGCAACTGCGAGGCCTCTTGACGTGCCCAGAAGCCGGAGAGTTTACAGAGTCGAGCTCTTATCTATGAACATAAGAGAATCCACTTCATTAATCCGAAAGCAGATGGACAGTAGGGTGTCGCAAGACCCTGAGACAGGCTGTAAAAATAAACATTTCAACTGTTGGCCCCCTGTGGGAGGGAAACAGGACAAGGCGACAGAAGGGAGGCAAAATGAGAATTAATATATTTTTATTGAACAGTTTTACATATAGTATTTTACAGAACAGCCCATGTTTTTAATAAAATTCTGAATGTACAGCTGGTACAGAAGTGAATGTCTACTTTGAATTTCATACCATACCATTTCTAAAACATACTATATACAGATTACTAGAAATGCCAAATAGTCGTAGCCATTTTATTTACTTTTGCTTTTGTTACAAAAACTGTACACTGTTCAAAACCTCAAAATGTTTCACCATGTTATTTTCTGCTCTTATCTGCAACAAGCACACAGTTTAACGCTAGCTAACTGCAGAAGGCTCGCAGTACAGGGTGCGGACCAGCCAAACCTGGGCCCGTCGATGGACATCAAATGGCCGCGGACAGAACCAACATGGTCCAAGTCTCTTCAGACTTCTCTGAACACACCAATGTTATGGAGAAAGCACCTTTTCTGACTAAAAGCAAAAATACTTTGTCAATAAACGTGTCACACGTCTTTTAAAAAAAAAAAAAAAAAATCTGCAATTTCAACCCAATGTCCATGCTCACTGCTACATAGAACTTCTGAGTTGTACATCTTCTTTACTTGGCACAACAGCTATTTTATGAAGTCAGGTTTACAAATATAAAATCCTAGAAAGGTCAACTGAATAAATCAGCTGTTTGACCTCAAATGGAAGGGCAGGCTGAACTTCTACAGTAATGCTCCCGTACGTGGGTAAGAGAGAGGCTAGAAATGTTATCCTTCCGGTTCTAGGTGACACATTCGTGGGTTCCATCACTTCCACATTATTTGCAGTTCTTACACACCCAACATTAAACACACTGTATTAGGGCAACAGGAGACATTTATATCTCATTCCTCACATCTGTAGGTCTCATTGTAAATGAAACATATACAGGAAAGTGCTAATTTTTCCCATTATATGAATCTATTACCTCCTGAACACAGCATAAATAGTTTCTTAGGTTGCTCAACGTTCTTGTGTCTTATAGTGGATACAGCTATATCTCATTTTCACCCAATTCCATTTGCACCTTCTTTGCCTCAGACACTGGATCTCGATGCTGTGCTTGGACTGCGAGACCCAGAGCTTTCATCTACGCGAAAGCACCACGCTGGGGAGGAACGACGTCGCCGCCGCGGCTCCAGGATCCTGGCTCAGGCAGAGCACAGTGAGCTTATCTGCTGCACCTTGCTCAGGTCGGTGAGGAGCTGCTTGATCCGGCGTTTGAGCTGGGGGAGCCTGGCGAGAGGGTCTGGAGGCTCCAGCTCCCCGCTGAAATCCAGCCAGCTCTCCAGCACTGATGGGATAAAGCAGAAGATGTCAGCACCGAGGGACAGGACAGCAGCTGGTGTAGTACCCATTGGAGCAGCTAGATAATCAAGGTGGTCATGTTGACAGAGCAGCCTTCAGGTCCAGATTCTTAACCCTAAAGACTAATTTATTCTTCAGTGCCAAGCTGAGAATGATGCCACTGTGTGCACTTCTACATGTGCATTGGTGTGTCTGCATCACTCGGCAATAACGGTAGATGATATTCAATTGTTGGATCACACAGTTGAAATAAATAAACATTTAACAAAGTATCCATTTTTCGAATCCTGGTTACATTTGTGTTGCTCGAAACTTCCCACAAGCAAAGTCGGAAAAAAGTTGAGCCGCTACAAAGTCACTTTTGTATTTTCGCTTCTAAAGTTAGTGTCTATACGACTTTTTACTTTTTTTTTTTTTTTTAAAGTCTTGTAGAGTACAACAAAACTCAACGGAGTAAAATGGCCGCTGTACTCCTGAGTGTTTTGTAGACCTGTTGCTATGATGCCTAGGGTAGGATATTTAATGCTAGATATAAACAGAGCTTCAGTTTCAATAAGCGATATATGTACACCTGGGATGTACCCTTTCTTCGCTCCCATAAAAAAAAAGAACACTACGAAGGAGACCAATTACATTTTTGTGGTCTGCGTCTCTGCGACATGTAGTTACATTCCGTAAGTATAAATGAGCCTTTACGCTAATGCTAACACCAACCCAATCTACCTGGCCTCCTGCCAACTGTAACCTTAAATGGTCCAAAAAACATCCATCCGTACGTAGTAAGTTTGGAGGATCGCTTTGACTAGGGTTCAGCTGACAAACAAACAGCGCAGATGTCAACCAGATGTGACATCAGCCTGATCCGTAGCCCACAGGTGGTTGCGTGGGCAGAGAAGGCCCTTGACATCAAGTTGCCGTTATGCACTGCCAGTCATAGCGGTTCTAGGTATATCGACAGAAGCTCTTTACCATCCAGCTCCTTCTCGATGAGGTCCATCCTGCCTGCCACCTGGCTCTGCATGTCCTCGATGTGAGTCAGCAGGTTCAGCTGCCACTCAAGGCAGTTCCTTTCCTGCTCAGACACTTCGGGGCTGCTGGCATTCAGGAAGCCGGAAACGCTGATCGCCGTCCTCTCCTGGGGGGAGCAGATTAGGCTTTGAATGTGACATGTGTTGAATGTGATGCGTGTACAGAACAACAGAAGGGATCGTGATTCAGCAATGGCTACTATTACCGAGAGAACACCCCTCCAGGTTGAATGATTGACCCCCATCTAGGAATGCCAGAATCACTGCTACCTAAAGCTCCGGGATCTAAACTGCACCGGTTTGAGCTGGTTTAACTCTACCTCCTCCTCTTTGATCGGGGCCGGCCCCAGCCAAGCCCCGTCTTCCCTGATGGCGGGCCAAGGGTCCGATCCTGGCCCTGAGGGTTTCTGGTAGCTGTGCTCACTGGCAATGTAGGTGTCTACGTGGGGATCCTGGTTGGCGTCGTCCGGAGAATGCTCTTGGAAGTGTATGCAGTCCCGAAGGCTGCCTGCCAAATGCTTCTCATCTGCGTCCATCCACGACTGGGCCCACAAGTGCAAGTTTGGGTCGTGCGTGTTCCTTCAAAGAAGAAATTAATTTTAATGGCTACAGAACTTCTGGCAGGATTTGTAAATAGATTAGACAAACTCAGATGTAAATCAGAGGTAAACATTCAAACTCCTGACTGTATCGTACTCTTTGTAACATTTAGTAAACACAGACAGCATTTTACTCAGCTGTAACTCAGATTAACAGATGCCTTCGTTACACTCTCCAGATGCCAGTTACTGGCACCCTTAAGTAACCAAAATATTTTGTTACTAGGAAATTAAAAGACAATAACACAAAAATGCTAGTCAGATTTATATGGCCATAAATCAAAAATCTATTCAGCAAACTCACGCCCAGAAAACTGGTTAAAGGCTATATAATAGTATGCATTTATTAATCACCTTTAGGAGTGGCTTGTTTTGAGTAATGTTTAGAGAATGTATATTTAGTTTTACTTCTCGTTTGAAATCCTGTATGTCATCACGCATTGTGACGGCGTAGAAACACTGCCTGACAGAGAGAAAAGGAAAAACCAGAGAGTGGGCTGACTCACTGTAATATATCCATCTTAAGATGCAGTCCATGCAGCACCTCTTTGACGCTGTAAACATCAGAGAGCAGCCGATGCGTGGAGACGATCTTCTCCGCGTTGCTGTGTGAGTAGTTCTCCGTGAGGAAGGACAGGCCATACATGTGTCCTTTGGTCATCCAGTCCTTATCGCGAAGGTACTTGGCGCTCCATCTCTGACCTGCCAAAGAGGGCATGCAAGAGTCAGACGGGTGAAGAGGCGAGGTGGGGCGCGAGTGAGCGGAGTCTGCCTCTCACCTGGGGGGTCCCTGCAGATGTAGCAGATGTACTGATCGGGGATGCTGTCCTCCAGCAGGCCCATACACACACTGTGCTGCCAGCAGAGACACTCCTCACACTGCAAGGGAAAACGGAGGGAAACGGGCAGGAAACGGGCAGGAAACGGGCAGGAAACGGGCCAACTTTATGCAGACACATGAATACACACACACACACACACACAAAAAGACTAAGGAAGCATTTCCACGGTACCAAGTACGGTACCTGGGCCTCTATTCACAAAGCATGTTATCTTACCACTAAGAGTACTCGCACTCAAAGTTTTTCACTAAGAGTTTTCTCCTAAAACCGATTTACAAAGTGGCTGAGAGCAACTTTTACCAAGTTGGTCAGTTCTCATGACTAACGAGCTTGCCTGCAATAACCACATTTCTGTTTTTATCGTTACATATTCAAAGCGCGCCTGGTTCAGGGTGAGCTCCAATAGCACGACGGCGTCACCTGCCGCTACCATAAAGGCCTCATACCTGAATCATGAAGCCGTTCTCCTCGTCCATCTCGCACACGCAGCGCACGATGTCGCTGGGGTAGTCCTCCTCCTCCTGGAAGGGCTCCATGGCGAGGGAATCGAGGTCGGCGCTGTCCTCGGCCCGGTACTCGTCCCCGCTCAGGAGCGCGCTCTCAGTGGTGGAGTCCTCCAGCGAGTCCATGTCGGACAGGTCTGGGGGAAGGAGGGCCTGAAACCGTCACCCTACACCCAAGTATTCCTGCCAGCATGAAATCCAGCCTTCCTATATTGCCAGGAAAGGGCCAGCTTGTCAAACTTACGATATCTTCTTTCCCTCCCAAATGCCAAATACAAGCAAAACCACGTCTGCTGAGAATGAACACCTTACATCTCACCCAGGTGGGCTCATCCTTCTGATTGTTCTGCTGCCAATATCTGTTCATCTGTTCTATTCTAAAAGGCTTCTTTTAGAGTGCATGGGTGACCTCTCACCCTCGCCTGTGAGGTCCACCGACAGGATGGCTTTGGGGAGCCTGGATGCGGGGCCGGCGGGCAGGCTGAAGGAGCTGGAGCAGTGCTTCAGGGGAGAGGAGCACCTCCGCACGAAGGCCAGGTCCTCAAAGTCCACGTAACCTGGATTGGGGATCAGAGGGGGGACTGAGCGGGTGCTATTTCGGGTGTGACAGGGTCCTCTCAACATGGATGGGTGACAGAGGGGCAGGGCGGACAGACGGACGAGCTCCCGCTTACTGTGCTGCTGCTTGGATTTCTTTTTCTTCTTTTTCTTCTTCTTCTGTTTCACTCTAAAGGGAAACTTGTCCTTTTTGTCTTTGCGATCCTTATCCTTCTCTTTCTTTTTTCCTGTTAATAGCCGTGAGTAAGAAGCCTGTTTATGGGCAGGCAGTGACAGCCAGCAGACACTAATGGCAGCGCAGTCTGTGTCAGGCATTATACAGACCGTAAAGTCAAACTCCATCTATAATCTCACCTATTGGCTGGGTCTTCTCTTCAAACTTGTTTTTCTTCTCAGTCTTTATTAGCCCTGCAGATGAGAAAATAATAAAAGCAATGTGTGGAATAAGCTCTTATAATTGTTTATAATGAGAATGTGCATTAAACTAGCGAATGCCTTTAGGTATGCCTGAAACTGACTTTGGCGCAGATATGTCACAAACCTGCGCGTAGGGTCTTGTCTTTCTCGATGACCTTCTTGGGGTCATAACCGTGAAAACACTCTAAGTGCTTGCCTTTCCTTGGAAAGTCCAGCAAGATGTCGGTCATGCCCGTACTGAGTGAGAGTACTGAATTTGAATTCTTACTGAATTTGGGTGGTTTCGGATATCCATCTAAAGGCTCGAACTCTAAGGCACAACCTTGAGGGGACAGGGCTGGAGGGACAAAACAATGGATTTCAGCATCTTGCAGTGTAACAGGGACTGCACAAAATAGCATCTCATAATATGCACAAACATGTAGAAAGGGGCTCTAGGTTACCAAACAGATTTCAGCTCCAACAATGACCAATTTTGGGAACATGTCGCATGTGCATGCCTTGTTTTTTTTAAATCAGTATATCCACATGTCCAAAAACGGCCATTTAATATGAACCAAACTAAACGACACTCGGAGAAGGAGCATCCACCTACAAGAGGAGCTGGAGACGGTCCGATGCCTCTTGCAGACGAGAGGCTCGAATGGGCTGGTGGCCGGCAGGGACGTAGAGGCGGTTCTGTTCCGGCCTGGCCCCGGCGGTGAGCCCGCCTCTAGCTCCGCCTCCTTGTCTGTGTTGTGGTAATATTTGAGATGGTAATCCAGCAGCTTGGCTTTCCGGAAGGCCTTGCCACATTCTGGAATCTTGCATTTGAACTTGTTGTGGTCCAAGTCAATGAGTAGCTCTTTAGGGGACGTACAGCCTTCAGATTTCTTTAGGTTTATTACTAGACAAAAAGGAACAAAAGCAGGTAAAAAGTATTAAATATAGGAACAAATGTCAACTCACTCATCAATTTCTTAACATATTGCTAGTCAATACAGGACTTTAATATTCTTCAAATTTTTATGCCATTTAATAAGCAAACACAATCCACAGACACATACTTGGCTCTCTAGTGTGCTTGTTTTGTTTATTTCTTGAGGGAACCTTTAAACCAGCATCTGTACCAAAGAACACAACACAGCACAGCAAGGTTACACAGGCTTCACAAAGCTACAGTCATTTCTGAAAGAAAAAAATATACCTGTGTGAGTGTTTGTATATATACACATATATCGATAAACAGGTATGCTAACTATGAAGTTTCATCAGTAGAAAATTGACAAATAGTACATCTGTAGTAAAAACATATACTATGTATAAATGTATATACTGTACAATACTAGAAAATCTGCTCAGTTTGATCTCATGAGACTTGTGCCAATTTCATTGTGCCAGCTGAGGATTTAGGGTTAGGTTTGCCCCTCGGTTTACCAGCTGCCAGAGGAGCAGGCTTTTCTCCAGCTGCACCACAACTTGATGCATCACCATCAGGCTGCCTGTCTGGCACTGAGAGGGAGGGTTGATGTGGTGGGGGAGGGGGTGCCGATGCAGGCGATTCCACCACAGGCTCGTCAGGGGGTGACTCACTCTTTTCCACAGTGGATATGTCCTGTGCTGAAAACCAAAGCACCACTTTACTTTAAAACAATGTTTCCCAATTCAGTCCTCAGGGACCCACACAGTCCACGTTTTTGCTCCCTCCGAGTTCCCAATAGGGAGCAAAAATGTAGACTGACAGGAAGCTGGGAGGAAGCAAAATCTTGGACTGTCTGGGGGGTTCCCCCAGGACCAGGTTATGAAACACTGATTTAAAATGAATGCTTGAGCAGTGTTTCCCTTTCAAATGCTTTAACATTTCAAGCTAGGCTTTTCGAAGTTGCATTTTGTGTTATCTGGAATTGAGTGAGCCAGGCGTTCTCTGTCCAGTGTGTGCATGCTGTCAGATAAGAGCTACACACTGAGAGCCCCATCTCTATAACCTAGCCCCTTACCATCGAGAGGGGTTGGGCTTGTGGGAACTGGGTCGAAGGTGATGGCGGGCGAGAAGGGGGCCAGTCGCTGGGAGCGCCTGCGACGCTCCGCGGTTCGTGGGGTGCTGGGAACAGTGGAAACAGCCCCCACTATGCAAAAAAAAAAAAAAAAAAATTAAAAATGGCAGATGTGTCTATATATTTATTTCATGAACATTTCATCTAGGAGTCTCAGACAAAATATATCTATCAGCCCTTTAAAAAAGTTTTACTAAAGTTAAGGCTGCTAATAATAATAATAATAGTAATAATAATAATGACACTTTATTGATCCCCTTGGGGAATTTCTCTATTTGCCTAACCCATCTTGCTCTCCATGACACAGAGACACATACGTAGGTGCCAGCAAGCTTGGCAGTGAAGGGCAGCCACCTGCAGAGGTGCCCATGGAACTGGGGGTTAGGGGCCTCGCTCAAGGGCCCACAGATGTGACTATTCTGCAGAGGCCGGGCTCGAACCGGCGACCTTCCCATCACAGGCACAGAGGCCTACTGAGCTGAATGAAAGAATGAATGGCGCCAAGCTCCTGGTCTCCTTCTCCCTGCACTTTTATACACATCTTCATCAAAATAAGCCATTCATAGCTTAATGACTACATCCTATTCAAACAGAATACAGGACTAGTCCAGGGCAGAAATTCTTTCCAAAGCTAAAACATGGAAGTTCTGCGGGTCCCAGAGGACTGGATTGGGAAACACTGCGCTAGATCTTAATGCTGCATAAGAGTTTCTTTGAAGCAGCAATAAGTTTGATAAATAACTGGGGGGGGCGGGGGGGGGCATGACCAAAAATATCAGCATCACACCCACCAGCATGAGCCTCCTCTGCGGGGCCCAGCCCCGGGCTGCCGGCTGGGGCGTCCTCCCCGTCAGCGGACAGCCTGCCTACCCCCTCATTCCCGCTGGAGTCCAGCTTCAGCTCCACGTTTTGAGGCTTGGGGGTGTTCTGGGCAGGGGGGGCAGCTCGTGGGGCAGGGGGGGGCGGCACACTCTCGCCCACCATTACCGCTTTTTGCGTTCCTTCAAGAGACGCCTGAAAGTAAATGCGATGAAAAGTAAGGAAAATCTGTGGCTTTTTGAGAAACTCCCAGGATCAGCAGTAATGAGGTTTCTCACATGCAGAGGCTCTTCTGAGGCTCTGACTTCATCTGTCTGCTCTTCTGTTACTTCCTCACTTGTTGACTGTGATACTGTGATGCCTAAAATCACCAATACACACATCGTACACAAACACATATCTACATTATATACATGTATTATTGTTTTGCAGGAACTTCAAATAGATTGTTTGAATAGTTTTAAGTGCACCTTTTTTGTGGTGCCCTTTCCTTGCATTAAGTGGTTTCCTCTGTCTGGTCTTTCTCTTTTTCACCATTTCAAGCTCCTTTGGCGACGGACAGGCTTCTCCTTCCATGATCAGGCTCTCTAAACACATTACAAACATTAATCAACATTACAAACACAAACAACTTGCGAGTATTACGTAAGAACTTTATAGAAAGACAGGAATGCAAGATGTTCTTCTGCTGAGGAGCTTAGTGATGCTTTGGAAGGTCATCTGGAGCTACCAGGGTTCCTCACCTGGCTCCTCAGGGTCAGGCTCCTCGCCCTCGGGAGCCTCAGGAGCCTCTGGAGCCTCGTCAGCCTCGCTGTCTGACCTCAGCACCGCCCGCATCTCTTTGGTTCTGTTACTGTTGGCACTCGTACGTGGTCGGCAGGCCCCCTTGCTCTTCACGGCGTCGGAGGCCGCTTTCACCAACGCGATCCAGTCCTGGGGAGAAAAGGAGGACCCAGCATGACAAAAGAGACACGGCTGCAAAGAGCAACCCAAAATAACATGAGGGTAACAACTGGGTTACGGTTACCCCTGAATGACATGCGGGCAACTAAGGGAGAAGCAGAACTTTATGTAAAAAAAGCTTCTCACTTAAAGGGCAATTCCACCAAAAATGAGTATTTAAATTCTCAACACGCTTTTTTTGTAAGCAAACGAAATAGCATTATATTCATCTTCAACAGAAGTCACCAGGAGACATATCCACACTCAGTATGTTTTTGATGTCAAAGGGAACAGCCTCTGTGTGAATTTCTCATTGTCTGTCAGTGTTTATAACACAGCACATATATGGTAATTACCGTAAAGAAAAGGGTGCCAATTCTTTCAGATCTCCATTTCCTGTGATATCTCAATGCTTTTAAAAAGATAAACTCTAATCTAGGTGACGAGCATACATTTCTACTCTTTAAGTCTCTTACTAGAAAGACAGCAATTCTTTTACTAAAAACATTTGTTAACATTAAAAGCATTGATTAATTGTGGAAGTAGAGTAAGAAGTATGCTATGCTTGAGCTCCAGAATGCCAGTGAACTGTGAATTGTCATTCCGGATCCAGCCCTTCCTGTTCTTTGGTAAGTAGATATGCCACCTAATTAAAGAGGTGCTAGACCTCCCCCAACAGCTACACAGGCCTCAAGAAGGCATGAATAGGCGTCAGGCCACTGTCACACATCCTGTCATTTAATCACGCTTTGATCCAGGTTGTACTGATGCTCCTCAACTAGGTGGCATTCTCTAAGAGGCCAAGCTAGTAAAAAAAGGATACCTGATCTAATTTCCAGAAATGACTTCCACAAACAAATGAGATATGATGTAAACCCTGGTATACTACACAAGGAACAACATACGATACAATTCTGGTGAAAATCCCCTTTAAGTAAATGCATTTTTAGTGAAAGACAAAATGTAATTTCGACCACACAAAACGACCTACTGCAACGATGTTTTGCACACTTGTACATGCTGTATATTTGGTGTTGCTGTAGTGAACTTACCTGGCCTTTAGCATCCTCTGGCATTGATTTTATATGCAGTCGTTTTACACATCGAATAACTCCATCATAAAATTGCACTGTGTAAGTACCTGGCAGACAAGACAAAAACAGTAAGCATCTTACTGATCAGAAGAGGAAACCTTTTACGGACAATAAAACCATTCAAAACCAAACTAAGGTACCTATAGACAACAGTCGAAATTCCCACCTTTTGTGGAATATACTTACTAATTTAAATGACTGAAGGCTACTCACCGTCTGTGTTCACACTCTCTATTTTGGCTGGGTAGTAACGGCAATCTGTCCAGCGGGCCAGAACCTCCTCACCATCTCTCAAATCCTGTGCAAGATACAAAAGTAAACCTATAAATACATATTAAAAATTAAAGAAATGCAGTAACATGATATGGAATATGTCACAAAATAAAAGAAAATATACCAAAAGAAGACTCACTCTTCGCAAGTATGTGGGCTTGACCAGACAGGCATTACAATAAATACGAGGGAATTAAATGAATAAACCTACCACTTACTTTGCTACATTTTTAACCACAGAAGTGATGTCAGGCATGTCACCTAGAGGGATTTATTGTATGGCCAAGCATGATTGGCACATGCAAAACCATATCGTAACATGCATAGATGTCATCTCTACATGTATAAAATACAAACGGCTGTCGTGTGTATCCGTACCAGGTAATTTACTGAACGTGCATGCTCAAAAATACCTTTACCTTTAAAAATATACAGGGAAATCTTCAGCCTGCCATGCAAAATGGTTCCCTAATCTTTGCATGCACTGAGATCTATCTAATATATTTTTTTAGACCACCAAAAGTAACAAACAGAAATTTCAAGCTCGGGGGGGGGGGGAGGGGGAGGAGATGAAATGGAACTGCAATAAGATTAACATCTGGGGCATGCCAAGTTTACAAAACAAAGGACCAGTTACAAATGGCCTCGTATATCTTAACTTGTGCTTTTCTAAGTGCCTAGATATGCAGACTTGCAATACATTGGTGAGGATTGTGTCTTAGCACCAATGTTTTAATGGAGTGTATTACTTGTTTTTGGTGTAATTCTGTTTGGTCCTCTGTGTTCTCTGACCTCCCAGGAAGCTCACAAAGACGAGGTGGTCTAATCTCGCTGAGACTCTCCTGGATGAAATGTAAATATATAGACAATTAATTAAGGTATCATACATTCTTCATCATCTAAAATATCATTAATTCAATTACACCCGAATGCAAAGCATTTGCTCTATTTCACCATACAAAAAAAATAAATAAACTGACAACTAAACAGAGTTGAATTCTAGTCAATACAAACCCAAGGGACTTCTTCATTTAACCTTTCAGGGGGACAGACAGTTATTGTTCAAATTCATAATGCATGTCCAGTTGCTGCTGTACACTGGATAGAATATAGGGAGAAGGAAAAAAAAAACGTACAGGCATTTCCACCTCATCTTTTTGTGCCACTTTGGGAAGTGGGGGCTTCTCGAGCGGTCGCAGCCGGTCACTGTCCCAAAAAATCCACTCATCATATCGATGGCTCCACCGATCGAAATGAACAAGCATCTTCCCCTCGTCGTAGTCAATCTTTTCAATCCGTGAAGGATACCTGGCATGACAGCAAATTTAAGCGCCACAAGCATCATAAACGACGCACCTCAAACATCTAGTGACAGCATTGACATTACGGATTGTCTTCAGAAATTCTGAAAAACAATAGTGACAGAGCAATTACTATTAATCATTACCATTTTTGTAGGTAGTCTTGAGCTTCAACTCTAGCGCCGACCTCAAATGTGATTCCTGGGCGAGCAGGCGGCTTTTTGTTCATCTTCTTTCAGATCTCAGGATATTCTTTCACACTGCACCACACAAAAACAGAGCATCAGGCATTGGTATGAATTACCTGGTGGTTAGTTAATGACTAAAATTCACAGTTTTATGTGACGATGAAGCAAGAAGAAAGAAAATATGTACATTTCTTGCACAAAGATGTCTATTTTTAAGGATGCAATTTGAAATTACCTTCAACTTGTAACAAACAGTAGCTTTTAATCAAATATTTTTAGTGGAAGTACAACGAGAATCCGAGTTACCTGTGGACAAATGTCAGCTGGGTTTCAAGTAATTTTAATAAATAACTACTTTTAGTAAACTAGGAAACTGTAACACTATATTTATCTACTAAAACCAATAAACTAAATTAAATATGTTCTTAAATTATGACGACTCAAGATTATTTTGACAACACACCATCTGTCTAGCTAAGCAAACATTAAAGTAACAAGTTCGCTAGATAGCTAGCTGGCTTGCTGAATTAGGCAAAGTGCACATACTCACAGGCTAGCTATCGTGCTAACAGTACACAGATATTAAGGACAGTGTTTACTTTATGTTGACAGCTTCTTCTGTCATTTTCTGTGGATGGGCAAAACACTGCATAACAGTTAACAGCGACTTCAGCTGAGAAATACAGCTGACTGTCCCTGCTGGGCCCGAACCTACTCAATATGGCTATAAGCAGCTGGCCATTTAGCTAGCTAGCTAGCTCTCAGAAGTCAGCTTTATCAAGCTAGCTGACATGCTAGCCGGTTACCAAGCAGCTATCCGGCCCAAGGAAGGTAACACGCGCGCTACACGCGCGCCTCGTTCGCGGGGTCACACAGCGCGAAACTTTACCTGGACACATACTCATTACAGAGGGCTGTTATTTTTAAAACTCAGCCTTCTCTCCATTCTTCTGCTGTATGAGACCTCAGCCCCCTCCCCAACCCAAACACAACGCCGTCACGCCGCACGTTTCTCTTCGTCACGACGTACGTACACCCCTCACGTGACACCGGAACGCCCGCGTCACGTGACCCTCATCGAGGCAACGTCCGAAGCTGCTATAGCCTAGGGTTATTGTTGCTAAAAATTTTGGAATCAGTTTTCATGTAGCATAAAAATCTGTCCTTTGGTCGGTTAAATGTTTGGAGTGATGAGGTTTTCTACTGGAACCATTATTTAGTACAGTATACACTACTGACCCCTACTGGTGAATATAGTCATGGCAAAAATGGGGCTTCGGGTAGATAGAGATAATTGAAACAGATGATTCATAAATAGTTTTTATCGTTCAATGCATTCCAAACACTGCTTCTCAGAAACATCCAGTGGCCAATTAATGCTCCATGGATACTGTCTTGGAGAAACATGCATAAACAGAATGCATGTGGTGTTACTAAAGGCATATTCAGTAAACACTGATTTAATACCCCTGAGGTCTGTTATGTAATTGTCTGTAATTTCACAAGGTTACAGTGATATTAAAAATTTTGCATAATTTTGATTATTTGTTATACTTTCATGCTATTTTTATACTTTTATAAAATGCTAAAAGAACTATTAAAATTGCACCAATCAGCCATAACATATCGTGTAGGCCACACTTTTGATGCTGAAACATCTCTGACCCATCAATGCATGGACTCCACAAGACCTCGGAAGGTGTCCTGAGGTATCTGACACCAAGTCCTCTGTGGGACTGAACCAGACAGGCTAGCCTTCACTCCCCATGTGCATCACTGAGGCTTGGACGCCGATGACCCCATTACTGGTTCACTGCTTGGCCTTCCTTGGACCACTTGTGGTGGGTACTGACCACTGTATACCGGGAACACCCCCACAAGATCTGACATTTTGGAGATGTTCTGATCCAGTCATCTAGCAATCACAATTTGCCTCTAGTCAAAATCACTCAGATCCTTACGCTTGTCCATTATTTCTCTTTCTAACACATCAACTTCAAACCTGATTGGTTAGTAGGTACCATTCTATCGAGATGTCACCCACTTCACCTGTCAGTGGTTTTAATGTTATGGTTGATTGGTGTATATTTCAGTGCGGTCACATGACTCTGCCATTTTGATATAGACTTCAAGACAATGTTCAATACAGTTTCACAATTTAATACAGTTTCACAGTTAATTGTGGATAGGCATGTTTCAGTTTGGGACAAGGGTGGTGAGTAAATCGATTTAGTGCTGAGGAAGATCTGGGTATCTTTGGCATTCTTGTGGAAATTGAGATTAAACTTACTAGTAATGCAGCCGTAGTTGAGGATGTGTAGAAGGAAGAGTAGTAACCCAAGAATTAAACCTTGGGGGACCTCGTGTGTCACTGAGGAAGATGAGTAGCCAGAGATAGAAATGTTTATTGTCTGGCTGGGAACGATGAAAACAAAAACAGGGTGGTTCCCTCAATGCCCAGGTCACTGGATCTTGAGAGGAGGATTCTGTGGAACTCAGTGTTAAAGGCTGTGCTCAGATCAAAGAGGAGGAGGACACTGAAGGTACTGGAGTCAGCAGATGTTAGGACATCATTGGAGACTTTGGTTAAGTTGGCAATGGCAATGACAATGGCAACTTTATTTATAACGCACTTTACACACACCGAAGTTGACTAAAGTGCTACAAGTATATCAGAATAAGAATAAAAGTCAAAATAAGCTAAAAATAACATATAAAATACATTGAAATTAAAATAGATAGAATAAAATAAAAAATAAAACAAATTAAGAATGTCAACATGTCGTGCTATACCAAAGGCCAAAGTGAACAAGTGTGTTTTAAGAAGTGATTTAAAGACAGATATAGAGGATGCTTGTCTGACGTATAAAGGCAGCTCATTCCACAATTTAGGTGCTACCACCGCAAAAGCCCGATCCCCTCTGAACTTCCGACTAGTCCTGGGCACACTGAGAAGGAGCTGGTCAGCCGGCCAGAGAGACCCAGAAGGTGTATATGGATGAAGGAGCTCAGAGAGGTACAGAGGGGCAACACCAGACAGACAAACAAAAGCAATTTAAATTGGATCCTAAAATGCACAGGCAGCCATCCATCCATTTTCCAAGCTGCTTATCCTACTGGGTTGCGGGGGGTCTGGAGCCTATCTCGGAAGCAACGGGCACGAGGCAGGGAACAACCCTGAACGGGGGGCCAGCCCATCGCAGGGCACACTCACACACCATTCACTCACACATGCACACCTATGGGCAATTTAGGAACTCCAATCAGCCTCAGCATGTCTTTGGACTGTGGGGGGAGGCCGGAGTACCTGGAGGAAACCCCACGGTGACACGGGGAGAACATGCAAACTCCACACACATGTGACCCAGGCAGAGACTCGAACCCGGGTCCCAGAGGTGTGACGCAACAGTGCTAACCACTGCACCACCATGCCGCCCCCACAGGCAGCCAGTGAAGAGAAATTAGAACCGGGGTGACATGCTCATATTTGCGAGTGCCAGTTAAAAGACGTGCAGCAGCATTTTGAACAAGCTGCAGTCGAGAAGTCGAAGTTCATCGGTGCCGGAATGCAGAAAGTCAAAAACAGAGACGTCCCGTGATATGTTCTGGCAGGATCCGGCCCAATTTAAGCACTGAGCATAACAGCAGCAATCTTGTAACTAGAGGGCGCTAATCCAAGAGATAGCGACTGATTTAAAAGGATGGTCAGATGGGAACTGAGAACAGGTAGGCAGGCCTGAGTCAGAAAGGAGGAGATCCAAAGAGCAATAATAATATGAAATGGTTGTGAGGAATCGATGGGACGTGAAGGCGGAGAGCTGGCAGTGGGGGTGGTAGAAGACAGGCTGTGAGATCAGGGTTGGAAGGAAGACAAGTAGCAGCAGCGCAGGAGCTGTCAATTTGCAGTGGAAATTTTATCCAGAAAAAAGCTAAGAACGGAGTTGCGAAGATTGTCTGAGGCACAGTAGGTATTATCCAGAGGTTGCAGCAGTGTTTTAACAACTAATAGAAAAAAAGAGAGCGATTTGCAGTGTTGACGAGGCTGGAGGAATAAGCAGTTGGAGAAATGAAAAACGGCGTCTCTGTAACGGGACAGATGGTCTTCACAGGCAGCATGGATGGCAAGCTTGGTCTTCCTATGAAGTCTCTCCAGATGACGACCAGTTTCACTTCATGGAAGCTCAGGTGTACACAAAGGGTATAATGAGGTGAAGGAGACTGTAGTAGATTTTAGAGGTGCTGGATTGTTGAGAGAGTTAGACAATAAGGTTTTAAGTTCAGTGTTGAGTTCAGTGTTACTGTTGTTAGAGCAGCTAGTTGGCTTTGTTGTATTGCAATGTATAAACTTGTACCTTTTTCTGAGCTGAGTGTACACTGTATAATATGTCTGTTAAAACAATTGGCCAAATATATGTTAATGTGGTAAAGTGCTGTGGCAGGAATGCTGGAAAGGGAAGGGAAACTTATTTAGTGTACTTACTCTGTTTCATTCCAGCCCTGAACCTACCTGCATGCCCAGTTCCCCTGCCTCCCTGATCCCGATCCTGCTCCCATCTGACCGTCCCAGTGTGCCTTCCTCCTGTCTCATGCCCTGCCTATAGCACTGACCACCTGGCTGCCTTTCTGCTCCGTGACCCCAGCTCCGGCTTTGCTTGTAGATTCTGCTTCTGTTTGCTCGTGTCTCCTCATTTTGTACGTTACTCTTCCCAAATTTGTTAAGGGCCACACTTCAAACAAACTGTTGATGATTTTTATTTCTAGCTGGATAATTTGTACTCTGCATTGCGTAGTGATATCAAGGAGAACAGCCTCAGACACTTGATCTTTTCAGCATGACTACTCCTTGGGCCGGATACAAAAGTATTTGATGGACGTTTTTCAAACTGAACAGACACATTGTATGGGTGAAGACCTGGACCTGAAAAAATTTGGAGACAAATTGCACCAAATTTGAAGCGACACTGCTTAGTGATTGCAAAGCGATGAGTGTATTATAGTATTTTTGGTATACAGGGTGTTCCACCTTAACTTGTGCACTTTTAAACCACACACCTGCAAACAATCTAATTTGGTATAGTCGTCTATTTCACCTGAAACACATAAACAATTACCAGACTAATACTCTTAAGTAGGTTACCTAGCCTTAACTGTCTCATTCTTAAAGATGGAAGCCAAAA
>JAODJU010000138.1:5178257-5206311 GCA_026776725.1 Gnathonemus echidnorhynchus | reverse complement strand
TAGACGACTATACCAAATTAGATTGTTTGCAGGTGTGTGGTTTAAAAGTGCACAAGTTAAGGTGGAACACCCTGTATTGGCAACAAAGCTTAAATCACAAATGTCTTGGATGACTGACCCGGCCGACTAGGTGACCCCTAGTGGCAGGTGCCATCCCTGCAGTGCAAATCTCCCACAGCTTCAACTGAATTACAGAAAAGCGGTGATTTCTTTACATGAATCTTTCTTTGTGAAGATGACACATTTCATTACCTGACAATCATATTACTTTCAGCTGCATTCAGCCTGAATAGAAACACACATGGGCACAGTTATGCACAAATACAGATTTTACATGTATACACTAAACCACCATGGCACCCCTCTCTGAGGTCTGATTAAACTGCATCTTGATCGGATGCTACAATTGAAGTATCATGCTGGATCTTTTTCTCCTTCTATGTGAATGATTTTTGTGCCATGCCATTTGTTTGTGACTGCTGGTGAATGCCATTCAATCAGGAATTGGAGAAGCCTGAATAGTATGAATAAAGATATTTATTGAGAAACATGTCCTGATATTCAATAATTTCCCTTCCAGATTAACTGGAACACACTGTGAGAAGAATGTGAGTTTTGTCAATATTGAGCTAGAAAAATTTAAAAAACAAGCTTGATATTTATCCTGGCCCTTAATCAGAATTCGGACTTATCTGTGTAAAGTGGTCAAGGACAGAGTGACTTGCCGGCTCTGGGAACGGGGCCTGACGTCATGATTACCGGAGAGCAGTTGTGCTTCTGATGTGATGCACGAATTCCCTGTCTCCAACCGGTCCTGCAGGTTGGAACCAAACATTCAATAACATGATGGCTGTCATTGCTGGAGTCCTTTCTGCATAAAAATTTAGATGACGGGCTAATGTTACTAGAATTAGAAATACCGTCAAAGTATCTGCATTACGCTCAGATGGCACAACTATGTCATTAATTCATTGTAGCATTTATATCGGCTATGAGCACGAAAGCAATGTCACTCCGCAGGGCCTGTGGAAATACAGAAGCATCTGCTAAGAAAAATGCAGTTTCCATCTATTTTGCTGCTCTCTGAGAGAACCCAGGTTCTATCTTGCATCTTGTACCTTCTTGTCAACAGGACAGCTAGCCAATTTACTTAAAAACCTGGACAGAGAACCTTACAATACTCAAACTAAACTGTAACTGTTATTTCTCTGCCACTGAAAATCTCTATACTTGATCACTAATGTCAGAACTGTAATTTTTTATTAAAAAAAAAAAAAAAAGTGCTATTTTCTAAAATAAATAATAAAAAAATAACATGGTGTAAGAGATGGCAAGATGGTGCAGTGATTAGCACTGTTACCTCACACCTCTGGGATTTGGGCACAAGTCTCCGTAAGGGTTCTGTGTGTGGAGCGTGCATGTTCACCCTGTGTTATCATGGGGTTTCTCCTGGGTACTCTGGTTCTCCTAGTCCAAAAACATGCTGAGACTCATTGAAGTTACCAAAAATTTCTGGTAGGTGTGAGTGGGTCCCGTGTTGGGTTGGTGCCACATCCTGGGTTGTTCCCTGCCTTCTGCCCATAGGATCTGGAACCCATGACCCTGTACTTTGATACAGTGGGTTGGAAGAGCAAGGATAGGCTGATTCAGCATGATTCACACAAAATGCATTATACCAGTTGGGACCATCAAGTCTTGTACACAAAGAACACACCCCCCTGACCACATGACTCATTGTCCCTCCAGAACTCCACACTTCTATACTCTTAATAACCTCTGAGCCCAATAACCAGAGGTAATACCTGAGTTATTTACCCAGAGTGACCAAAGAGCACCATTATCACCTTCCCTGCAGAGGGGGGTAGATATATATGTTCTAAATTCTATACCCCTCCATTTAGTGGAGGGAAAAAATGGCTAGCAACCCTGACCAGGATAAGTGGGTAGAAGATGGATTGCTGAGTGGATGGATGTAAAGTCCTGAGGATTTTTGTTTGCTAGTAATTTTCAGACAGAATAATGTAGTTTCCTACAACATGTTCATGGACAAATACCACATCCTTCCAGTTTTTAAATACCTAAGCTACATTTTAGACAAGAAATTAGACTTGATTAAAGAAATCATGTACCCTATGATCGACTGGCACCTCACACAGGGTATCTGCCATCTGCCAGCCTTGTGCCCTGTGACTCTGTACTGGGTAAGTGGTGACAAAAGATGGATGGATATATACTTACACAATAAACATGATAAACCTTTTTAGGCCTACAAATGCATATTTGGGACTACCTGTCCTGACATGATTAACATACTTTCCCGCTTTATCTGGCATGGTTTTTCATGTCTGAAAAATGTCACTCCAAAATGTCTGGGCTACCATGTAAATTGTGATCTAATGGTGATCTATAGCATTCAATGGCTCCCCTGAGGATTCCTGACGCCATCTGCATGTGTCAATGTCTCTACACCCGGCAAAAGGCATTTTAATTCATAAAGCAAATCATCCAGGTATACAGGAATGGAAGTTTGACGGGAAAAAAGGGGCCAGTATCTAGGGTTTCCTAAAAAGCACGTGAGCCAACGGAGAGTTTGGACTCATTAATCTTTTTGCAGCAGACTGCTTCCATGAAGGGCTTAGGGTTACATTGCAAAGCGCCCTCCGTGCTGCTTGGCCACCCCTCTTCCTCATGTCCTTCTCCATTTTGGCGGTTATTACTCAGCCTCGACGGCATCTCTCGCCACCCGATGGCTCCGGGCTGTCGGCTTCTTTCAGGCACGTCAAGCCTTTTCCTGAGCCAGTATTCCCTTCCATGACAAACAAAGTGCGTCACCATTACCATAACGCACCTGGATTGCTGCGTTTCGCCACGATACCTTTGCGTAGCTTCTTTGGTTTTAAATCTACTTGACGGGGCACAAATAATACAATATTATGCTATTACTTGTGCATTAATTAACCACAAACTAAGTCTTAGTTACATGGTTATATGTTGATCTCATGTTAATTCATCATTATTGAATGGTGACGTTTTATCTCAAGTGGTTACTATATTTCTTACTATATCTGTTAATTCTGTAAACCTTTGTGAACTACTGAAGGAACTACTGATGGAACAACACAAGTGATGGAATAACACAAATGAAATACTTATCTCATACTATAACTATATCTGTTCGTGATTTTGTTCATGATTCATACTTCAGTAGTAACTGAGTTATTACTAAGTATTTGTGCCCCGTCAAGTGTTACCGCTTTGATTATATGAGTAAACGTATTGTGGCTCGTCTGAGCAGAGCAACGTATTATTTAGTCTACATGATTCCTTTGCTACATTTTCACCCAAGGCCTCTAACTGATTAAACCTTACAAAAGGTCATTAGGCGTGTGCAGGTATAACGTTCGTCTTCTTTTGCAAACAGAAATCAACGGGATTCCACCTTATGCGAATCTCCTTATGCATTGTGCTGCTAGAGACATGGCGTCCTTATTGTAGAATTTCAGAAGAGCACTGATATTTTTCACGTCTTAGTAGTGCAGCCCTAACCATTGGCTGCATTCAGAAATTTATATCCGGAGGTGTGAAATAGATTCACACACGTATGAAACAAATTTAGGCAGACGCGCTTTGATTTCCATACATCGTGTTATTTCTCTGGAAAATTCCCATGTTATTTCATTCTGTCCCCTCTAGGTGTCACTGCTGTGTTAAACACCAGGTCTTGACAGGTTTCAGCTGACACAGTTTCTACTTGAAGTGTCTCCAAAATGTAGTTACCCACCAGGCAGTAGCTCAGTTATCTCATCCTCCACCTTTTGTAACTTCAGTTAATTACGTAGGATGTAATATGACAAGTGGCAGACTCTGTGGAAGATAACAGGGAAAACAAAGCAATTGCAATAGGCCTATAAATGGCCAAACCCAACCTTGTCTTTTGGCTTTGTACACTGCTTATTTAATGTTTTTTTACCAGACCTGCATTACGTGTTCATTTTTAGCTCTGTCAGCACTACGGGTTTCACAAATGTTACACATATTTTACAACGCAACATGTACATATTTAATGGGATAAGGAGCCACAATGTGTAATCTCTGAGTTGCAAAAGAATAAAATCGGAGGCGTGACACTTAAGAGATGGAGCTCAGATTCGGTGGAATGCTTTCCTCTCCCAACGGAGAATGAGGGAGAGCCGCCTGGACGTGGTGAGAGCGCAAAAGTGCAGGCATGTAATGCTGCCTCGTGCTCTAATCGGTTTTTACAGCGTGTTTATATTCAGCATGTGTGGGAGTGTGGAACTCAGAACCGCTATTCCACTGGGCTCAGGGCCGACACTGCAGGAGTATTTTTGAAAATAATGTGCTTCTTCTTCTGGTTGTTTCAGGAGCTGCTTGAATTCCACAAAGAACCATATATATTGAAATGTATCCAAATATATATGTGTCTGTTTCCCATTTATACAATTATGATATGAAGACAATGAAAGAATTAGATCAAAGACAACACTTGTTGGCACAGAACCTTTGGACCTTTTCTGCATTTTTTATTATGCCTTTAAATCATTCTAAATACAAGCTATCCGCAGTGCATATGTGAACACCCAATGTCTCCTGCTTTTGTAAAATCAAACCCACAAGGTAATTCCCCCCTTTCCCTGATTCGTATTTCTCCTCATTTTCCATTAACATGGCAACTGCCATCTAATCTAAATTCTTTCATGATTTATCCTGCATCCATGTCTGTCTTCTCAATAAACTCAGAGCTTTGAGCACCTTAAAGAGCTGAGCCATGTCTGAACGAGAGGATTCATGTAGCTGAAACATTAATATGATTATTACTGTTATGGAGTCTCCAAAGCCAACAGCAGACCTTCTCCTACCTGTATGCTTTTTCACACACACACACACACACACACTTATCCATTCACAGTTCATCATCATCTCTCGGACGGTTCATCACTAATTTCACAGGAGCCTTGGTGAAGTGTATGCTGAAGTGACTGTCAGGCTGTTTCACTTGGCATTTTATTCTGCTGTAGCTTTAAGGCATTATACTGTGAAATATTGTTATTATGTATTTTGAAGAACTATTACATTTTACACGGAAATTGCCACTGGGTATAGCCTGAAGACCCAGACTGGACATTTGGGAGAAATGTCATCTGTATGTTTGCAGGAATTCATAACAGCATGCAAGATGGGTTGGTTCCTTGTTGACTGTGGTTAAACCTGTGGCAAGACGGCTCTTGTTTGACAAAACAAAAGATGAAGGTGAGGTGAATCCTTTGTGAAGGTAGGCATCGGAGTGCCTGCTGTCTACTTGCTGTGCACGTGGCCAGTGTGCAGAAGCTTTTTCTGCAGTGAAGGCTTTAGGATAATGGATGGATGAGGGATGGGACAGGACAGGTGGGAGGGGACCTCCCCAAGGAAAACGCCTGACATGATGGGTAAAGGAACAATTGAAAAATCAGCCTTCATTACGAAGTCTTCACGGCCAACACTACCCTGCCAATCAGGACTTCTCTAAAAGTATACATCTGAGACCTGAAATTGCATTACACTGCAAACAGGATTCCACACTAGAAGCTCATTATTGTACGATTATTACATTGTCATACATTGATTCAATAAGCTTTGAATTGCAGTGTTGAGGTCCAGAATAAGAATAACCCATATTTTATAAACTGATTTTACTGCAAGATCCTGCATGTAGTTAAAGTACAGCATATAACTTCTGGCCTACTGCCAGATGTGGTGGATGGTCTGAGGTCCTCTAAACATCTATAAAATATATATAAATGGTATATATCAGAGGGGCCAACCTTTGTAAAGCAAAGAGCCATTTTCTCCTAAATGTCTGACCCAAGATTTACAAAGAGCCACAATGGGTAAAGAAGGGGGATTGAGATACAAATTTTTAATCTGACAAAAACTATTATAGAAAAACTACTTTTTTGGGGGGGGGGGGGGAGCTCTCAGGTTTAAATCACCTTTAAATCAAAGGTGACTAACAGTCCAACACTGATTAGTTCTGTAGTGATAGTCTTCACCCTCATCCCTCCTTTCGTTTGGCTCTGCAGTCATCTGCCCTTCACTCTCCACTTCAGTACTGTAACTCTGCTGACCGACCAGTACAAAATGTCCTCACCACTCCCAACTCAGCTGGCTACAATATGTAAAACGGAGAAAATATAATAATTTTTACGAAGACTTGGGAAGGTGACGATTTACTACAAAAAGTATATGAAAGAATTAGGAATCCCAATAAACGTTGAAGCGTACATCCAATCTCAGATGCTTAAGAAAATTCCGGAAAGCATATCACCCTATTATTCAAATCACGGTCCTCGAGGTCCGAGCACTGCTGGTTTTCCAACTCTCCTTTACCTGTGAGCCAGGTGTAAAGCCTCTGACCAATAAGAATCAGTAATTATTAAACTAACTTCCTGGGAGAACTGAAAACAAGGCCTGGATTTGGAATTGAGGTCCAGATTTGAAGAACCCTGACATATCATTTAACTAGAGACATAATCTTGTTTTAGGGAATGACTTTGAGGAAGATGTAAATTATGTAGTTAAGACGTAACAGAACAGGAGGCAAGTGAGGCAGGCACTGGAGGGGACCTCATAGGGGGCGAGGAGGCAGACGGAGGGACAGGCGGAGAAGGCGAGGAGGAAGTCGACGGGGGCACCAGGAGAGGCGAGGAGGAAGGTGAAGGCGACCTCTGCGAAGGCAAGGAGGGAGGTGAAGCCGCGGCAGGCAACAGCATAGCCACAGCCAGTAAAGGCACAGTCGATTGACGAGTTGGAGTGGGGGGACCTACAGGCAACCGACGAATCGAAGCAGGGGGACCCGCAGGCTACCGACGAGGCGTCGGAAGCAGGGCCAAAGACAGCCGATGAGGCATCGGAGGGGGACCCGCAGGCGACTGTTGAGCAGGAGCCTGGGGAACCTCAGGCAACTGGCGAGCATGAGCCGGCTCGTAGGCGCCCCTCGAGCCACAGCCCAAGAGACCGGGGGTGAGCCAGGGGACAGGGTGGGCGGGACACGACCCTGGCGCAGGTGTCCCCTCCCTTTCAGGGAGACAGACAAGTGGGGTCCTGGCCGGGATCTGCCATGCTGGGGTGGTGGTGGAGTAGAAGTCACTCCCCCGGAGGGGTCCAGTGGGGCAATCAGGGAAATCCCCGAGGGATCCCATTTGAGCTCCTCCTCCCCTAGGGGGGAAGGAGCAGTGGTCAGGCAGTCTGGGACCTCCTCGGGGACAGGGACTGGTGTCATGGGGCCCGGAGTGGTAGAGTCCGGGGGATCAGGAACTGGGGCAGGATCCTCCTCGGTGATGGGATCCAGGGACATTGGAACAGAGACCTCAGAAGTGGGAACTGGAACTGGGGAAACTGGAACCTCTGGAGGCAGAACAGGAACTGGGGAAACTGGAACCTCAGGGGGCACAGCAGGAACAGGAGTCACAGGAACCGTGGGGGGCGGAGCATCATCCGCCCGGCACAAGAACCGTGGGGGGTGGAGCATCATCCGCTGGCACAGGAACCGCGGGGACTGGAACCGAGATCTGCGCCTCAATAGGAGGCGTTGCCCCTTTAAGGACTTTAGGGACCCATGGGATGGCATCCCATACAGACCTGGTCCCTTTAAGAGCCAGGCGCTTCCCAAAAAAGGGGTGTGCTGCTGGTGCTGGCCGCGAAGCTACGGGCTAACCCTTTGGAGTGGTGGCAGTGGCTTTCGGCATGAATACCGCCGGGTTTAAAATTGGGAGGGGCTCCTCCCAACACCTGGCAAGGGAAGAAGTGGAGATGGACACGTCCCCTAAGAAGATCGCCGGTCCATCTTCTGGCCTCCGACCTCTCTTCTTCTTCTTTCACCGGTGAGCTGTTGTCAGAGGAGGTAGGGGGTTTTAGGGGAGGTGTGATGGTGAATCCGGGTGCAGCTCGCTGTTGAGCGGTACTAGCCGGGTCCTCACCTCGGTCACCCTCTCCTGCAAGATGTGCATTGGTGTCCAGGGATATGCCTTCGAGGATGTCCCAGCTCTGGCTTGCCAAAACCCAAGCCACGGGGTCTTCCTGGACTTCGGGCTGTGCAAGCCAGTATAGTACCTCTTCAACCAGACCGAGGTAGCAATCTTCGGTATGGGTCAGTTCCTGTCTGCCAGTGGAAAAGCGCCGCTATATTTTTTCACATACATCGAAATTTGCCTTTGCTTTCTTTAATCTAGTACTACAGTACTAAGTTGTTTCTACCGAAACCCAGAAAGGACACTCATCATTTTTTTCTTCCCAATTTATTTTTCTCTGTAATCTAGATTAAACATAAGATATCTCGAGATCATGACTTTTATTTTTTGATTTTCCATGTGCTGACATTAATAATTGCCGTAACTGCCTGCTTCACTGTGCGTGCCCCAGGACCAGCACACAGCACTATGCCATTGACATAAACTCCTTATTTAAACGGTGTAACGAAGGAGCTAATTGGCCCAAATCTTACCCAAAATGTATTGTTTCTGTGCATTAGTTCCCTTAACTCTCTAGTGGAGATCTAGTGAGTAATAACTCATTACTTAGCAGTCTGTAATTATGCATTCTCGATTACTCAACGTTAATTCATTGTAACGTTTCCCTTTATTGGAAAGTTAATTCAAAGCTGTGATTCAGTGTCTTCTTTTGCTCAAGTGACAAACACTAATATGATTTTTGTAGAGTGCTGAAGACATACTGCTCTTTCTGACAGTGACAGTCCATGATCAAGGTAAAATCGGATGCGTTGGTCCACAATGATGATTGTAACTAAGATGCTAGTGGCAACATCATGGGTGAAAATAAGCTTAGAGTTATTTTTTGTTTGGAGACCACGAGAAAATTTACTAGTGATTTATCTCGAGATCACGTAAAAAAAGGCATGATCTGGAGGTAATTGGAAGAAAAAACTAATGATTGTGCGTTTCCTCTCTGGAATTCTGGTTCCCATGCAACTTTGTTAATGGATTGCAGCTGGATAATATGACAACTGCTATGACGTATATATATAAATACTTGATTCCCCAGCTTGGTCATTAGTGTGGTTGTAGAAGTTTCCGGTGTTAATGTTTGAGTTTACTGTACTTGTGCGTTTTGGGATATAATATAATCTTCTTCAGTGCCTGCCTGGCTGCACATGGATTGTCCTTTTTCATACATGACACTCATGACATCATATAATCATGCAGTGCTAATTTGCTTCTCAGTAGTCATTTCAGCTTCTAAAACCTTCCATTTTCTTGCCAAGCTTGCATAATTAGTAGCTGTGATGTACATTTTTGTGATTTCTTTGCACTGGGATAGACAGGGCAGGTACAGGTAATTCCTGCTCTGATTCTAGCAGGCAAAATCTAATGGGCCACATGTAACAGGTTTCCATGGTGACTGAATTATAATCATTGCTTTCTTGCTCTTGCTTAATAAGATGGTGCGCCTGGTGGGGTTGTGAGTTTTTGCAGCAGCATGTGCAGCAGTAACAGTTTTCCTTGCAAGAGATGTTTTGCTAAGATTACTATAAAAGTTCACGACTAGAAAATGTCAATTTTATACATCTGCATAGATCACACGTATATATACCGATCAGCTATAACATTAAAACCACCTACTTGATATTGTGTTGGTCCTCCTCAAGCCACCAAAACAGCTCTAATCTGTCGATGCTTGGACTCCACAAGACTGCTGAAGGTATCCTGTGATATCTGGCACCAAGATGTTAGGAGCAGATCCTTTAAGTCATGCCAGTTGCGAGGTGGGGCTTCCATGGATCGGACATGTTTGTCCAGAACATCCCATAGATGCTCAGACTGAGATCTGGGAAATTTGAAAGCACAATGTGCCACAACAATGTTTAGGTGGGGGGGTCCCTGTCAAAGTAACATCCACATGAATACCAGGGCCCAAGGTTTCCCAGCAGAACATCGATAGCCTTTGTTCCCCACATGCATCAGTGAGCCTTGGGTGCCTTTAACCACATCGCTTGGTCACCAATTGCCTTTCCTTGGACCACTTGTGGTGGGTACTGACCACTGTATACTGGGAACACCCCACAAGACCTGCCATTTTGGAGATGCTCTGACTCGGTTGTCTAGCCATCACAATTTGCCCCTTCTCATAGTCGCTCAGATCCTTACACTTGTATATTTTTCCTACTTCCAACACATCCATTTGAAGAACTGATTTTCATTTGCTTAATATACAATGGTACCCTTAACAGGTGCCATTGCAAGGAGATAATGAATGTTATTCATGTCACCTGTCAGTGTTTTTAATGTTATGGCTGATTGGTATAAGGGTTGATCTTAAGCAGGAAACCTGCCTTAGAACGGCAAACGTCTCTTCACCCCCTCCTCATCCCTGCTTTCAGCACTGGGTCACGTGATCCCCCAGGCTGTTCACGATTGGGCAGTGTCACCAAGGCACACGTCCAATCAGACTTCGGTGTTCTTATAAACATAAGCAAAGCCCCACGCTCATTCTCCAGCCTTCAGTTATGCTCCAGTGAGGGCGTGAATGAGATGCTCACTGCACATGGCCAAACTGAGCTTCATTTCTGCTACAGAGCTCAGCCTTCAACCATCTGCCGCCTGCTTTCGTCGTTTCCTCACCCCTTGGAGTCGCGATCTTTTATTGCCTCTTCTCCACTGGCACAGACATGTTATTGCATGGGCAAAGAAGTGAAACATGGATGTAACATATGCATGTAAGTAAATTATACCTTTATGTGGAATAAAAAGGGTTCCTATGGGAACGTTGTGCTTTGTTTAGGCATTCTTTTTTCAAATGAAAAAAAGGGCTTATTGTAACCTAAACGCCTCATTAAAGCAGACTAGACAGATGCATGCTTTGTAAAAAATAAAAAGCATGTTCATAGATTATTTAAAAATATCTGTTTCTTACCTAGTACTGTGCTATCATTCTTTGATGTAATTTGTCAGTGTATTCTTATTATTATTATTATTATTATCATCATCATCATTTTAAATAAAAATGATAATAATGTATTGTTCTTAATTTCATCATCATTTTCTTCTGTCAAAAAAGCTCAGTTTGTATGCCATCATGTATAGAATATATTACAGCAATGATTGTTTAGATCTACCAGGATACAGATCTGTGTTTTCCATTATTTACATATGAATATTTGGGAAAAGATAAATATATCAATGGGTTATTCATCCCTGCAAAATGCTCCCTGTTACTGCCGCTTCTCTTAAAACAGCAGAAGTAGTGCAGCAGTAACAGGAGGTCAGTATGTTAGTGCTACAAGGCTACTCCAAGCACATGAGTGTGTAATGGTGTTGCTGGTAATATGGTAACAACCCTATGGAGAGAGAAAGAACAAGAGAAGAAGTGAATCTCTGGAAAGCCGAGTCAGAATCGAGCTGCTGTGTGCGAGTGTGTTTCTTCCCACTGGCTTTGTTGGAGAGAAGCTTTTATATAAATATCAGCTGTGTTTGGACTGTGAGAGGGTTGCTAGTTTGTTGGTACTGATGCTGGCAGAGGCTCGTCCTCTCTATGGCCTAAGAGGGCATTGTTTTGAACGGGGCTGCACCTCTACTAAACAGTTAGCAAAGTTAGAGAACATCTCGTCAATTACCGTCTTTGCATTTAGAATTTTTAGTTGTATGTTTGATTTTCTTAAGTCATGACACCACCTGCGCCAAAAGAAATTCTTTGTACTTCTCTGTACTTGACAAAAAAAAAAAAAATCTGATTTTGATTCAGCACGAGGGGGGCAATGTATGCAGGTTTTTGGGATAACCCATAGGTCAGCTGTTCAAACCCAGATGTGAGGACTCTTCAGCCAATCCATCCGTAATTACCAATCTAATTAGGGAGTTGCTTTGAAAACCCACATACCTAACAGCCCTTTCTGGATAAGATTGTCCACGCCTGATTTAACATATATGTCAATTATGAGCTTGTATTTTTACTAGCATATTATTGGAATAGTACTGTTATTCATATCCTTGATTTTTTTTTTTTTTTAATGAATTACTGTTTAGGTGTCCTCAGTTACAAACTGCTTTTCTGAATACATTTATAATGTGGGTTGTAGATATTTTAACCCAACAAATGACAAGTGTATATTATAATCGTCATTTAAATATCATATTTGAATAGAATGTTATGTAGGAAAGGATCAGATAAATTTGTTTTTAAAAGTGGTATAAAAAGATTTGTAGCAATTCCTGCAAAACACGCCATTCTGTATGCTGTTGGGCCTGTTTGCCAGGACTGCATGATGGCCGAGGGACAGTGAGTCTTGGCTTGTGACCGTAATTTGAGTTGCTATTCTTGTGGTATTGCCAGCTATTGAACCAAAAGACAAGCCTGTTAAGATAAGCATTATTTGCTTGAACTCTGCCTGTTATTCCATTAATGCATTTCATGTTGAAAATCATGTACCAGTGCTTACTTAAGGCTGGTACTCCACATGCTAATCCAGCATCAATGCATGATATATATTACTTTAAAAAAGCACATTTTACATTGCAAGTAGTCCTATTGTAATGTTCCATGATTCATATTTTAAATAACCGTTTAAAAACGCAGTTGTTTTTTTTTTTTCAGGAAGCAACATTGAAGTTCCGTTAGATATGTAATGTTCGTGTGTGGTTGTGATAATTCTCGTGTAATAATTGGTGAGGAGCAGAGCCATGCTAAGCTCAGGCTTCTTGTCAGCATCTCACAGTGTTTGTCGTTAGGGCTTTAACAAGGCGTCCTCTGTGCAAGCAGTGGTCCATGATGCCATGGTTTCTTAAATTTGCTGGGTACCAAATCTTACGGCCCTTTCAGATACATCGCGGGGCTTTTCACGGATTCTCTTACGGGAAAAGAGCCGACCTCCAGTCCAAGTATCGCCTTTTAATGTTTCAGGGGCTGTTTCATTTCACTGAACAGACTCTGTCTTGCAAGGAGCCCGCACTTAATTTGTATTGAATTGGCAGGAAATCTGTGAGCAGCGCACTGGAAGCGAGAGAGTATCTGTCTAGACAGCTGTGCATGTATTCAGTATTCAGGACGGTCTCAGTCACCCGGAGCCAACGGTCTGCAGGAAAATACAACAATACACCAGCATCGAGATTTATAAATAATAAAATATAGTAAATCATATTTTGTTAATCTACAATGTTTAGATATTTAGCTTGAAATAACACCGTATGAACTCAGAGATATCCTTTAATGGTTATAAAATGCACCTTCACCAGGACATAAATCAATACTTTATTTTTTTTCTGCCTTGCCCAAAACAAAGTTTAGTGATTTTATCTGCATTCTGTTTCTTAAGAGTAGCAGCCTAGACGGTAAAAATACAGGCTGGCTGTTTCCGAACCATCACAAGGCTGTTTGTCAGGCTGCCATTTCTCTACAAGCAGACTGTATAGTGTCGTATTTTTCTTTTTTACACACATCTAGATTTGTATGAAAGATGCCGTTAGTCACACGAGTTTATGAGATTAGTCTTTTGGGTTTTTTCTAATGATCAAGATAATTGGTAACATTTTATTTGGTATATGATATGTTGTGCTACATTGTATATATATATATATATCTTATATTATATTATGTATTGTCATAAATACAATATATATAAAGGAGACGGCAGTAATAATGAGAAGGGCGCTTAGTCTTGCAATATTCCGTTTTATAACCAGACGAAAATGTAGCATTTTTGGATAAATCGTTAGCCGAGCGACGAAACGCGAAAGCGAACAAAGCCGTATAGACGGATCTACTGAAACTGAGTCAAATTGTTTAACTTAAAAGCAAAAATAACCCCAACGGCTTTTTGTTTTTGTATTACCGGTACCCCCTGCACATAGCAAGGCGTGATTCCAGTGTCTCTACCATATAATTCGAACCGTTTTTACATTTCACACTGAATTACCATCATCTATATATTCTTCACCAAAGCAGATACTGCACATAAAATATGACCAGATTTTCTCGATGCACAGTTAAACTGCTAATTTTGGACCTTTATTAGAAACACCTCTCACTGAAACATTATTTAAAATTGGATGAACAGTATAGTATGTTTGTTATACACCAGCTTTCCCACAAATACGTTTACATTCACATTGTAACGGAATATGCAGCTTCCCGTAACGGTAAATAAAAGCGTTGTTAATCAAACCAACGGATCTTTATTCCTTCCCAGCCTGCAAATGTGTCTCATAACCCCCCCGGGATCCAGTCTCTCCGAGGACAGGCGTCATTACTGGCTGCAAGGGGAGACATGCCTGCCTCAGGAAGGGACCGATCACTGGCCATCCAGTCCTCACCACCTGCTGTTTTTTTACCCAGAATTTTGTAATCTAGATGTTTACACAGCTTGGATGCAACCATGTCTAATTCACCTAGTCAGTTCCCGCTTTTGTTTTGCGTGTGTGCGCGCGCGTGTGTGTAGTTACTGCTACAGCTGTGTTGCACTGGTTACTACTCACTGCAACCTAACATAGCAGTACCGGTACCACAATTTCCTCGTTGACATCAGTATTGTATTATATAGCCTCACTTTTATGTGCCTGCCAAATAAATAAATGTAAATGTATTGCATGTTTGACAAAGCATTTTACTAACTTTAGTCTTATTTTTCTTTACTGGAAAATAGTCTTTCTATGCTACAATGTTCTGATATTTACTTTTTCTCTTTTATTGCACCCATTGAATTTATAAGTTTACATACATGCAGCTGTTTGTATTCTGTGAGCTTGCCCCCTTTTTGTGTTGTGTATATATGGGGGTTGTAGGTTCATGTTTGAATGGCTTACGTACCTTGGCTGCTCTGGTTAACTGGACACATCACCATGCATGCCAGTAATAATTTTGATATGACCATGCTTGCTAGTGGAGACAAAATGAAAATAGTCCTGTTCAACTTATGTGACATCCTATAAGCATATGAAATGCCAGTCTTCCAGTAAATTAGTTAACTTGTGTCACAACTGTGATGTAAAGACTATGCAGCCCATGTGAGATGTCAGAAATGGTCCATCTTGCATTGTTGGCCTTGATTCCACCTTTTGCACTCTTTTTTGGCCTCACAATGGCCACCCTGATGTCTCTGATTGGATAAAGGGTGATGAGACCTTCCCCGGCTGTCCTATTCCCTGCTCCCACATGTCACATAGACATTCCCTTCCCCCACTGGACCCATGAACAGAGCAGAGTGCCTAAAAATCCTGCCGGCTTGGTGAATCACCCAGGAATCTGAGCCACAGCCGTTTTCATAGAGTTGTTGAGCCCCAGAAGAATATCTCACTTCATTTTTTGGCCGTGTATGTTTTTTGAGCTGTAAAAGAAGTGATGGAAGGAAAATCTTCATAATACTCTCAAATAATACTCTCATATAATACTCTTCCCCACAAGTATGTTCTGCTGAAGACTATTCTGATTCCTTTCATTATATCCAATTATGATATTTCTGTAGCTGCGATAAATTGAGAGCCAGTGCCAAAAAGAAATGCTTTGTTCTGTTGCCTTAGCAAGAGCTGCTTTTCTCTACTCAGGTGATACCGACGCGGAGGAAGCAGAACATGCCAGCACTGCCAGTCAAGCCTGACCCCCTGGAGCAGCCCAAGAGGAGAATCTGAAGTACTCCGTGGTCCCAAGGATCCGCCAGTCAGAAAGGATGAGCAACGAAGATGTGCATTCGCACCCTATTGTGTAAGGCCCTCTCTTCTGAGGTGGACAGAGGGATGCCGCCTGTTTGTGTGCTTTGAAGTCACAAGTTATAGCAAGTTTTAGTAAGTTAAGCCTTGAACATTTCAGTGGCAATTGATTCACAATATAAAGGATAGAACACGCACTGTTAAACATGCCACAGATGCGGCAGTCTGCCGTTAACTCATGACTCACGTCCACCCAGGGAACTGCAGGAGAAGATCCAGCCAGAGGTCATGGAGCTGGTCAAACAGCAGAGGCTCCAGCGTCTCTGTGAGGGCACCTGCTTCAGGAAGACCAGCTCCCGGCGTCGGCAAGGTGACAACTCTGCCTTTTAAAGCTCTATCATAACTGTTTCATTGCTCTCCCAACACACAACATCCTGTTTGCCATTTTAATAGAGAAAGACATCTTAAATCAAGTCATTTGTGCAAAAAGAACCTTGTTCAAGGGTACAAGTGCAGGGGCCCTCCTGTGACTCGAACTTGCAGCCAAAGTTACAACTGTGGGTTCTTATCCATGCACACCACTGCTGAGTGTGTTTGGTCTGGTGAGTCTGCGACACATTATTGACAAATACTAGACACCAAATCTATACTTGCGTTGTGTCCCTTTAAAACAAATAAAAAACAAACCAAATAAACACACAAACAATGACATAAAACAGAAGCATTTAACCAGTTAGCCAAAACCAACTGTATCATAATAGTTTTAATTGTTACACACAAATTTCCTTTATTGTTATTACTGTAAACCTTCATTCTTGGATTGATTGATTGAAGGAAGGAGTTTACATGGTCAGTTAAAATTTAAATGACAGTTGATCTGTTAACTAACAGTCTGTACATTTATCAACTACTTTGCCTGTGTGGGTTGATGGTTAACAGTTCAGTCCAATGATTTTTTTATAATTCACAATTTTACGCATATTTTTTGACCTGGTTCATAGTGATAAGAGTTCGATCAGAGTAAACCTATATTCAAATTCACCTGTAGCATGTGTGGCATTGTTTACACATTTTTTGGAATACTTCACTAGGAAAGTTTCAAGACTTAGGTATTTGTCAGGTTCTTTTTGTTACTTTTAAATAAATTTGTGTTATTTATTTATCTTTATATCTATAATCAAGTGCATTTAAATAATGCCACGGGGAATATCCCTATCATTTCGAAATCTTCAAATCACTTGTAATTGTTCAGAAATCAGTACAACTTTGTTTTCTCTGTCCTCATCTGAAAGCTGTTCTAAACTCACCTTGGAATGTGCAAAAAAAAAAAAAAAATCAAAGGACACCATTATTCTGCAGGAATACTGTCCTCTTTTCTATTGGGAAATGTTGGGCTTTCTTCTGTTGTATATTATGCTCATGATGTTTATCAGATAGTAGTTTCGATTATTTCCAGCGCCTGCCTCTTTAACCATGTGCTGTTCAATAAAAGAACGCAGACTAACCCGAAAGCCTAATATTGACACTCACCCAGAGAACAATGCTGGTAATGCCACACTTACAGCGTCGACAGCAGAGCAAATCCCACAGCTGGGCCCAAGATCATTCTTTTTTTGCATCCTAGAGCGCAATAATGTAATCATTACAATATTTTTTGCATCCTTGGGTGCAATAATGTAATTATTACATTATTTTTTGCATCCTAGGGTGACTGTTTTTATTACATTTTTTTTTTGCATCCTAGGGTGCAATAATGCAATTATTACATTATTTTTTGCATCCTAGGGTGATTGTTTTTATTACATTATTTTTGGGTGCCCCCCAGTGGACATTATATCCTCATAAACTGCCTGTTGTCTCCAATCTTAGTAAATTACGCTAGTACAAATGATCTCTTGAGGTCCCACTTAAATGTTGGCATAGTTTGTTAGTAAACAATGACCTTTCAAATTTTCTGGGGGATTCCTTCCTCTGACCACAGCTTAGTTTAATTTTTCTTTCCAAAATGGAATCGTTACCATTATAATATGGCCAGTATTTAATGAGCTGATTTAGCATGCAGTACGTGTGAAGTGTAATGTGTGTTTCTTACATAAGAGCCTGCTTGGTTTGCCAGCCCTCTCCACAACAAAGAATAATGCAATCTGTCTTTTTCCTGTTCTACGTACCACAATAGGAATTACAAAATATTATTAATTAAATGGTGCCACGCATAAAGGTGACCACCCACATACACGAGTGAATCAGTTTCAACAAAACCGGCATTGTTTATTATATTAACATTTTTAGCTCTTTTCATTAATGATTTCATTAGTATTCTAGTACTAATAGTATTCCTAATTCTAAGAAAAATCATGCAAAACCCTATCTTTTTCTTTTGCATATTTTTGACAGTCTGATGATTAAAATAGACGACTGAATGCAACATACGTGAACAAAAAATACACAACTTTAATATTTCTTCAGTGATTAAAATAAAGATTTGCAAACCTTTCTCCTGTATGCCCCAGCAGCTTGGTCTTTCGCTTCTGTTTCTTTCAGTCATGTTCAGGACACTTCATTCTATTATCATTGTCTGAAGTTATTGAGCAATGATGGCTGAAATGTAGCCTTGTTCACCAGAATTCAAATAAATGTATTGCATGACCGGGTTCAAGTTAACTTTTGGGGTATTAATTGTTGTGTCTGAAGTTCAAATTGATTAGCTAATACACCAAAAACATGTAATTTCTCAAGCTGCATCTGTGGTACTACGATCCATAAAGATTTGAGTACATTTACAGTGGAAAATGTGGGGGGGGGGGGGGGAATGAAAATGAGAAATCGGGTCATTTCACACTACTGTTTATGACAGCAGTGGATTTTTGAGTGAGATAGAAGTCAGATAATTTAATCTCAGATAAAGCTCCTTTTGAAGCATGTGAGATTAGGCATACCAGTCCACAGGATTTCCTTTTTGTTTTAGGGATTTTGTGTGTTACATAAATACATTTTAGTGCATAATGCTCTGATCCTCACATTTTGCTAGTTCTCTGCCATGCCTGTTCTCGGCAGTTTTTTGATTTGGACGGCTTTGAAGTGTGCTCGTAATGCCAAGAAAGCCTTTGGCATGTCTAATATTTCCAAGATTAATGTGCACAGACCAGTAGATTTAACCCATCTGCCACAGTGTCCAGTAAACCATCCCACTTAAAGCTTGACTTGGGTTTGTTCCATTCTTAAATGCCCCTGACTGAAGCAACCCACACAGCTGGTTACATCTGGATGTTGCGTGTTCTCCCGCAGACAGGTTCTGGTGCTGTCGGCTGTCAGCCAATCACAAGGTCCTGCACTACGGAGACCTGGAGGAGGCCAATCAGGGAGCCGTGTCTTACGAATCGCTGCAGGAGAAGAGTAAGAGGCACACTAAGGAAGATGAAACATCATACAGTCAAAGTCTTGGTCCAGGCTCCTAAAACAAGCAAACAAGACTTTCCAAGCTCCCCCCCACAGCCAGTTTGGGCTTTGTTCCAGCTCAGCACACTACTGGAAAAACGAAAGTAGCGTTCCACTGAACCAAAGCAGCAAACGGCAAGAGCCCTGAGCAGAGTAACACAAATCGGTTATGTCCGATCACAAAGCACATGCAGTTACTCCATATGTCATGTCATTTATATGTGTTCTGCTTGTTGACCCCCCCCCCCCATCTTGACACTCCCACTTCCTACAGTACAGGTGTCCGACATTAAAGCAGTGATAACTGGAAAAGACTGCCCTCACGTGAAGGAGAAAGGAGCTCTCAGGCAGAATAAGGTGAAATATCAGCCTTCCTGTCATGTCCACCCCTTTCGTGTGGGTGTGATGTCTGTCTCTTCAGCTTGGCGGATTTTACTGGCGCCGCCACACAAAACCTGCTCAGATATTTAAAGCTCCACTTTTAGCCAGAATTACTTGTGTCTGTGACACCCACATGCCAGCACTGTTTTATTTTAGCTTAATTAACAGAAGACAATAAATGGCTAGACTGGGTGTTTAATTGCACTGGAAAACCATATCATGAGTGCATTATCAATATAGCATTTAACAATTTAATTATAATTATTACTTTTGTTATGTTTAAGATGCATAATTTTGTATTTCCTTTTGAAGCTAGCGTCAGAGCAGACTCGTGTAAATAAATATTTTAAATCATTCTTGATGAATTACCTTAAATGGTAATTTTAGGTGATGCCACCTTCCTGATAGATACTAATCTGTAGATCTAATTCATTTCTTTTCTCTGCTGTACACTTTTCATCTGATGGAGCAAGCTGGTTATTGTCTAGAGATCCCATTGAGCGATTGTTCTAATCAGGGATCAGATGGCCAGTTAAGTCAGTCAGAAATTTCAAAGCGGAGAAGGACATTGGGATGACCGTGGAGAGACAGGCTCCGTTCTGAGGTTCCTCTTTCTTTTTCCACATATTCAGCTGGTGAATGTGCTTGGAGAACAGGTTAGATGGTGACACACATACCATCTGGAGTGCGAAATCTGGGCTGGGGCTGAGCAAAAGGGAGCCAGGCTGGGGGGGGGGGGGCAGCGCTATGTCAGAAGAGGAGCTCTGAACTGTATTTTCCATGCCGACTGTTTCACTGCAGGAGGCGCAGGAGACACAGGAGCTGGCATTCTCCATCGTTTATGACTCAGATGAATATCTGAACTTCATTGCTCCCAATAAACATGAGGTAGGAATGAATCAGCACGATTTTCATATTTCTCACCAGCACTACCCTTCAGAGAAAATGCGCATCAAAGCTGCACTATCATGAAACTATGTTTTAAATAGAAGAATCTACATAGTTTATTTTCTAAGCTTTAGATTGTATCTGTGTGTTTCACCCTAATTAAACGATCTACCATTTATGAGCATTTCATTTATGCTGCAGTACTGTGTGTGGATAGACGGGCTGAACATTCTTCTGGGGAAGGAGCTGACCAGTGACCTCACCAAGTCTGATGTGGAAATCCTGCTCAGCATGGAAATGAAGCTCCGCCTCTTGGACCTTGAGAACATCAAAATTCCCGAAGCTCCGCCTCCGATTCCCAAAGAACCTAGTGACTACAACTTTGTTTATGACTGCAACTAACCGGCCTTTCCTCATTCAGCCCAAAGTAACTTCGGAAGATTAACCCCTGACTTTTCTCATATTTGCGAATACAAATTTTACTATTATCTGCAAACAATTGCCCATAAACTCTTTTCCACTTAAATACAAAGCATCTAATAAGGTTTGAAATGGCTACTTAATCATGTCTCAAATTTTTTTGCCACATATGGCATGAATCAAAAAAGCACCAATACCATTTGTTACCTAATCCTGTTCACATGTGGATGGAGAATGTGGTGATTTTTTCCTCACTGAGTTAACAGTATTTTAGTGAATTTATCATTTTTTTTTTTCTATCTGGAAACCTCGCTTTGCCACCCCTGGAAGAGGAAAAGTGGATAGAAGCTTCAGGACTCACAGATCTGATTATATCTAATTTTCATTTCATGTAAACCATTAAACAGTTTGCACAGAAACTGGTGCCTAGTCACTTATTTTGAAACAGCATAGCACAAAAACATCCAATTTGTTCGAAATGCAGTATAGGAAAAACGTCACATTAAGAAACACATTAAGAAACAATAATTAATGATTGGGCAAAGAGAAGAATTTTAAATTAATGTGTTTTCAAATACAGTCTCTGGAAAACAAACATTCTGTTTTGTAAATTAATGTAAATGGCAATTCAAACACACGTGACCGCAGTAAAATAATGAAATATAACATGGTTTTGTCTTATTCCAATCAATCAACTATATGAAAGTGTCCTGGGTGTCTGAGCGGCACACGCATGAAAACACGTCAATTGAAATAAGGAAAGATTACTGGTGAAATTATTTTATTACAAAAGTGCTGGGATGTTGTTATAACAAGACGACATATGGAGAACAACTTCCAAAGCTGCATTTACTATGCGTATTAGCTGAAAAGATCCTTCATTGTATTTTTTTCTTCTACCGATGATGGAATAGCTCTGTTGTAAAACAAAACGCATAACATCTTTGAAGGAATGCACAGATTCAGAAATTCACAGCCTCTTTTTAAGTAGTCAAACATAGATGATCATTAATATTCTATGTTATGGGGGTGATGCACACACAGAACTACTTCATGTCACAGACCAGTGCTTTCTGGAAGACAGTTCCTATTAAGAGCTTGTCTCTGTAAAAGGCGGAGACTGAGCATCCCTGAATAATGGTGCCATTATCGCAGTACACCTGCTTCACGATGGGCTTCTCTGAATGGACATTCTGGATTTGAATCACCTGAGGAAAGACATGGACACACAGGGTGAGTGTGTCGCTTTAAATATGCAAATCAAATTAGTACAGATAGCTCTGCTAACAGCCTGAGTAAGAAAACAGACACCATATACTAAACAGATTATTTCCTTTGAGAAAGTTTATCCAGAGTTCCCCCCAAAAGAAATTATATATCTGCCACTTTCTGTGAAATTACAGAAAAGTTAAAAAGCAACAAAACAAGCGAGTAAAAATTAAAAGCTGAAAAAAGGTCAAGAACTGACAGTAAAAAAGAAAAAGATTTAAACCATTGTCCGATGGGTAAAAGGCAAACTGGGTCATGCACATGCACTTTGGTGAACAGACTGACCTCACATCCAGGTGGATCCTCGGGGTCATAATGCAGCATCTTCCAGCAGTCAGGGAGACACCCCAGCCATAAATCGCCTGTGTCCAGGTCCACCTCAACGTTGTCACACAACGATCCAGTATCCACCGACTTATTAAAGGGAATAAAGGTCGAGTAAAGCTGATGTGCTTCAGAAACGCTTAAAACAAAGCAAGTTCTCAGGAACACTTACACTACAGATTCTTATTTAACATGCATTGCGACTAACACATCATATAGTAGCATTAATCTTTTCCAATGAAGTTATGCAACTTGCATTGTAGTTCAGTACCAGATATTTTAAAATTACATAATGTCAGAAATGTTAGACAATCAAATCATCTAGATCAGTGTTTCCCAATCCGGTTCTTGGGTAGCTGTGAGGGAGCAAAAATGCGGACTGTCTGGTGGGGAGCGCGGATGGAGCAATAACTTGGACCGACTCTGGGTGCCTGAAGACTGGCTTGGGAAACACTGATCTAGAGCAGGGGTGTCAAACTCCAGGGCCCCAGAGTAGCTTAGTTCTTTCCCTGTTCAAACACAAATGATTCAGCTCAACAGCTGTGTGGTAATTAGCACAAAGAGATGCAAGGAGATGAGTTGGGTGTGTTAAATGCGCAGGGCTCCAACCCTCCAGGACTGGGATTTGACAACCCTGATCTAGAGGATATTGGAAAGCATCAATTTTTTTCCATCCATCCATCGAATCGCTTACAAGACGTCGGATCATGTGGGCACCCCACAGCATAAAACACAAGGCATGAACACACCCTGAACGGGATGTTTGTCCTCTGATGGACTGACTCACACATGCAACTATACCCCACTGGTAATTAGGACACACCAATTCACCTAACTGCTTGCGTGAGAAAACTAGTCGCCAGTGGAGATTCAGAAGGTGACGCGCGCGCGCACACACGCACACACACACACACACAAAACAGAAGTTTTTAAAAAAACAAATTTCTCAACAGTTAAATATTTGAATACAGTGAAGTTTTACCTTTATTAGAGTAAGGTTTTTGTTCTCTTGAATTGCCATGACGTAAATTTTGTTGTCAAAGATATCAGACACATATATATGCCTGATAAAGAAAATGAAAATAAATTATGACTGCATTTATATCGGAGTTATATTAAAACAAAATTCCTTTGAATGATCCACACAAACTATAAGATTTAAGAATCCATTTAGGACAAACCTCTTATCAGGTGAGATGTTGATACCATTGGCCATAAAAAATCCCTCAGCTACAACTTTGACCTCTTCAGGGCTGTAGTAGGCAACATTAGTCCAGGGTCGCCCAATCAGAGGTTCTAAGTATTTCATTATGGCGTTGGAAAAATAATGGTCATTTGTTGCATAGAATCTATTTGCACCCACTGGAACAACGTCATTCACACTGCAAAATATAAACAAGACAAGCAAGCGTGGAACAAATGTGAAACCGCAAATGTATAAAGGATTACTATTTTATCTACATCTAGTTTTTGGTGCTATGGGCTTTGAAATGGCCATTCTAATAATGGGATACTTAAACTATTGTTATTAGGTTTTCCAAGAGTTTCACTGGTGGCACAACTGAGAAAGACAATTAGTTCCAATTATCCAACTGTTTCAACTGTTTGAATTTTCAGTCATTTAGTCTGTCTAATCGGTAACACAAACCTATAAAGCAATTCATGTTGAATAGTATTCAGATGCACAATCGAATTGTCCTCCTCCACAAATCGAAAAACTTCTACTTGACTGTTGTCTTGAGGGTGATTAACAACGAATAAGTAGACCGAGTGATCTGGAAAGAGATTAGAAAGGATGGATACTGACAAACAAATTATCTTATACTATACACTGCCTCCACCTTGTGTTCATACTCGGTATCACAGCAGCATTTCACAGATAAGACAAGAAAACTTCAATAAAAACACATAATTTACCACGATTTAATAATTTTGCTCGTTTATGATAAATTGTTTTTTACTTTGCCTGATATCTATGCAATTAAATCTGTTTGCAAATTATGTTTCAATTTAAGCCTATAAGTATATATTCTCTAACAAGAAAGAAGAGAACAACTCAAAAAATATTAGTTACATTACCCTTCTCATCAATATAAACACTAATTCCATGAGGGTTGAAAGAGTGTATGTCAAAGGCTCCTGCAATCTTTAGTTCCACTGGTTTCAGACGTGGATCGTGCAGATCTACCGTGTACATCTTTCCCGGGGAATCGGAGAACCACATCATGCCTGGATACTTCAATCCCTGCATAATAAAATTGAACGACAGAAGTAAATACCTATATACAGTATAGGTATTTACTTCTCAATGCATATATATAGTAACAGATTCGTTTTATAATAGTCCGTACTATCCTATAAGGAACATCTATCAAAATGTACTCATAACCATTATAATCGATATACAGTTCCATCAAACTATTTGCGAGGGAGATACCAAAATTTACATTAATTTCTAGTGATGCTTTTTTTTGAGGGGGGGGGGGCACTTACTGTACTTATAATTGCAAGTCCGTGCGGAAGCACCGTTATGTCCTCTGATCCATATTCTAATAAAAAATAAAATCAACAATGTTGTCATGCAGCGAATCGTACATCTGAATAATCCCTCTCCCAAATATCGGATATATCATCTCTTCATAGGATCCATTCTACCAGCACGCGGACAATGGTTTCCCTCTCTTGTTAATTATCTTAGTCAACGTTTACGTGCTTATCTGGAGGCGAATTACTTCGACGTTGAATACAAGACTATCGATCCGCCGTAACTTTTAGTTTATCTCTATGCAACATACCAAGGCCTTTAAGGTGGCGACAGTTGGGCAGATGATTTTGAATAACTTCTCTGGAAGCTAGACATACTCTCCTGTAAAAGAGGAGCAAACGTCTGAAAATATTATGGCTCAAAGGCGCGCTTTAGGCACAATTTGTAAACGAGCAGCAAATGCACTACTGATTTTAAGACTTTAAACTTTAGCACGCACTCAAAGCTTAATGACTGATTGCAAAAGTCAGTGTGTGTCATACGGCTGGCAAATTAGTTACATAACATTTAGCCTATTTTAGTTAAATGTACGAACAATTACACAATTACGTGGGAAAAAAACGATGAAATGATACAGATTTTTTTTCTTTTTTAAAGTGACTTTGTTTAACTTGACCCTAGTAAATAAATAGCAAACCAGATCTGAAAAGTCGGCACCTTTTTAAATAAATGGAACTTCGTAACCACCCAGATACACATTGAAAAACATTTCCTGCGAGAATTATTCCCAGAATAATTGGCTATTCGCGATGAAAACATCCGGCAAAAAAGTGCGGCTGCAAAAAAACACCCGAGAAAGAAGTAAAACTAACCTACCTTAATGTAATGATTCTTTGTCCGATAAATGCCACGAAAACTGCAATAAGCGCAAATACAATCAATAGTTTCCCCATTTCAACACCAGTTCATATGCGCAGCAGAGGAAGTGTGCGGCAGCATTAAGTCCCTCAAACAGAAAGGCGGTGCTAGCAAAAGACAGGAGTTCGTCAACAAGAGAAGGAAAAAAAGTGACTACTTTGGAAGACTGAAAAAGTCTGGGCAGAAAGATGATCCGGGACATTTGTTTTTATTGTTGTATTTAAAAAAAAAAAAACAAAAGAAAAATAGAATAAACGTGGTTCTTTTCTAAAACAATATCACAAGTTATTTTTTTTTTCGAATCTAAAGACAAATTCTAAATTTAATTTGTTAATAAAAGAGTGCTAGGTACTTGTAAGAGCTGTTGGCCTCTGGTAGTAGTTGATCCTTCGGGGCAGCAGGTGGCAGTAAGCCGCATTCTGGGCAGCGGGTCAGGCTGTTGTAGTCCGAACAGCAACCAGCTGCGTTAATATCTGAACCCTAAGCGCTTACAGCGAGGAGGAGGTGCGGTTTGTGTGGCCGGCACCCTGCGCGCTGCTCACTTTGACTCGGTTTCTGCAGCTTGGTATCTGCAGATATTGTACAGCTCGACTTGTTTTAGGCAGTAGCGCTGCAGTGATACTGCATTTTTGAGAAGGGAAAAAAACTTAACAGCAGAAATAACCACAGTAAGTAAATAATGTACAGTAATATGGGGGCGTGTATTTTGTATATCTTTATATTGTAAGTCTGATTTAGGATCTATATGGGTTTTTTCATGTTACTTGTCTGGTCAGTATTTATTTTTTGGTGGTTTTCCTGAATATAGGTATTGTGAATACAGAAGATGGCCAGTCAGGAATCTGTGTCAGAAAATTAATCAAACCTGACGCATTTTATGTATGTTCAAAAGAACTATTAGAATACGACAGTATGTGGTTTACAATTGCCATTTTGACTTGCATTTTAGCTCTAGTTATGAATCTGAACTGAACTATTTTTTGTTACTGCATATAGACATAACAGGATATATATAGAGACTCATAATAGGCTTAACTCCTATATACTGAAACGTAGTTGACAGTGTTTATGAAATAAGGTTGCAACTGTACGAAATACTGCGTTGTTGTGTTTAGCCTCACTTTCGTGGCTATTAGCTCTGCAGACATACATCTGCGCAAACGCCTCGGACCCTCAGAGCAAAGTCGTGACGTCATTAAGACATGAGGTGCACAGTGACGTCAGCAAGCGCGGAAGTGCACGGTGACGCTGTCACTCACCGCTCCCATTTGCGTTACATCTCCTTCAGGGTGTTTTTTTTTTAAGTATGTAATTATTATTATTTAAATTATACTAAGGTATGCCCACTCTGACTTGTTAGCTCAGATATGAAGCAATTGGTTTCGATGAGAGATTTACATATGAGTACCACTATGAGTAGAAAATATTGCCTTTCAAAAGTAATGTTGATTTTTTTTTTTGGTGCTTTTGCTGAATATATGTATTGATGATCAAGATGTTGGTCAGTGATCAACATGTTCACATTTTCAGTTCTCTCTCTGGGTAGTTATGACATATAATTGCAATTGACACAACATCGACCTCATATAAAGATCCATACCGGAAGAAATTTGCAATTTCATGTAAATCCATAAAAATGAATTGGTGCCATTTCATGAATGCATATGAGTTTGTCTTCTGTTACCAACCGCATTATATTTGTTTATTTTTTTGTATTTGTTAATAAAGACTATACGAAAACTATTTTGGTTATTTTTCTTTGTTTCTTTGTTATGCCAGTAGCAGCATTGTTGCTCTGTCTTTTGTGTTGTTTTTGTCTACATTCTTCACATTATTGCCTTAATTTATATATGTTATACCATTTGTTCTTCCCCCAATCCTGCACTCATAAGACGACCATTTTGCTGAATTGTCACCAGACATACAGTCAGCATTTACTTTCTGCTATATGAAAAGTATGGAAAGCACACTCAGCAACACTGTTAATGTACATAAGGTAATGAACAAGGACAAGGTCGTGTCACGTCACGTCCCAGGAGGTTACTCGCTTGTTTTACCCCTGAGCAAGGTACTTAACTTGCACTTGATATTTAAGAAGGGGTCAAAACTGGGTCACTGTGGGTAAACAACCAAAACTGTTACAGCTCACTGCTGTAACATTGTTGTTCTTACCATTTTAATAATATGATTATGATACCTCTCCTGGAGCCGACACCTTATCGCGGTGGAGGGGTTTGCGTGTTCCAATGATCCCAGGAGCTAAGTTGCCCGGGGCTTTATGCCCCTGGTA
>JAODJU010000138.1:5149091-5161343 GCA_026776725.1 Gnathonemus echidnorhynchus | reverse complement strand
GGCGGGTGTCAACGGGCTTAGGCAAGGGGGGGGGGTTCTCAGTAAAATGTTGAGATTTTTGGGTGACTCAGTTACCAAAAGGGAAACTCTGTGAAATTTTATGGCTGAGGGGGTTGGGAATTGCCCTGCTGTGATGGGCTCAGGATCACTGCTGAGGGGGGAGTGATGATCAGAGTAAGGTACGACATGATTATATACTATACACTTATTATTCCCAGGAATAGAATCATCTTCAGAATACCATGGCAAAAAGCCCTGAGATTTCCCCTGGAACTTTTCATGTGCCCCTGATCAGAGGCACCAATTTCAATTGCATTTATAAGGATCAACTAATTGTTAGTGAAAGCAATTATTCAATATAGGGTCTAGGATCAGTTGTCCTTCAGTCCCTCTACAGAAATAACATTTATGTTCACTTTCCGAAGTAGGAACACTACACAGCTATTTTGGTTGACCAAGAAACAGTTTTAAAAGCCTAAAAGGTCATATATCTTTCACATCAATCACTCTGCAAGGGATTCTTTTCCCTCTATATTTAGAAGTTTGCACAGCCCTTTCCTTCCTACAATCGATGCAATGAAAGTCATAATCCTTAGCAAAATTAATTTAAACTCACTTCCTGCAAACCAATTGTTCATTGCATTAGGACATCACCAGAGTGCAAAAGTCACACATAGCTTGCCAATTTCCCTGATTAACGTAAATTCATAGATAACTGCAGAAGTAATATTCTTTTCCCTACTCAGAAATGCAGTGCCAGCTACTCTCAACAACATTAAATCTGATTACTGTTGCAAACGCTGTAAACATTCCTCCTCTCACTGCTTTTATGTTAGCTATTAAAACTATTTCTTTAAACCGGAGAGGCCCCTCTCGTACTACATATTCTTTAGACACAAATTAATTGTATCGACAAGTAATCCCAGCACATTTGCGTCCTTACCACCAAGTAAAAACGTGTCGTTACATTGTTATTTTGCTTTTATTCGCAAAGCATAAGCAAAAGCGCAACATTGTAAGTTCCCGTCTCCTTCTGAGCTACACATGCATTCTTCATTGCTCAAAGCATTGCAATTCCAACCACTGATTTGGTCTAATTTCCAGTTAAATTCTGTCAGAAGTTCTGACACAATTAAGCAATGCCTAGTATACCATGAAAAGCCGTGTTATTTTGTGATTTGATGTCCAACGAAACTAAATAAATAAATAAATTTCTTACAGCTACTTAACTTCCAGCCAATTCCCTTGTTGGCGGACTGCCAAACTTCCAGCACGTATTACTCTTAACGCATTACTCTTAATAGTATCATTGCGCTACGCTGTACAGCTAGATAAGTAGTCCCAATTTTTACATTACACTTAAATTGTCATGATATGTGTTTTCCATATTTTCATTCTAACTGCCTGTCATTCCATCCCACTTGATTATTTATTAAGTAGCTACTTCAGAATTAAAACGGATAAACCTGCCGCATCTGTAAATTTCCCACGAAACGCGTTAATTTTAGCCGGAGCAGCGGCACGGGGGAGGCGGGACTCCGTTTCCATGACAATTGCGTCATTACTTTCCAGTGTCGGATAACTAAAGGTCAAACTAAAAACAAGAAGGACGGAAAAGAAACGGAAAAGATGAAGGAAAAGAACGAAGGAGGTGTCGGCTGTCCGGCTTTATCGGGAGGAATGGACGGGAAATTGGCCCGGCTGCGTTTGAGCTGCGGCGCCTGCGTTAATGTCCCCCAAACGAAGCGGGCTTTGGGGTGGTATGAGATGCGGGTCGCGCCGAGGACCGGGCGACGTCCTCCGGGGGAGTTTCGGTTCGCAGTCCCGGGGAGTACGGTCCGGTAACCTTAGCTTGCTAGCTAGTTTGACCACTAAATTTTAACTCACAATTATTCTTTAACGTAAGCGGACGCGTGAAGATATTTGTCTTGCGCTTAGCAAGTAACGTATTTTATATAAATTGGCAATCGGTTTAGCTCTGTAAGAAATATGTTCTCTGAGTATCCAGCAGTCCGCCTAGCCGGCTACCGGCTCTGTTTGCCTGGAGCTATAATATTTGCTTAGTCTTTTTAAGTATATGACATGTCGCTTTGAAAACCTAAAACGTGAATATGGGTCTGATAATTTTTCCCGTAAACTATCCGAATTACGCTTTGTGACAGAGATTATATTCCGTATGTTCATTGCGGAAAAAGTTTTGCTAACCAAAGGTCAACTATTGAAAGTCACGTCCCGTCCTGTAGCTAAGTATTTTCAAGCTGTCTCTGATCCAGAAATGTAAAGTATAGCCACATAAAATAAGGCAAATAATTAAACTTTCAAAATCATTTGTACGGTCATATGGTAAAAGGCGTTGTGTCATTTCCTAGGGGCTGTTATGTTAGCCAGATTTTAACGTTAAAAACCTGTTTTACTCAATATATTCCGTGACAGAGCCTAACCCGCTATTATGCGACATATTGCGTTCAGCAAATGGCATTTTTACAATAAGTATTCACTCCGCCATTGAATATATTATTATTATTATTATTATTATTATTAATAATAATAATAATAACAGATAAGAGATTAAATGACAGGGCGTTGCTGTTACTGTACGTGTAGTTGTGTCGAGCGCATGCATGATTAATAGAAGTTTAAAAATCACCAGAAAAGGAACATGGTGATCATTTTACTTTAGTCAAACAAAAAGGGATAACATAGAAACAATAGCGCCCAGGAACTGAACTGTGGTCAGTTTGTTTCAGTTGTGTAAATTGTATTTCCGAGCCCTGATTGTTCCTTTCATTCATTTCTTGCTAATTCTGACCTGCAGGCATCACGTGAAACGTGGTTGTCTGGTGCTGTAAACATCCCCGACTGGAAGCTGTGTCATATTGTCTTGGCTTCCAGTCAGATGTTTGCTGCCACCGCCGGCCTCCTCCAGCTCCACGGAGAGAGAAAGGACCATGAATGGTCACCTTTTTGTAATGCCAACATCTAGATTTTCTGCATTAGAGGTACATGAAAGCTGCATGTTGTATTCCCCTTTATCTGTCATGTATCATAAACAATAATATCAGGATCTTTTACATTTGTGTTACTCTGGAAATTGCTAAATGCACATGTCTAAGGCAATGAAAAGAAGTGTATTTGAAGACAATGTGGATATTAACTATGCAATGAATGGTTAGTTGTTACTGTAATGAATCCACATGATGCTTATTTTATTATTCTGCATAATAAAATTAGTTTATCTGTTTCCTTTTTGTGTGATTATTTTTTTTAAAAACCTCATGCAAGTTCTTTTTTCACAGTGTATGCAGTTGCATTTGGTTTACAGGACTTAGCAGAATTAACTTAGTATTTATTGAAGTAATCTAACATTTAACAGTATATTATATTTAATAAACTTCATCACACTTTAATCAACACACTCATCAACACAGATGTATATGCAGATCCAGATGTTTGGATAAATGTGTCCTTTTTGTCATACTCAAATGAGTGTCATAACGTCAAAGTCATTTTAAATGATTCTCCCATCCTTTCAGTAATTGTTACATTTCTGGCTGGTTGTGATAAACAATCTCTGAACTTTATGATTCTCTTATAAAAGTATTCAAATATTATGTACTACAGAAACCTGCTTTGGAGTTTCTTTACATAGCTGATGTTCACAGCTAAACCACATGTTCACAAATATCCATTTCCATCCGGTCACTATTGGAATGAGACAGGTGAGCTCTTAGGTCATGGTACATGAGTATATATTAGCTGGAATGTGGTACAAACTGGCTGTTATTTCAATAGTTGATCTGATTTCTTGAATAGATCTGATTTTGCTTTATTGTTAATATTGAAGGTAAAAGGACAGAGGTGCTGTAGATTGGATATTATGGCTGCAACTTATTCAAATTATTTGCAACAATTATCTCATGATTTGTTACTTTGTAACTATTCTCCTGCTAAATAATTTGTGCTTATAGTTAGTGGCTGCTATTTACATACAAATGTCAATCATTGTTGTCTTGATATGATACTATTTCAGTTATTTTTTTTTAGATTTATTTGAAATACTTTTAATTTGTCCGATATACAAAATCAGTTGTGCATTCAAAATGATTCCCCAAATTTAAGCTTCATGTCAATGTTTTTATGCATGTATTTTTTATTTTTAGAATATAATATATTTTTTATTTAAACTGCTATAATGCTATGTGTAATAATGAAGTTAGCTTAATTCGATTATTATTATTATTATTATTATTATTATTATTATTATACGTATTTACATGGAATGACTCACCTACTTAGTGTTTCCTTTAGGAATTTTCGGTATAACCTCAGTCCTCAGCGCCATATGTAACAGCTTCCCAAAGCGAGACAATAGAGGGCGCCGTAAAAAAATGACACTCGCCTTTCGACTTTCTACCCGACGGGGCAATCAGTCAGAGACTTCATCCGCCATGTCTGATATCGCAGATTCGCCAGAAACGTTTGTCAAAACTATTCGAATAAAATACATTATTGCGATTGAAAAAAAATTATAAGACATTCCGACGAACAGCTACGGTGTTTAAGGTGCAGAGTTTTATTTTAGGAGTCATGGACGCCTCGAATTCAGGTAGGCACTAGTATAACTTGAATATGTTTTTTCCGTTGCATGTAGCTAACTAGCTAGCTAGATGTCGACGTGAAGGTAACGAAGCCAGCGGCTCTGCGGCTCTGCGCATACCCGATAGAAGCTCCCCGTAACCACCCACTGAGTTTCTCGCTTAATTAGTCATTTTTGTATAACTGTAAATAGGCATTCCGGCCGAGGGTGGGCTGTAGTTAACTGGGTTTTCTAACCGCCTCGGGTTTTGCTGCTTTGTCGCTGTTGTCACTAGCCGTGGGTCCCCGCCTCGGCGCTTTTGCGGGTTATTTGACAGCAGAGCCGGGCTCAACTCAGCGGCATCTTTGCTCAAGCTGCGTTACACCGTATTACAAGTGTTTTTTGTTTCCGTTTTGCTTTTTAGCCGCGTTGTATAAAACAGGGTTGCCAACTTTGGTCAGCTGGCTGGAGTGAGATTTTCAATTCGAGACTAGTCTGCACACGCATTTACATGTCTGTAAGAGTTGTATTACCTTGTAAATCGTCTGCAGGGTTTGCAAACTACCCCAGCGCTTTTGATGTAGCTAATTTTAGGTTCATAATGGAATAATATGGATTTGCCATAAGATTTCTCGTGACTGTAAGTCTGAAAGCGTGAGAGTCACGCCAGATGCCTGAGAGTTGGCAACCCTACTAAAATATTCAAGAACCACTTATTTAGCTTTCGTTTTCCGTTTCTTGTACATTTGTTTATAGATAATGTATCATACAAACAAAATAAAGGGCAGTTCACACGAGGGGTAAAGCTATTTGTACGTTTTGACCAGAAACAATATAAATTTAAACTGTAACATTGTCGTGTAATTCATGTTTGGCACCGAACCACAATCAATTTATGTATGTTTGTACATACTGGCGCAATAGTTACAAGTTCTGAAATGAACACGTTCAATTTTTATATGAAAAGTGTATTTTTGTGTATGCATGGTAGTTTTTGGTTCTTACCGTGCTATTATATATTATCCGATGATGTACTTCGATCTGTTATCATTTTGTATCTAAGTTTGCTGCGTGTTATTATTTTAAGGTAGGTTTAAATAAGCTATAAAGGATGTTCTAAAGATGCTTTTTGCTCGATTTACCTTCTCCAAGTCACAGTCGATGTCCACATGGTGGTGTTTGTGGTGGTTGTATTTTTTTTTTCTTCTAAATAAATAAATTTGTTTCACAGGTGGAGTTTCAATCTTTATGTGCAAAGTCTGCAACTTATTCTCTCCTAGCAAAGCAAAGTTGCTCACTCATGTGTCTGAGAAACACAGCCTCGATGGGCTCGACTCTGATGACATCATTGTCCCTCTCAGGCCTTTAGCAGCGAGTCAGGCAGAGAAGAGCGGAGGTGAGCGTTCTCCCTGGATCCGAACTAAAACTGAAACATCCTTTGGCATCATATGAGTGACTCATGAGCACTGAGCTGAGGCTGCTGTTGTCATATTGGCAAAACTATAAAGAGAAGCTCTAGGTAAGCAGTTGAACTGTCAAAGCACTGGCTATTTGTATTTAGAAGTATGAAGTGTAGCAACATTATATTCATCATATAAAGGACAGTGCAAGAGATTAAAGTAAATGTTACTTTTTTCTCTTGTACTTGTCAGTCAAGTAGGGTAACTGATATTCCATTTTTTGTACCTCAATTTGAGTTCATATGCAAGTTTTACCTGCCACAGTCTAGCAGTTTTGATAAACAAACTCAGCTGAACATCAAGGCTCATTTGGAATTTACACCCGCAGTTTCTTGAACTGAACTGAAATGACTTTACTGACATTCAGACCATACAGCAAGGAGTACACAGCTGATTATAAGTACAGTTTAACTGCTTGACAGTTATATGCCTCGATAAACATATGGATTTCATGATATGAGTACACATTTGAAGGATCAACATTATAACAGGTGTATGAAATTATGAATAATCCCTTTTGAAATAATTGAGGTGACGGGTGAAAACTCATGTGGTTACAGTGTGTCAGAATCTTTTCTTGAGAAATTTGTTGCATACCACCAAAATCAGTATTTCTCAAGCACATCCATAAATCTTTAAGTATCTAAATGTGATTAAATATGTTCTGGTACATTGTTGTGTTTGGTGTTTTTTTAAAGTACATTTTTGTTTATTTTTTTTTTTGTAGAGTTCCCTGTCAAGAGGAAACGAGGCAGGCCAAAGGGGTCAACGAAGAAGGTCTGTTCAGATGTCGTGCAAGACAACACCTCCGGTCAAAAACCATCCCCTGAGGTCCAGACACGGATTGCGGAAGAGCAGGAGAATGAAGTCACTGGTTCCCTGGACTGCAAGAAGTGTAATCGTAAATTCTGCAACAAGAGGCAGATTACAAAACACATCTGCATCATAGGTCTTAAAGAAGAGGGTGATGAAGAGGATGGCACTGGTATTTGAGCGCACGTCACTAATGTTTGTGTTTGCCATACATTGTTGCATAATTCTTTATGAATTTAATTCTCACCAAAATATGGTGAATTAAATTGTGACTAAGAAAACGGCGCTCATGTTAAATAGGGTTATTGTGTGAAGTCATTTACTGCTTTTTTTTCTCCAAATAAAAACCAACAAAGTATGTTTTCTTTTAAATGTGATAGTTAATGACCCTGCGGTCAAGTTGCCAGCAGAGGGGAGGGAAGAAGAGAGAGAGAGGCTTCCAAAGAGAAGCCGGACCGGTCGGCCGGAGAAAATCTGCAGTGTTAAAGACCTGGAGCAAGGGGGCGCCACGAAAAACCCCATCATCAGTGTTGTTCTTACGGCCCACGAGGCAATTCCAGGTGAGACAGATCAGCATAAGAGTCAAAGAGCAACAAAGCAGTGTTTTATTTAGGAGAGAAACCCTGTTTCTACTGAGGTCTAATCTAGAGGTTATTGAGAATTTAATTTTTTTTATCCCCTAAAAATTATTGCACTGGACTGATTATAAACACTGTTAATTTATGTCAGCTAAGAAAAATATACAATTCTATGTTTGAAGCAGTATTTTGTATGATGTATTGGGGCAGTGATCCCATGGTTTGGTCTTACCTGATTCTGTCTGGTCTAACAGGAGTGATTCCTGTGTACCTGTATTTGTATTATCGTAACTAGGCAGATGGTGGAGATCCCTCTAACTGTGTGTCTCCTTTCAAATATCCCATCATGCTTTGCTTTTTTGAGTCATACACACATATAGAAGTGAGTGTGAAGCTTGGGGTCAGAGCGTAGGGTCTTCCATCTATCCAGCACCCCTAGAGCATTATTTGGGGGTTACGGGCCTTGCTCAAGGGCCCAACGGAGATGCGGCTTCTCCGTCGAGCATAGGATTCGAACCAACAACCTTCCGACCACAGGACAGTGGCCTAACCCGCTGAGTCGCACACTGCGCCCCCTATTGGATGAGTGTATAAAGTTTATTTGTTGTTTCAGGTGCCACCAAGATTGTTCCCATTGAAGCCTCACCAGCAGAGCCTACCCCTACAACCGAGCCAGAAGCTAGTGGTGAGGCAGCTGGACAGAAGAGAGGCTACCAGGAATATGCAATACAGCAAGCGGCTTATGAAGTACCACTGAAGTCAAACAGGTACTGGATGGGAGGGCTTATTGTTAGCTGGAGGTTAGAGTCAGAGGCCTGTATTCCCAGTGAGAACATTTCTCTAGAGGTATTACTGTTAAATCAGTAACTTTATGTAGAGGACATAAAAATGGACAAAAAAATCTATTAATTGTGTACTATAACATTTTTTTTTTCTTTTCGAGATATGGAACAGAGAGAACCATATCTATATGGAACACAGATAAATGATTATGTAAAATGGATGTATATTTTCATACAAAAAAAGAACCAGTACAAATGACCTGTCATAGGCTGAGAAACATAGAATACAGGATTATATTTATGTACCCACCGCTAAACGTTATGCCCCAGTCAGTTTTGTACGGTCTTCTTGCTAAGGTATTGTTAGCCATTGTTAGCCATTATTAGCCATTGCTCTGTGTAGTAGTAGAAGTAACATATTTAGTAATCCTACTCATGCGTATCTTCTAACAGGCTTGGGCAGACCCAGTTGAAGATCTTTACCTGTGAGTACTGCAACAAGGTTTTCAAGTTCAAGCACTCTCTGCAAGCCCACCTGAGAATCCACACCAATGAGAAGCCATTCAAGTGCCTGCAGTGTGACTATGCCAGTGCTATTAAGGCCAACCTCAGCGTCCACATGCGGAAACACACTGGGGAAAAGTTCAGTTGCGAGTACTGCTCCTTTAACTGCCTTAGCAAGGGCCACCTGAAGGTCCACGTGGAAAGAGTGCACAAGAAGGTGAAGCAGCACTGTCGCTTCTGTAAGAAGAAGTATTCCGATGTCAAGAACCTGCTCAAACATATACGTGAAAGCCATGATATGGAGGACAAGAATGTGAAGGACTCGTATGAGGAGTTTAGTCTCCAGACTCGGGAAGGCAAAAGGCAGCTGCTCTACGACTGCCAGATATGTGATCGTAAGTTCAAGAACGAGCTGGACAGAGACCGTCACATGATGGTGCACGGGACCGAGCGGCCGTTCGGCTGTGAGCTCTGTGATCACGGCTCTACTAAGTACCAAGCCCTGCAGGTGCATATCCGCAAACACCCGTTTGTCTACGTGTGCTCGTCGTGCCTGCAGAAGTTCGTCAGCTCCGTCCGCCTGAAGGCTCACCTCCGAGATGCTCACTCTGGCACTGAGGAGGCCGTGGCCTTCGCCGAATCCATTAACCGCAGCTTCTGCCTGCTGGAACCTGGTAGCGATATTCAGAGAGAGACACTGAAGCAGGAGGAGCTGCAGATCACGGAGGAGCTCTCTCTCCTCAACGTGCAGCAGCACATGCTGGTCCCCGAGCTGGGCTCTTCTGGGGAGGTGACACCTGCCCCAAGCGGTGCAGCAGTCAGCATGGAGTCTCACATCCTGATGCAGAATACGGGCTTTGTGGAAGTCATGGAGAGTTTTCCGCAGGAAGTGTGTACCACACTGGTCTGTGATAGTCAGGAGTCTAAGGAACACGCTCTGGGTGAGGGGACCTCTGAGGCCGCCCCAGAGAAGGTCTCGCACGAGGATGACCGACGTGAAAACGGTGTGAGCTACACCGAGGCAGATTCTTCAGTGGCATCATCTGATGTTGAAAAGGACAAGGCCGCTGCATCAGATCCTCAGGTGAACGTCGAACTGGTCCAGGTCACGGAGTCCTCACCTCAGACACGTGTTTCAAATGGAGAGGTGGACGTGAGCTCAGCACCACAAGAGGAAAGAACGGCATTTAGGCAAATTATAGACGGCATGCAGAAACGGCAGCTGAACATGGAGGTCTTCGAGAGGATCAGAAAAGTGTATGGAGACCTTGAGTGTGAATACTGTGGTAAGATTACCGTCGAGAACTATGCCCACGACTTAAAATGTATGCTGAGAAATTAAAGGCAAGCTCCTCCTTTGTTGACCCAGGGACATGTTGAGCAGAGGAAAATCAGGGTGTCTGTGATATTTCATTACTTCATAAGTTCTGATCAGTACAGAAATACCATTTTGGAGTCCAATGACATGCAGTTGATGTCTTTGAAATGTGTATTATTCTGTATGTATGGGTGTGGTATGATGCGCTGGAAGTCCGTTTGAGGTTTTTCTTGCCTTCTGCCCTGTACTTCCTATGATAGGCTGAAGGCTCACTGATTATGAGTATGGATAGATGAATGTTTGTGTATTGATATCTTTATTTAGCAGGCGCTTTTATCCATAGAAACATACATTTTTCAGAAAGCAGAGTCAGACAGTACCTGGAGCAATTTTGGTAAAGAGCATTGGTCAAGGGCCCAATGGCAGTATCACTCAGCTGACAATGGGGATTTGAACCAGCGACCTACTGATTGCAAGCACACCACCCTTCCATATAATATTATGTTTATTATGAAAGATATCCTGTATAGTGTATGAGTCTAGCGTAACCCCCTGTCTATTGTGGTAGGTAAGCTGTTCTGGTACCAGGTGCATTACAACATGCACGTGCGCACACACACCCGCGAGCACCTGCACTACTGCTCCCAGTGCAGCTACTCGTCCATCACCAAGAACTGCCTGAAGCGCCACGTCATCCAGAGGCACAGCAACGTGTCGCTGCGGTGCCCCACCGAGGGCTGTCAGTACTGCACGCCCGACAAGTACAAGCTACAGGCGCACCTGAAGATCCACGCGGACACGGTGAGCGGGCTCTCGCTAAGATCCACCTCGGGGACACGCTTCTTTCAGGCCCTTGGTTCACGCCAGTGCATTTGGTTTTAGCTTTAACTACTACCATTGCACAGACAGCCTGTGAAGTGAAGGATGTCATATTTCGTGATTTGTGGGTGGCCACAGATTAGTTGAGAGACGTATGCGTACACAGCTTAAAGTGAAACAACAGGGGTACAAAAAACTATAAAGTAACACTGTAAGGCAGTTCTTCCTTTTGCTATGTGCATCTGATGGAGAAAGTCACTGGTGTAGATGGTTGGTAAAGTTATGAATTGAAGTAGAATTTTAGACAGGAGTGCTGAGGTAGAAATGTGTTTATATTAATACAGTTCTGTGTTAATAATAAAATGAATTGCCTGAATGCCATGTACTTGTGAAATTTTGATACATTTTGCTGTTCCATTTTCAGGACAAGAAGAACTATGTGTGTCCTGTCTGTGAGCAGTCTTTCTCTGAAGATAGACTCATTAAAGCCCATATCAAAACCTTTCATCCTGGTAAGTTTCTTGTACTTTTTCTGTTGTCTGTGAAGGAGCATTAAAGTGACACAGTACATTAATGTTTGTTTAGTTTAGATTAGATTCCAGTACAAGTACTCGGACAATGAAATGCAGGCTGCCGTGTAATCTGAAAAAATCTGTGCAAAAGTGCTAGAAACATGTACAATATATGTGAGATGAATAAATACTTAATAAAAATAAATAAATAAAAAGAGTGAAGAATAGCAGTGATGTTCGGGGAGGTCGGCAGGCTGCCAGCTGAGGGGCAGAATCTGAGGAGGATTCATTATTTCATGGTTTGGATAGAGACTTGAGCTTTGACACGCGCTGATGGCTGCTTTATGTCGCGCTCCCTCCTTTCTGCAGATGTCCCCATGAGCACCATCTCTGAAGTCCTGGGGAGGCGGGTACAGCTGAAGGGGCTGATCGGAAAGAGGGCGTCCAAGTGCCCATACTGCGATTGTTACTTCATGAGGAATGGCACTGACCTGCAGCAGCACATCTGGGCTCATGAAGGTAGACCTGGTGCCTACCGCACACACAGCTATACCCCCACCCTAACCCCTACACATCTAGTTAAACATAAACAGTCTTTTTCGCATTGATGTATCTGTAATAAACCTGTATCGCTCCACCTGTCTTGGCAGGGATAAAGCCATACAAATGTTTACTGTGTGAATACGCCACGCGCAGCAAAAGTAACCTGAAAGCGCACATGAATCGACACAGCACAGAGAAGACACACCTCTGCGACATGTGTGGCAAGAAGTTCAAGTCCAAGTGCACCCTCAAGAGTCACAAGCTGATGCATACGGCGGACGGTCAGTGGGCTTCTGGGAGACGCTGGTGTAAGGGGGTGCACCGAAGGGGGGCGGGGATTGGCCGTT